>BROE01000013.1:5762167-5903300 GCA_036571765.1 Plecoglossus altivelis
TTACTACCGTTATTTAGCTGTTGGTGATATGAACGGCAGTGGACAGACGATGACTGGAGGGGTGGGGGGATGGGGTTAGTTTAGGCCCAGGGTCAACTAAAACACCCTGGGTGCAAGGGGTCGATACTAGTGAGTGTTGAGCGGTGTATTTTAAGCTCTCTCGTCCACCGTCTAACACAATTTCTGGGATTCTTGCTTTCCTTAGGACCATGTGGATTTTGCCGATGAAGATGACGAAGATGAAAAGGTATCTTAACGCTTTTGTTCCACTCCTTGTCCTGTATTTCCTTTGTTCGTCCTTCACTTGAGTTCATGCTCACTCTTTGCCGGGGATGCTTCAAAAGAAATCCTGTCTTATTAAAAGAGGAACATGTTATGAGGCTTTACAAAGTCAGAAAGCTCAGTCTTTAGAGAGTGTTCATAGGGTTTTTTCCTGGTGCCACAGAGGGAATCTGTCTCAGTAGACATGTGGTGGGCTGTGTGTGTGTGTGTGTGTGTGTGTGTGTGTGCGTGTGTGTCTGTGTCTGTGTCTGTGTGTGTGTGTGTGTGTGTGTGTGTGTAAAAAGCTTGGACACGACTGTGATAATACAGGCTGCCTGCTGGTGTATACAGTCTTACCCAGAGTCCTCTGATGAGGCTCTGCTGAGAAGCCTCATCTGGACGCTGTCATGCCAAGTCATCTCAGCGGTACTTAGCAGAAACATGCCGTACTGTACAGTGCATGCATACACAGCCAAGCAGTGACTGAGACCACTGGTTGACTGTCTCTCAGGTCAACGTATTTATTTCTCCTTTGTCAAGTTCCCACTCTTATTTTTGGGGGATTTTCTCCTGTTTGATGTTGAGATCTCTGCTGTGCCTGAAGTCTGCATGGCTATGCGACTTGGTGTCCTGATTCTTCTCTTCTCTCTCTCTCTCTCTCTCTCTCTCTCTCCCTGCCCCCCCATCTCTCTCTTTCACTCTCTCCCCTCCTCCCTCTCTCTCTCTTTCTCTCTCTCTCTCCCCCCCTCTCTTTCTCTGTCTCTCTCCCTCCCCCCCTTTCTCTCCTTCTCTGTCTCTCTGTCTCTTCCCCCCCTCTCTCTCTCTTTCTCTCTCTCTCTTTCTCTCTCTATCTTTTCCTCCCCCCCTCTCTCTGGAGATCTTCACCCAGAGCTCTGGCCTGTTCTGTTTACTTTACGGCTGTCCTCCCCTGGTGGGAGCAGAGCTCTTTTGGCTTTTGGATAGCCTGAGAACCGTTCAGTGATAAATGGACTACTTCATCTTTTTGATAATGCAAAGTCCAGTCCCACTTTGAAGCCCCTCTTCACCCCAGTTTAGCAAAGTGGAAACCAGGATTTTCAGTCATGCTCCTATCAGTTTTGACAAAAAGCTTAGAAGTGTAAATTTAGGCCATAAATACATATTTATTTCCAGCTGAAGCTTAAATGATTACATCTTTTGTTTTTATTCTTAAGATCTGCCAAATGATGTGCCAAATTTAGTTGTTTGCAAATAGCTCACTTGTTCTTTAATGTTCTAGGAATCTGAAAGGAGAGGTTTGATGGAAAAAATTCACATGGTTCAAGAAACTGTCATCACTGTTCAGAATCTATTGGAGGAAATTGCATGCTTCGGGGAGAGAATTAAGAAGTGAGCATATACAGTCATATAACCCTAAATTGTGTTCAATTCAGGGTTATTTTTGTTCCCCCATAAAATCATTTTATTCATGGATTTGAAATATCTTTAAATACGGTATTTAAGTGTTTAAACAGTGCATAAACCATTTAACATTTTAGCAACATTTTTTAACAACACTTCACATTTTCAACTGTGAAATGTAGTTGGAGGAATACATTCAAATTCATGTTTTAATCCAGCATGTGTTGTATTTCTTTCTTCAATGTTTTGTTGTCATTTTTCAGCACATTCAACTGGTCTGTCCCCTTCCTGTCCAACCTGGCATTTCTCGTTCTCATTGTTCTAACAGTCATAGCGTACTTCATTCCTCTTCGCTATATTGTTCTAGTGTGGGGTAAGTGTGTATTTTACACTTTTCATTTTCACATTTGTTTAATTAAAGAGCCAGTCAATCAAATCTCCAGACTAGTGTTGATTATATGTTTATGGTCGATGTGTAAGTCTGCCCTCAAAATGTCTGTTGCAGGTATAAATAAATTCACCAAGAAATTACGGGACCCTTATGCGATTGACAACAATGAAGTCCTTGATTTCCTAAGGAGGGTTCCTTCAGATGTTCAAAAGGTAAAACCCGAGATTAAGACTCGGGAAGCTGCAAATCCTTTAGTCTCTCAATTCAGTGTTGTACTGAAATATCTCAATGTCTTTTCGGAAGAATGTCTGTAATTTGCTTCATCTGGATAATTATACCTCCGCGTAATTTCTGTTGTGCTTCTACTCTGAACATCCCTTGTGGGAAAGAACGGTGCGATACGGGAATTTGCTACCGTGTATTCGCGAGGAAAAAATCCCGGGTTCCCAGGCAGAAATTCAGCAGCCGTGAGCCGTTGTGACTCTAGTGTCGTGACACAGCTGGTGGCCCTTGCTCAGTGTGGCCCCATATCTCTGCTACGAGGAGTGCCCTGCACTCCACTGCTTCCACTGTTCAGAGGGTGACTCATTGCGCTTGAGTCTCACCAGGTCCTCTCCTGTCTGCGCTTCCCTTGTGGGAATGCATCCATTCAGGCTCTGCTAGGTTAACCTGTCCCTTACCACACCCCTGTGTCTGTCTACAGGTGCAGTACAGTGAACCGAAAACCTGCAGCTCCGTAAGCCCACTCAGGAGGAAGAGAACCACATAGAAAGATGTCAGGACATGGTCTGGGCACAGGTTCCAGACAGAGAGCATGGCTTGTACGCTGAACTCAAAGCCCGTTCCTACCCATGAATAGCCCACGCTATGAGGGAACTGCCGACAAAAGCTGCTTCTAAAATTCCCCGTCTGGTGTTACCGGTCGGTTTTGAATGCTCACCAAATGAATGTTTTTTTTAAAACCACATTGGACACTTTGATACATTATACCACTATGAGTTTTCTACTGACCATAGAGTAAATATGACTACTAACTGAAGGAAAACACTAAACCACCCTGGCTGATTTGGTTTGTTTTCTAGTTTTAGTTGCACTGGGATGTAGCTACTTGTTTTATTATACCATGAGGTTATACTTTCTACTTAATACAAAATACAAAGCTACATCATCATAGTTTTGACAGATATTTTCCCTTATACTTTACGCCATAATATTCTGATTGTTCAAAGTGCATGTAAATAAGGTGGTAATGTATGTAAGATCCATCACTCTTCCATGTTTTTGAATGTACTTTGAATGTGTTTCACTTTGCTGTGGAATGTATTGTTCCCTTAATTTGCCATGTGGGATTTGTTTATCCATACATGAAGTACACTATATCATAGCAATGCTTCTGCTGTACTGTATGATACTGTGTATAGCATTTAGTTACAGTTTAGCTGTTTAGTCGCCCACTGATTGTGGTACAAAATATATTAGGATAATGATAATGATTTTAGATTTTAATAATTATACACATCTTTTACCATCTGTATTTCTATAGGTGTACCTATTTAACTTTAATTCACTTTTTACTAGTGAATGCCATGGGACCAAATGTACAATTTTGCACACCTAATATATCTTGAAATAATTTATTAATGATTACCACTAATGAGAATGATCATCTCTTCTTTAAAATGCAATAAATGCACCTGAGTATGGATTTGTCTCTTCAATCAAAATCCTTAACACATGTGCATTAGTCTTTAAAACTACATATCAATTTTCCTCTCCCCCCCCGCCCTCCCCCCATAAAACTCCTAGTAGTTCTGCGAGTATCATAATATATTGACAGCCTCTTCATTAGGTTTTCATGAGGCTGCTGCTCACGGAGACCTCTCCACCACCCAGGCTGCCTGTGTGCCTGCCTGTTCGCTTGCTCCTCCAGGCACCGCCACAGGCAGCTGAAGCTGGAGGACCTCGGCGACCTGTTCTCAGCTGCTGTGACGAGCAGCCTCAAGCTACCGGGCTATCACACAAGTCGCACCAGCTTAGGTGCTGCTCACTTTTGGAATTAAAATGAAAGGGGCTTTTTATGTATTTCAGCTGCAGCCACAAGCAGTATTCCCACTCTTATCGATAGGAAGAAAATATTCAAACTGCGATCACGTAAAGCTGAACTAATAGAAAGCGATTTCGTGATATCGGATTTGCGTTACTTGAAACTAGGATCCGATCATTATCATTGTTACAAGTTATTTAAATAATTAAACATGTTGACTTGTAAAGAAGATTATATGTATGCAACCATGAGTGACCTTTTTCCTCCTCATGTTTCATATATTCCATATTAATATCCCTCTTCCAAGGACACTATAAGGACATCTCAATTTGACACATATGGGCTGGACATGAATATGTATAGGGAGTGGGATGCTTTAAAATTACCAAGTAAAATCATGAGTCGGGCAAGTGGGATACACATGAAATGATGTGATGTGGCATATGCATTCTGATTAGCCAGTGATCGTGTGGTCTCGGAAGACTTGTTAAAAGCTCAGTGTCTAACCTGAAAACATTCATCCATGAGCTCATTGTATGCTTATGCTGCATCACACGGTCAGTTTAACACAATACCAATAATACAGAGCGCAATCTCAAATTACAGATACAGATGCTTCCACAAAACAAACCTTGTAAGATCACATTTTGAAGGTCTGTTTGTTCCAATGGGTAACGCTGCGCTTTGCTTGTACAGTAATTAGGTCAATCAATGAATTCATACGGCCTCTGTTTAGACTCTACCCTGAAGCCATTGAGCATGGGGTCAGTGCTCTGTAACAAGAACTCATTGATTACTTTGCATGCTTCTAAATGGTCTTCAAGTAAAAAAATCTATTCATTTATATTCATGATTTCAAACAAAACTGAGCATAAAGGGGGAAATACCATGCCATTACTAGATTATTTACCATGCATTTTCCTTTTAAGTGTTGTGACAAAGAAATTCGCATATTAAACTGTAAAAATGCTTTCTTATAACAACTCAATTTCAATCGTTAGCCAAGTGAGTGTTAGGTCAGGTCTGCTAGTCAATGCCTGTTCCAGAGGCTTCCTCTTGATGCCAGTAACACTCTGATTGTTCTACCTCTCAGTCCTTCCAGTCTGCAGCCCCGCTCCCCCTCCCCCCCTCCGCCCGCGCGCCCCCACCAGCTGAGGCTACAACCCACCACACAGGGTACAGTGGGGCAACATCAAAGCGCTTGCTTCAGAAGACCCTCCAGGCTATTACTAGCCAAGGGAACCATGTGAGAATATGTCAAAACAGTTCTACAATAAGATAATCAAAAACAGAAGTCGTGGATTTTCTTTTTTTACAATCAGACCCCGGCATGATCCCAAATAATTGTAATCTGCACAGTGATCCACCACCGATGAATATTTATATAATCTGATTAGTACAACATGACTAATTTATCTAATGTTGAATGCATTGTCATTGCATGAAACAGAACTGCAATGTGTCAGATTTCCTGAGCAACAGACTATGGTCAACTCCAAACGTTTCACCTTTGTTTCCAAGCCTTCCTCTAAGCAGCTATACAGTTGATTGACCCTTAGGATGTTGATATTTATATATACATACGTACCGGTTCTCTGACTAACTCTAATGTTAGGGTTGGGGATGGGGGTGAAGGTATCCTTTTGATCAATAACTGCAAAGGATGCTCTTCCATAGCGACTTCATGACTGAAGGATAGTTATTGGGAGTGTTCTGGTTGTTGGCCGTGTGCTTGCCTTGTTGAAGGTCATTGTGATGTCAACGTTGGCCCCGTTGATTGGGATGTACTGGTCACGGTCACAGTCACTCCTGGTCAGCTCAGGCTGGAGGTCCAGTGAGTGGAGGATCTCCTGTTTGAACGACACCGAAGTAAACATGATTGTTGTAGCTCTCGATGCTGAGGTAGTCATGCTTTGCCGTTTGAGGCACAAAGCGAATGCAGGTTTTGGTAGCAAAGGTCCTCAGGGCAAACTCAATCGTGTGCTTCTTGTCGGTAGATTAAACATTGCACTGCGTGTAAGGCCACCATCACCAAGCCATTAGAGGCTTTCTTCCATTTGCCTCGTCCCTCGAATGCTGTTTACATGTTTGGCTGTTGGTGGCTAAAATCCTGCTGCTGACGTCTAACGCGAGTCCCAGCAGCTGGAGCAGCAAGAGAGGTGGGCTTCGTCTTCAGGGTCTGGAAGTTCACTTTGGCCTCTTGTTGGTTGAAATTGCTTTGTGCTGAAGCTGGCTGTCTGAGTCCTGTTGGTTTGTCATACTGTCTACAGGTGTGTGTGTGTGTGGGGGGGGGGGATTAGAGGTATGAGTTGTGGCTACTAATCCCTCATAAATGTCTAAAGATAGCAGTTCGAAACTAGCTCACATATTAAATATGGTTTAACCAGTGCTGGTCAGTTTACTAATATACCCACGGAGATTCTAAGAAACTATGTAATTAACTCTTTTAAGATGCGTTGTATCCTATCTACTTTCAATCTTTTGCGGCTTTCCTGAGATCCTTCAAAAAGCTTTCAAATGTTAACTTAATATGAAACGACTGACAATGAGATTGTTTCTTTGAAATCAATTCCCCTGAAATGTATCAAACTTTTGAAACCCGTTTTCAAGAGTCTAAACTGTGCAAGTCTTACAGATATTTAAGGGGTAGGGGAGATGCTGTAAGTTCCTTAGCGTTTCCCTCAGTGAGTATGATGTACAGCTATTGGAGCACTTGCATATGTATAGGATGGTAATAGGCTCCCGAGGGAGATGCTGCGACTGAGATGGATCTAGTCCTAATGGATTCAAGATGGGACAGTATGGGACAGCCTGCAACTCTCTGCTGGACACACTTCAGTCCAAGACTCTTGGAAGCATCTCTACGTTTCTATTTGTCCTTCAGGACTAAACGTGTTACTGTGGACACTGCTGATTGATTTCCTCCATCAGGTTTACAGCTAAAGCACAAAGCCCAATGTACTGACAGTTCTGTGAACTATTTAAATCACATATCTAGACAGTAGATCATTAGTATGTTTTGAACTGATTACTACTGCATTGTTGAAGCAGCGTGATTGATGTATGTTAGTTGGGAGTTCAACGGTATTTTGAAATGTTTGAGCCTTGCTTTGTCAAATTAGTTTAAAAATCATGTGTAAATATAATGCAGTCGCATCATCCTGAGCCTCATAAAATGTAAAGATGAATCATGTAAAGAAAAGAATGCGTGTGTTTTCTCTCAAACAGCTCTCATCCCCCCAATCTCATCAGCCACCGTGATTAAGGTTTGGCACCGGGGATTGTGCTGTCTTCTTCTGGAGATATTTCAGCTGCATTTCTGACACTCTGAAAAGAGGGGAAGATAAAGGAGGCGTTGGGGAAAAAACCCACCCTGTTGTGTGAGTCCTAGAGTGGGCCTTGAACCCTGCCATTCACGCCTTTCTCTTCATCAGCTGAGTCTAATTGCCAGAGAGGACAGCAGACCCTGGGCCAGATCGCTCCTTATCCTCTTTAGCGCTTTCAGGCGAATGAAAAGCGAGCTTCTGCTTTTGATCTTTTCTCTGATTTGCTTTTTCTTCTCTGTCATCCCTACCATCCTCTCCTTAGGAGTGACACCAGCTCCTTTCACAAGCTGCCCTCATCTCCATCTGCCCAAAATAATGACCAGGCCCAGGCTTTCTGAAACAGAGGTGGAGAAGGGAGGTCAGTGCAGGGAGAAGGAGAGGTCTGCAGGGGGACCCCAAATGCGTCTAAGGAGAGTGAGGGGGTCCCCTGGTTCTAAATCTGCTCCATAGCTTTCTATACTTTCCTTGCTTCGGTCCTCACACCTCACCGTTTTCACGGAACCGCCCAAATAAAAGCTTTGTACAGACTGTTAAAGTAAGGCTTGTCTATTTCAAATGGTTGTGCAGGCCAAAGTACAATGAGATCCACAGTTGGCGTGGGACAATGCAGCTTGTGTGGTTTCTTAGTGAGACTTCAGATGTTGTTCTCCTCAACCAAGCGGCTGAACGACTGCAGATAGTGTTGATAACTAGTGGACTGCTTCTTTTAGTTCTGATCCCCAAAATTATGTGTAATTCTAAGAGTTGATGTTTGGCATTTGTGGGAGAGGATACTTTTATTATATTATAAGAAAGAATAGAAATAAAAATAGAAAATATTATTCAATACAATTACCCGATTAAAAGAGTTTCTTCGTGCTTAACACAAGCCGTTTACTGGGTAGATGATATAGCCAGCTGTCTTCACATTGACAAGCTATTGGCTTCCTTCATGCTTCATAGCTGCCTTTGGGACTCCATGTTCTCTTTGATCTGGCTGACTGAAGGAGCTGAGCTAGACAGACACTGTGGAGAAACTGAGGCACAGGGCCGGTAAAACAATCTCATCAAAATATGTTGGGGTACCGTGTTCAGACCGTGTCTTGTGGGGAAGAAGAAAGGGAATAGAGAAAGAGGGAGGAGGTATAAAGCTGGATGGAGTTTTCTTCTTTCTTTTTTTTTTGTTTCTTTCTCTTCTTTTTTTGTGGCGAGACGTTAAGGCCAGAGTGTGACGGATCTCAGAGAGTGCGGGGGGAGGAGGGGTGGGGGGGGGGGGGCAGAAGGGGGGCAGAGGGGGGCGAAGGGCTGGAGTGTGAGAGGAAAAGGGCACAGTGGTGGGTCAGGTTGATAGAGATGTCAGCACTGCTTCAGTAATCTCATGACGCCTGAGCCCGCCGAGGGGGAGGGGGAAAGGGGGGGGAGGGGTGGAGGGAGGGAGGAGGGAGGAGGGGGCGCCCGGGCCTAAGAGACCAGCGGCACAGTGACAGGAACAGGAGAGACCACCCCAACAACAGCACCAGGGGTTCGAAGGGAAGGGGGAGGGAGCTGATATTCGGTTACATATTACGGCTTATAGTTTATGCGCCACATGAGTTGCAGTTCCCTTCAAGCAGCATATCATGAAGACATAAAAAGAAAGGAGCAACTTATTGAGATTTAGCTATAAGCACATTTGGTAACCAATTTGTCAGTTGGTCCTTTGATGTACACTAAAAGGTACAACGTAGCTGTTTATGTTTGACATGGAGGCATTAGCGAAATGAATTTGAAATGTACCCACAAATTTGAATTGAGACACAAATATTTCAGATGCAACTATACACATCCAACTTATCCAGTACAGTAACACATACAGAAACGAGAACAGGAATAACAAAATCATAAATAACAAAATTCCATGGTTTCATATTTCTCACAACATTCTGACATTAAAGGATTTCGCCTACCTAGTTGGTAATAAAAGTGTATGACTTGTGTGTTGATATTTCGTTTAACGAGCGCCACAGAAATGAAATGTGATTCTGGAGGAGATGGATATCTTTAGTGATCCGTCCCTCCTCCACGGTAGCCGGAGCCAAGATGTCGCTCTGTGTTTCCTCATGCTGTAAGTGTGTTTTGTGTTGTTTTCCCTTTTGTCAGAGACAATTACGTTCACTATTAACAAGCATTCTTCTGTTATTATTCATTTCAATTAGAGGGAGACGGTCATTTGAGCTGATAGCTGGGAGTGTGTTGAAAAGACTGGTGATGATGGTGTGGTGGCAGGCGGCCAGAGCGGTCCTGTCCGCCATCATCGTTGTTTCATCACAAAGAGTTTACAGTGGATTGGAGCATGGCCGTCTGTGGTAAGGACCCACATAATGACTTATTGATAGGGAACAATGATGCTACGTGCACTAGCATATTAGCTTGACGCCAGCGGGTCGCAACGTTGCAGACCCAGTGCACAGCTAATGCAATTAGGTATTGCATAATGAAAGCACGCAGGAAGGTTATTTCTGTGTCGTTTTATCCCTTCAAAATGTCTGTGTCCTCCTTTTAGAAACCGAATTGGAAGTGAATGATAGAGTTCGTATCTAACAACAAAAGCCATCTTTTTTTTCGTATTGGAATAGTCAGACTGAACCATGACATGATTTCCTAATGTCAAAGGCTGCACCAATTCTCAGCATGTTCAGATATGACACTCATGCACCCCAGGCTGTCCAATGCAACGACATTGTGCTTGTGTCATAGCTGCCCTTCAACAGCAGATGAAGCTGTCAGAATACCAATGTCTTTATTCTGACAGGCGCTCCACCCTCTTTTTTTCAGACTGCTGCAAATAAATATGTTGGGTCTCAAAGACACTGAGGCAGACGTTGGACAGTGGGTCAGGGGGCCAAACGCAGAGCAAAAGCATTCCCTTCCCCCTGTAACCTGCTCTCATTGAGCCTGGTCACCTCTCTCTGGATCCCTTTCAGGATAAAACTACCCTGGGCCTCAGCTTTCACATCGCCTCCCTGCCTGCTTGCCTCCCTCCCTGCTTGCCTCCCTCCCTGCCTGCTTGCCTCCCTCCCTCCCTCCCTGCCTCCCTGCCTGCCTGCCTGCCTGCCTGCCTGCCAGTCTGGAGATCTCACAGTGCGGCTGTCTACCACTCTGCACTGTCTAGGTCTCCGCTATGTCTGCCTGTGTGCCTGTCAGGGCAAGACTAGGCTTTGGTTTGTGTTATCCTAAGCATCACCTACTATATCTCTGTATTGTACGATATGAGAAATCTTACATTGTTGATTGACTGGATCCTTGATCCTTGATCCAAGGTTTCTAGTTTTTAGATCCGAATCTTGCTTGTGTAAGTGTTTAAGCTTACTGTGAATTTATTTGAATTCAGTGACTTATTTGATCATAAATTAACACACCCCTATATTTGACCTACAGTTTTCCCAACTTGAATTTATTAGGTTCTCAAATTAATTATTAAATTATGAGTTTGACATTGACATTTTTTTCCCACATCACCAGCATTAATAAATGCTGATAGTTTGCTATATTCCAAAACATTTGGCTTGTTGATCTTTAATCTTTCCACTGCCAAAAACATTCATTTTATTTGTTCTGAAATAACGTTCAATACAACAGCAAATAAAAAATTATCTAAAAAAATAACACATTAGTGTGAAAGACTTTCTGATTGCGCTGTACCTCTAATTATACACGTTATATAATGCTGATATGTTGATTGTTGGCATGACAACTATCTCTTCAAAATGTCCATAAACAGGTGTATCTATTACGCTTTGAATCATGTTTCACAAGTGTAAATCTACGGTGAATTGGCATTGTTTATTTGGTAGATACTTTTCAACTATGTCAAAACACTGTAAACATTGTAATGATGACATGCAGTTCACATAATGATGACATGCAGTTCACATTCCATTACACGTATCATACAGGAATCTAGGGAATGTTTTCAAAATACTGTTTCCATGACAGTTGTCTAACCGATCCAGGTATATAAATAATCTCATAACAATAAGTTATTTAAAACCTGGTTGTGCACAAGTACATGGAAGTATACAGTAATTCCATGTGATTTCAAATACGGAACAGATTGCTCAAACCTGGACTTTTCTCTGTAACACTACTTGATAATTCATTATCTTGATAATTCATTATCTTGCATTTTAAATGTTGAATTATGTAATGTGGTGGCATACAGACAAGAAAGGCAACAAACTGCCAATACTTTGTTTCATTCACTTACACTCTTTCAATAATATTTGTACTTTCTACATTTTACATTTTCAAACCATGCTATAGTACACTATATGTCAGAGCCCGTTCTTCTTTACTGTAACTTGAGTGAAAAAAGTATAGACTAGTCAGTACTTGAACTTCTACCCGAGTCATTCTAAACATGAGGATCTGTACTTGTACTTGAGTGAAAGATCTGTGTACTTTTACCATGGTGTCATGGTTTTTTCGTTGCCATTTCAGCATGACCACAGCTCTTCCCCTACTCCCTTCCTCTGTCTCTCTATTTCTCTTGCTCTTTCTCTCTCCCTCTCTCTCTCTCTGTTGCTCTCTCTGTTGCTCTCTCTCTCTGTGTTTCTGTCTTTCTTGCTCTCTCTCCATCTCTCTGTCTCTCTTTCTCCCTGTGCTACCCCCTCCCCAGTGTGTTCGCTCTAACTGAACAAAAAGTTAGTGAATTCCAACTAGAAAGATTTGCATCTTAATAGATCTTAGCAACAGCATACCCCAGTGCCCCATGCCCTCGCCACACAGCCGTCCACATGATGAAGAATGCCATGGAAGTATGAATTTAAACCAAAAACAGACAGACGTATTTGCACCATCCCAACAACTATTGTGTACTAGCTCAGATTGTCAAAAAATAAGCATTTGGAAATTCATTTGAAAACAGAGCACCGATGTTGTATTATCAAGGATTAGTATGACTTCTGCCGAGCTCTTTGCACAATAAGCTTTAATCTACAATCTGATTGGCAGGACGTCTGATGGAACAGACCAATGAGGTGAGATGAAAATGGTACTGTATAGGTTTGTTTCCGCCCCCACATGTCCCCTGTGGTCTATAGTGTGGCCAGTCTGGCAGTAGACAGAGTGACAGACGTCCCCCAGAGATTCCACCTGTCACTGCCGGAGCCGCACTAATCGACAGGCCTCGTTTAAGCTGAACTCTCCGTCACCTCTCTGTCAAATCTTCATCTTCTCATTCCTCTGACAGATCCACACCCCTCCCCTTCCTGTCTCTCTCCCTCTCATTTTCTCCTATCCCAGCCGACCTCCATTCCACAGGCCGCCAAGCTCCTCCCCCTGCATGCAGCGCATCTAAATCCATCAACGCTCTCCCCGTGCATCCAAACCAGATTTATGCTTTTAGGCAAAGAATAATGAATCTCCTGTTGTCTTTGTCACATAAATCATAACAGTATCTGTTTAGCATCTCTTTCCCAAACCCCCCTTTCCCACTCAAACACACCTACGATTCCTTTCATTCTTGAAAATGGCAGTGCAGTCTTTAGTGTAGACCATATTAGTAATTGCTAGGACAGGGAAAGGGAAATGATTTCTCTTTAAGGCTTGGGGAGGAGATCCCCCACAAGAGGTCATGGCTATGCCTTCGCAGGGACGTTACTCTGCATCTGTTTCTTAGCAACAACAGTATAGTCTTTGCAGCGTTTGAGTTGATTGGTCTCTCCCTTTTTCGTTGTGCTGGGAACGTCTGCAGGGAACACAGGCTCCTTTTGATCCATCAGCCAGGAGACTCAGCCTTGCCCATTCCCAGTCCTTAATCTACTGGCAACTGTGATATCAAAACCTTCTTGACCATGTCCAACACAGGGCACATCGGTCATGTCAAAGGCCAGTGCTTTGAAGCAACTCAGTAGACTATAAGACGTAGGGGGCGGGAACTAAACTACTAAACTAGTCATTGTAGTTGTCACTGACACATACCAAGGGATTATAAGGGCAATTTGGGGACAAGAAACGGAATTAGAAGCACAAAAAAACTTTCTCCACTTGCCGTAATTGTTTGTCATTGGATGCATTATTGTTTCATGACAGATTTCTTGTGTTTATTGGGCAGTTTTAGTACAGTTGAAACACTTTGTGTGTGTGTGCTTGGATTTGTATGCATCAGACAGTCTGTCTCCAATTGTCTGATGCCTTTTGTTATGGCTGTATATCTAAGGTGACATGTGCAACATGTACGTTTTATATGAACTCATTGTATTAGTTCTAAATAGTAGGTTTAATTTAAGATTAATTATTAGCTGATTTTAAAACCTTATGCTTTACATTGGAAGATTAAACCGAAATGGTATGATGACTACAAATATGTCATTCCATAGACTAATCTTAAGTATCATTCTGCTAACAATGCATTTAGTTGTTGATTACTCTTAACGTTGTTCTGTAGGCTGAAACGTGTTGCATGTCTATGGCTCTAAATGAGAATCCGTCCTCTAATCTACAAAAGCCAGGATTCCAAGACCAAAAGATCTTGTCAGATTTCAATTTGTTCTACCGTGGATATTTAATTTCCCCCTCAGGATATGTAGTTCAAGAGAACTTCTAAAATGGTAAAAATGTATCTACAATTAATTGAAGTATATGCACACGATAGATTTGCGTTTCTGCATGGGAATGATGAAACGAGGTTTCAAATGTGAAACTTTGCTGGGTGGTCAAATATGCTTATCGCAACATTTTGTATGTTTAGTTCGATTAGTTTAGCGTTTGGCTTTAAAAGAAACAACCAGTTATTGACACTAAACAAGGGAAACGCGCGTGGACATGAAACATATTCGAAAGTATTTATGTGTGAATTATATTTAAATGTAACAATTAAAAGCCTAATAGTTCACTGTGTATTTAAATCATTATGTTGAAGCAAAAAGCTGAAAGAGATCAACAGTTAAACCTCAAGAAGTATGGGCTAAACAACATCCTGAAACAAATCCGTTTTTATACCTACTGCTGGAATTTGAAGAGTAGGAATTGCTGACAAACCATGGTTAAAAGAGATGTACTACATTAAAAAGGTAAAACGTTATATGTTGGCCGATCAATATTGTGGTGCAGTAATGAAGCAAAACATAAATACATAGGTTAACGGCCTGTTCATGTGGTAAGCTAAATGTATTTTATTATGTAGGACATTTGACCAACTTTCAAGGTGCTACATGGTTATGTTCTTAAAAAGTAGGAGTCAACATATCTATATATTTTTCTTCAGTCTCATTCAGAACTCCAAAACGTTTTGCTAATGAGGCTATCAAAACCACGAGGCGTACGGGTTTGGTGCCATTCGTGTTATTGTCCTCAATGTTCATGCAACTCTAACTTGTTTTCTCAAATATAAAAGTGAATATTTAACAACAAATCTTCATAAGCCCTGTTGTTCTACACGAAGTCCCGTATAATACTATAGTCCGGGGTCTGAACTGATTTTGGCAGGGCCTATTCCAGAACATCGTCCGGCCTGGGAAATGACAAACTGGCATATAGATCTATAGATCAGTATCTATAAAAAGAAAGTGTTTATGGTACATTTTGTATCCTAACGTATCCAAAATAGCCAAACCGGATCACACATGCATCCAAATAAGCTTCTAGAAATGTAGCCTACTTGTGTTATTTTTTTATTGACTGAGCTTTTGAAACTGGGTCTAGATATTTAGGTAAATACAAAGCTACTGTAACAGACAATGGAAGTTTAGGTGAAAATGTTCGATAACACTGAATAAAAACTTTTCATTTATTCAACATCCATGAGTTATGAGGGAGCAATTGCTGATCAACGCCCACCCCGACGGACTCCACTAATGGAGTAATCAGAGAAAATTTGACAATGTAGCCTGCCAAATTATAGAATTACAGTGCAATGGTGCTTCTATCTACAAAAAACGCCACACCTTTAATATTTAAATAATAAACCACGTGGGATGCAACATGAGGCTGTAGTCAACAATAGAACTGGTGCAGCCAGGGCCCAGATTTAGAATATCAATTGTGGCTACAAAAAGTCAAAAGAAACTATTTTCTTTCCTCCTTGAGGCATCGTACTATGAAACATTTGACATAAAACAACGTGATTACATTTTAAAGACTAAAACATAAATTCCGTTTAAGAGGTAATAGACGATCGGGTTTAGGACTGTATAGTCCAGAATGTTAAAGAACAATCACATAAAAATGAGTAGGCATTGGTAGGCATATAATTTCCTAAAATGAAACAACGGTAGACATAAGGCTAATAGTAGGGGAAAAGAGTAAGACCTAGGTTACAAGAGAAAACTTTTATATTGACCAATTTAAGAAATCGTTGTTTAAAGTTATCTGTTCAACGAGTGATTTATGTTCAACTCATTAGATCGTGAACTACTGTGACACAACACGGAGGGAACCCTCATTAGGTCGCTGTCCGGGCACTAATGAACATAGCAGAATTGCTAATCCTCAGTCTGAATTTACGCTCTGTCGGCTAGCATCTACCTGTCGAGGAAGTGATTTTAATTGCAGCTGTTTATTCTCGTTTTCCGCCTCTTTAGGGTCAGTGTCAATGCTGTTGAAAGAAAAATTAAGGTTATCAAAATGTTGAGAAACATACCAGTGTGGGGAAATTCAATCCATCCACCTGCGATGTAGGGTAAGAACTACGGGATCAGACAATAATTATCACTTTACCTATTTGCTCGGAGCCAAAAATTAGGTTCTGAAGAGAACCCCCGAAAAACAACATTTTGTTTACTAAGACTGAATTGAAAAAGCACAGTTAACGATGCATTATCCCCGTAGGCCGTCTTGAATAAAAATATCCAGAATGTCGGTTTGCCTAATCTGGAATGACATGAACTCAAATGGATTCTGACACAACTATGGGCACACAGTCAATTAATTTACTTTCAATATTACTTATAATGACGTAACTTCCAAATTCTTATGCGACAAGCAGCCTATTTCAGATTATTTGTCAGTATCACATCAACATGCAGCCTCTTCAAATTTCACCTATTTCGATCAAGCACAGTGGAACCTTTTCAAACGTTTTGTAGTAGCCTACATGAAGGCCTTAACTGTTTGTGGCCAAGCGGAGAAAGAACACTAAGGTAACAACATGAACAGGCTTGAAAAACACTGGATTTAGGTTGTAAAAGAAATACCGTTTATTTATAAATCATGAAATATAATTTAATACAGTACCAATATTTTATGTCACGGCACATCATAGTTCAAAGTCAGTAACAGAATTACATACCAGCGCGCGCACACGCACACACACACACACACACATTCATACTTACAGACAGACACGCACACAGACACCTTGTAGACATACAAAAGGTTAAGAAAAAATGTGAAGCTATTTAGCTACGACCGCTTTTACCTCTGCGACTGGAAGAGTTAACCTAGGACTCAAAATCATACTGGTTATGGAGAGATGTACACATAGAGAAATATAGAATCCGGTTTAATATAATGTTCATTTGTTATTATATGACCATTTAAATGCAGGCAATCATCATGACGAGACCAAAGATAACCCTTTTCATATTTACACCAACAAGCATTCTAAATAACAAGTAGGTAAAAACAAATAAATTGGGTTCTCTTCAGTAGAACAGGTGTTACAATAACTGGCAAATCTGCTGACCTTCATTGAGATACTGAAAGTAACAAGGCCTATTAGCGTTTTTAAAAGTGCCATGTTTGTGTACAGCCTATACAATTTGCTGAAAAAGCTGAATGGACGCTAGACGAATAAGCCCCCCTTTCTCCACTATGCAGGGTACAAAACATTATAAAGAAGCGCGATAAATATCCACACACGATCCAATAAATACAGTGTCTTTTATTGAGAAAATCACAATTAATCATTCCTGAAACGTTCCTTCGGTTGAACACCAGCCTCTCTTCAAGCAATAACGATGTTCAGGTTCCGTCCTTGTCACTTCCAGCTACTGAAGCGACATGTAAGGCCAATTGAAACTGCTGCCCGAAAGCAGCATATCCCTTATCAAAGTTTCAATTGGGGTTTTGCCGACTAGTCGGACGAAAAACAATTGTTCTATCACGGACGAGGACACTGTGCGAAGGGAAGGCAGGCGAAGCAATAACTTCCCAAATCTTGTTGGCTGGTTGGGGTACTGGCTCCTGACATACTCCTCTAAAGCACACTGGGATTTCTCTTGTAAGCCTTCAACATGAGCCACATCCGACAGACCACACGCATCTACAACAGAGAGAACATAGAGTTAAATCAGGTGCATGGCTGCCTCATAAAGCGCATAAAGGCAGTTAAATAACATCGACATAAATATATATGCGATAGGCAATACCTGCATACGATGCAAATGTATTCTAGTCATAATGATTGACCACATCAAAGTAACGGCAGAAATGAATCTCATGTCTATCTGTCAAACAATCAAAGATGGCGCCTGTTCTTTGATTAAAAAGAACGAAAATGAGGACAAGAAAATGGACAAATCGCAAATAGGTTACACATATGCATGAAAAGGTAAGTTCAACCATTACATGCACACTGATGCCTGTATGTGATCATTAATATCCCCGTTTGAATGTTACACTCCTATCCCATCCCTTCTGTTGTGCTATGTAAGGTTACAATACAGGGGTGAGAAAAAGGTCATGTCCCAGTTTACAAACACGTGCAATGTTCCAAAATTATGTTAGGGTGTTTGGATATTTCTAAAATACCCAATTAGCATTATACTATTGTTAACAAAGTACACCAGGCCTAAATTATATCTTACATTTTGCCGTTACTATTTCTTTTAGCTATATGCAGCGCTGGAGGCCGACTGCCATAATGCGTTAGTTTAGTTTTAGGTCCTGGTTTTGGTAGCCTACAAAAGGGTATTTGACACATTCTATTTTTTTCTTCTTCTGAGGAAATATATAGTTACGTACAGCAACAATTACTCACCAAATCCAAGAGGTAAAATTAAGCTAAAAGTCAACATCCGTTATAATACTTTGGTCTCTAATTTGTTATAGGCTAAGCATAAAATTGAGACCACTTGAGCAAGGGATCTTTGAAATGTAGCTGTAGCTTATTCCCATGTGGAGAGGGACGGTACAGACTTAAATGGGTTGGTTATACACTGTATTTCAGTGTGTTCTAATTACATATTTTTCATAGGTCTGTATACCTATGAAAAAAAAGCATAATTGGGTATACCTTTGAAAATAATTATAATAGGAACATACCGAAATGCAGTATATAACCAGCCCATTTAAGTCTATATATAAGGCCTATATATGTTTTAGTTATTTTGAAGAGTTTACCTGAAGTGAAGAGGACAATGGCTTTTATGCAGCTGTATTCTGCTGAATCCACATGCAGGACTTTCAGCTTCTCTACTTGCTCTTGAAATATCCGAATGTGGTCCATGAAGGCTACAACTCTATCTGCAGACATGGGGGAGGCATGGAGGCCTGCTGCCGCCAGTAATGGGGCTACATGCACCGGCATAGAGCACTGTGCCGCGTTCAGAACAAACAGCTCACTCCAGGTTAGCCTAAGAAGGGCTACTTGGTCTGTGATTTGGAGATCTGGGAAAAAAGGGATGTTCCTGGCCCACTCAACGGCACTAAAAAGCATCCTGGCCGCTAGTTCGCAGATGTTTTCGATTCCCATGAGGTTGTTGGACTGCATACATTGAGTGCCATATCGGGATGTTGGGTAGGGCTCCGCTCGTAAGAGAAGAGATATGTATCCGGAAAGGTAAGAATGGCACTGTAGAGGGTCTCCATTTAACGTGAATTGGCCATGGTATGGCTGCGTCGGTAATACCCGGCCTCTTTGAACTGCTGCGGAAGATAGAACGGAATAAATGTATGAACGTCTGCATGCTACAATGATTTCAGACAGGTATGTATGGCCTTTGAATGGTGTATGGCATAAGACAAACCTACCAACACACTTATACGCACTTTTTCAAATGCATTAATTGACACAGCACACTGTAGACTTATGACAGATGCGACTTTTCAATTGGGCCAATATGACATAAGCCTATCATGCATTCATAATGATTTGAATGTAGTCATGTTTAAAACAACGCATATGCAAGCATTTATGCCCGATGTAGATAATAAAATGTATCACCAAGCTAACTGCAGTCTACGTTGCAAACCTAACATTAACTCGTTCTCTATATATAATTATAACTATTAGATACATTGTGGTTTTAGATGACAAGAGTAGAAGAGTGTTTACCTTCCCGTCTCATGCCTACTTTAAGACATTTCTTTAAGCGACAATATTGGCACTGATTACGATGGTGTTGGTCTATTGGACAGTTCCTGCTTGCCCTACAAGTGTAGCTGAGGTTCCTTCGGACGCTCCGTTTGAAAAAGCTTTTACATCCCTCGCACGTGAACTGTCCATAATGCTTTCCACTCGATTTGTCGCCACATACGACGCACTCTATTTGTTGAGGCTGTTTGTCTATCGCACCGTTCATCGACTGGTTAGTGATAGGCTGCGTCGTATTGCTTGCAGGGGCGCCTTGAGTCGCTGTCTGAGTTGTTGGAGTAACATCCAGCGAGGACGTCGGATTCAGGTGACCCGTTAGATCGGTCGATAGTGACAGAGACCCCACTTGCGAGACAGGTGAGGAGATTGTGCCTTGAGTGTCGGCGACATCTTCTGCGCTTCTCCACGCTACCATTGCCATATCGATAAATCAATGTTTCCAAAACTTTACTCGTCTTGCTTCCAAACGTTGCAGAAAACAACGGTTATTACAAATTAAAAGATACAAGATAAGATTATTGCAACATTTTTATGATATTTAGAGAGACATAAACAATATTAATAAACGATGATGATCGATGCATATATTTACAAGTAGCGCAACAAACCCTTTGCTTACGAGAAAAAAAAAATCGTCCAATATTGTCACCAAGGTTTGAAGTGGACGACCATGTTAATATGTACCAGAATTTCCAGGGTAAAATATATTATGTAGTAAACAAAATCCACGTTGAAATCACTGGGAAGAAAATCCACAATTCCCTGTTCCCTCCACAAAACTGTCCACGTAACTCAAATAAAATGCGCTCTCTGGATTAGGACATGAAACTCAACCTCACGAAATTAACTTCTACGTAGCCCTCTCCAGCCAAACGCTTTGCGTTATCCCAATGGTTATCTGTTACCTACGAGAAAAACGCGAAAGCGAGTGAAAGCGAATTTTGATGATGGTCAGCTGCCTTCTCCAGGACGGGACTAATGTGCTTGAACGTATCGGGTGTGACTAGCTGACGTTTCCATCAGGGTGGTTGCCATATAAGGAAAGGGGCCGTACTTGGTTGGTTTGTGCAAAGGGAGTAGATACCCTTTCAGCACAATTGGTTTATAAAAAGTGTGCTCTTTGTTAGAAACGTGTGTGGGCGCACCAGCGCGCGATAAAGTGCACATGGATTATATGCCTCTTAAAAAACGATACATTCCTAGTTACTTGATAATATGTTCAGTAACAGTGGTGTGGGATTTCATTTCAAAATTAAATTGAAAATTGCACAGTTTTTGGGGCAACGGAATAGGCGTAGGAGAATGTCGTGTACAGCGGGTACACATCTAAATCTAGCAGTAATTTGATGCCCCCTAGTGTCGCATTTTGGTTCCGGCCTCTTGACCACAACACTGTCCGCCATGTTATCGTAAATATCTTTAAAGCCTGACTTATCTGGTTAAGTAGATGACAAAAAAACAAAAATGGGAATTGTTGTTGAAGGTAATAAAGAAGAAAAAGAAGAAATCCATCCCTCTCATTTATTTAGCAAAGACTGAGGAGGGTGAATGTGGTTGGCTACTGACAACTTCTACAAGTGAATCCAGGGTGTGAATTCTTGTCCTCTTCATTCAATCGTGTGCAGTGAAGAACTGTTAGTCCTAAATGCGTAGAGCTAAATGTGAACATTGCCGAGTGGCTACCAGAGTATGGAAGGTGCACAGATGCCAACGGTGTTGCAACAATACTATTGACTTCAACAAGGTCATTGCATTGTTGACCTCAATTGCAATGTGCAGGCTCTGACAATCAGCTGTAGGTGTCGATAGGTATCCAGTTCTGTTGACAAAACCACTGCGATTCACTGTCCTTAATAAATTGGTAACGTGGAAATGCCTCCTGCTTGGAGTTCTGTTGTGGCTTTCATGACACATGTGTACCCACATATCATTGCATCATGAATCCATCTAAGCTCACCCCTCCCTCTTCAGACTAGTTGCACCATATGGTTCACCCTTAAATCCACTGAGTGTTTAATAACAGGACAGATGCACTGCATCCATGAGAGGATTGGGAAAGACGGACTCATCAAGTCTACAGAGCTACGAAAGCATCATTTTGCTAGTACCATACAACAATACTGCTGATAAACATCTACACCACATACTATGGAACTACACGTTTGCAAGTTTAACTTCAGGTTATATAATGGAACGATAGTATTCAAATACAGTTTGATTAACATTATATTAGCATCTGAAATATAGTATATAGAATGTATTGTGGATACCTAGCCTAAATTGCAGGACTGTATTTAGACAGCTTTCTAAGAAGCAAAAATGTAGAGCAGACCTTGTAACCTAATCCTGACTTTGGAAGAGGAAGGAAGGCGTAAGCCTAATAGACAGTCAATGAGATTAACGTGTGATCTGAATGTCAATTACTCTTATTTGTCAGTGTTAATGGATTACCGAGCAGTTTAAAAAGGTGATGAAAGTTCATTGTCGACACCACGGTAAAGCAGTCAATTGAAAAAATACAAGAACAATTCAGAATGCATTAAATATGCATTTCCACATTGTTTTATTGGGTGGATCATGCCAGCTACATCAATTGGAAAAACATGTCTAAAGATGTTTAAATTGTGATTTTTAGACGTAACATTCGCAAATGTTGGAGGGTCATTTTTATGTCAGATGACGCACTAAATACTACTAGCTAAATCTGTCAGGTAGTTAAGCGTCTTTGCCATACAACTGAAACAGAATCCTGTTTACGACATCTTAACAAGTAAAATCCCTGGACAAAGAACAATAATAGCCTGTTGAACAGAGAGCTGCACCACCAGTAATAGTCTCAACTTCATCCCCTGAAACTAATACTACAGCCTCATAGTAGACATATTTAAGAAGTTATTTGCTGTAGTAAAAATTGCATACGCTGACACAAGATGCATACCCACAGAGATTACCACCATGCCATGGTCAACAAAGGGATCCTCATTAGACAAGCTACAAATTCCTATTTATCCTTTGGCCTCTGAGGCTGGGAGCCAACAACCCATATTGGATTGACCCATATAGACACTTATTATCGAGCAACTAAAATACACACCAAGATTAGCAGAGTATGTGGAGAGTCTTCCCTTGAACACACTTTTGGTTTTGCAGTTCAGGCTTACAAAAATGAAAACCAGCGTTATCTTGATTAACCTTAATTAACCTTGAAGTCAAATGAAAGTGTGTTGCACAGTTGAGCAAGAGTTCAACATACTGTACGGTAAATGCTCTCACGACATCTGACACCAACCTGAAGATACGTAGAGGTGTCTGTGGTGAAAAGGACACACTCACTGATGTTCACTCATAGTTTGTGGATCTTGATCTACATATAGAGGGATGGAAAAGGTATGAACAGTTATTGCTGGAGAGTACCATTGTGCCATTCAAGCGTCCAATCCATGGATATTGAGATCTGTTTCTGTTGGTCTTGGTGTATACACAGTGATGGTGGTAAAATTGGCCATCAAGTGTTGACAAGCGATGCCATTGTGCCATTTTCTACATTATTGGTAACGTTGGTCAAATATTGTCTGAGTGCACATGCCTTGTTCATCAGGCGTGCCAACTAATTTTGTATTTTTGTCAAATTCAAAGTATTTGTCATATTTGAGGAAGGCAAAACACTTTCTTAACTGTAGAGTAAATAGGAATCATTTAGAGAACATACAGAACTCAAATGGATTTCCCAGGAAGAAACTGGGATAGCGTACTGTTGAAGTGTTTACAATATTCAGGCTATTTCTTAATGTTACCAATGTATAGAAGTTGGCCAGTTTACAAAAGCTGACCAACGCTCAGAACCAGAGATGGTATTTCTCTATTGGTTGGATTCACACTTCCAAAAATATAATCTAAAAGCCTTTATTCATTCTGTGGACTGTTCATGCAAAAGTCTAAATGTAGTTAGGACTATAACGCATAATTCACTCCTCTGTGTCTGCTCCATTTTAATAGCGAAACAGAGGGCAACTGTCACTGGGTGTTTTCAAATGAGAGAGGAAATGTCATTCAGCCAAACATTTTTGTCCTTCACTAAGCCAGATTTCCATACAGCAGACACATAGAGCTATTCTGCCTTTTGACTGATCATGTATGTATATCCATTCATAGAGCATAGATTCATCATCCCAATTTGTCAAGCCGGTGGTGTCTTGACTTAATTATAAGCGGGGGACCGGAGTGCACTCCTCTTTTGGTTCATTTGGGGAGGGGGGAGGGGTCCCTTGACCCCTCCCCAGCTCCAAATGAGGAGCCGCAGTATCATAGATAGTTGGCACTGGGGTAATTAGTGTGATAAATGCTTTAGCAGTACAAATAGTGGCAGTCCAGTGTCTCCTCCTAGTTGTAGCACGTCAGCATGCTGAAGCTGAGGGCTCATCAATGTAACGGATGTCTCCCCACGAGGGCTATTCCTCAAACAGACGCTCAGAACCCTCTGCACTACAACCCACCAGCGCCAGACTTCTATTTCCTTGTGTGTTTGAGTAACCATGTCTTTCGAAAAGGGTGTGACAAGACTTACCGCTACACTGGACGGTGTGAATGTCAAATATAACTTACAGGGCCAATGGGCCCGGCTACATGCAACTGAGGCTATACAGCAGTATTTATGCAGCTTTGAGCACTGGTGATGGATATGCTAACGACGTTGTGCTAATACTCAAAGGGACTTTTTATGAAGTGGATACGTACCAGGGATGTAACATGTCACTTCAGAAATGATGGATCACATTATTAGATTACAGCCATGCAAGGACTGGCTGTTTCACTATTTGCAATTCACAATCTCCAATTTCGAATAGACCTTCTCTACATGAACAGAATAATTGGACTCCTGTCCGAGGGAGAGTGTGAAGTTTAACAATGAGGAGGACCCAGTAATAAATCAGGTCACATGTCAACGAAATCATAATACAAGACTAGAAGTATGCGATATGTCATGGCACATGCATTGTACTAAGGGTTAGGATGATTGGATAATTGATTCCTTTGAAAACTTGTATCTTTTCCAAGAAAGTATTCTGTGGTGTATAGCCTGCAACATAACTATGACTTCTGAACCAGAAGAGCCCTTGAATAATGCTCTGTAAATGGGTGAATGCTTCCCCACGTCAGTTCAGATCTGAATGGACAGATTGTCACATACCGGTCATCATCTATGGCTGCATGGGTAAAGGTACGTAAATTCTGCTACAGTGGTAAAGGCAAGACTTTAGCAGAGTAAAGGTCAGGGAGGTCGTGAAGAGGTTGTTATTTTGGACTGAACGAGGTGAGACTCCATCCAAGTCCTTAGGTCAATGTGAAGACAACTGGAAGACACATTTTCCTGTCAGGGCACAGAGAGCAACATGGGTTTTAAGCTTTTGTCGTGAAGTCCCAAGCCATCGAATCAATGGCCAGGGAACATGACACAACCTTTCAGAGTCACTCGGCATCAAGTGCAACAGGGAATGGCACGGCTTTCCATTTCACCGCATCGGGCCCCCAACGGGACCCGGCTGCACTCTGGAAACAGGAACACTCATCACATTCTCCACTCAGATACTGAGGCTGTGGCTTGATATTCAACATGACCCCTGGTTTCCTCAGAGGAATTATACAGTATTGGTGTTGGACAACCAGGCTTTAATATGTCTAATTACATGTCCTGTTGACATCAGGAACAGATTAATTCAAGACATGTTTCAAAATTTGTCAAAAAAGAAAGAAAAAGATGATAAAAAGCAATAATTTAATAAAATGCAATGTTTGCATTGAATTTATTTTAACGGCCTTGATGTACATTGAATTGACCCTAGTCCTGTTGGACAGAAGCAATGATTGATAGCGACAACAGTAGCGGTAAAGACAGTCACTATGTTAGATGTCACCCAAATAGGACAAACTATGTAGTTTTACCACTGTTTCAGGTAAAATTATTATTCCTAAGAGTATTTTAACCAAAGATAATTGTATTTACCTTGTGTTGAAGGTGCGCCACTAAAGACTTTATGTTAGCACTGAAAAACCCTTGATATTCACCTGTCATCACAGGGAACTCAAGTGAAAACACTAAAGACATTTGGTATGACATTTTGATAGGAAATGTCTAGGGTCCTTCTGAACACTGCCACCTAGTGGACAGTAGAAACACCTCATCTTACATCTGAAGGTGAAGTTGAGGAGAGTCAGACCTGATCATGTACAGAGAGCATCTTCCTGGTAATGGCATCTTAGTCAAATGAACGCGGCAAGAAGTATAGTGCGACAGGACATAATAAAAACAAAAATAGTATTTAATGTATTTACAACAAACATACAATCATGTAATCCTTTACAAGTCATATACATAACACAAATGTTTTAATATAAACTTATTTTGAAAAAGAGAAAAATAATTAAAAAGAAGCATAAGAGCATATCTAAAAATCTCTTTCAACATTTTGAAAATATCCGTATATTTTCATTTTTCAAAGCCTTTCTTTTTCAAAGGTCTCCTGCAGTGTCAGAAGCTTGATATATGTATATCATCAACCACGTGAGGCAACGCATCAACATAAACCTTTACAAATATAATAAGCACTGGGTCTCACCTCAAACCAAGAGTTACCGGTTATGCTCACCAAAGGCTTAAATCAATGCATGTGCCACAGGAAGAGACCATGCTTCCTTAACCAGAAGTCAGCTAAAACTCAAGCTGTCTTTGCCACAAGGCTAGATTCAAACTGAGCAATGGGATCAAAGGAAGTTTACAAAAAGCCATGAGTACAACAGAGTTAATATTCATCACAAGGCAAAGTCTCAAGCACGTTGGTGCCAGAAAGAAACAGTTCTCTTGCCGCGGTGAATAAAAAGTAAGCAGGCAATTTCACACTTGCCAATGGTTGTTGCTGGCCTCTTTGCGCATAGTGATTTTACAGTGCTCAAGTTGATATGGCACGCCTTGATGTACGGAGTTGTGTCTACATATCCAGGCACAGGTGCAGTACTGCTATTTCTTAGTTAAGCTATTGTCTAGAACTGACCTCGTCTATATCAGTCGTCGCTATAGCTGTACATTGGTGCCATTTACTTCAAGCAAAATGTTTTCTTTAAACAAAGCAACAAACAAGTATTAGCTTTGCCATTAAGGAAAAAAAATCAAATTAAGACAACTTCATCAGTAGAAAAGCCTACATATTAACAATTAATACATCCTAAATAACATTGTATTCTAGACCAATATACAGCATTTTATAGGCAATACTTTTGGAACAGACACATATATTTTATGATATGGTCAAATTAATTTGGGGATATCACAAAAAAAGGCTACATACAGCTAAAGATCCTGTGTGTGTGATATTTCCTTGTTCTAAAATCCAGCATGATGAATTATGTTCTCGGGGGGGAGAACCTTATAGAACACTTATATGGCATCACTTTGGCACTTTTATGGCACAATTATGTACATAGAAAACTGAACAAGTACGATGACATTTTTATGTCCGGATATCAACTACAACTCATCACGTACCCTAATGCTCTGACAGAGGAAATATGTTTTAGAAGATCATCTCAACTAATTGTCGCTAAACACATTGAGGTAATCAGGATACTGGTTGGATCTCATGAGCCGTATCAGCTCCTACATTTGTTAAAGCCAATTCACACTCCAACTATTTAGTGTGATGAGCAAAGATAGGAGGCTTCTTTAACTAAACACATTTATCATCTCTAAATTCCTGACGATCACCAGGACAACAGCTAATCAGAGTTTGCTAGTGACTGAACTGGTTCAGAAAGTTCACATGTTGTCCGTCTACATTACAGTAACATTTAAAAGTACTCCCTGTGCCATTCTTTTGTTTTGTAAGATGTTCCCTTAAAAAAAAATCGTTACGTATCTGATTCTTGTTGTGTACATTGCTTGCCAGAAATCTTCTATGCTAAATACATGATATGTTTCAGTGGTAGATAGCTAGAGATGTTTTTGATGCAAAACATATTGAATTCTTACAACGTAAGTTGGAAAACGTCAAGATGTGTGCGATTTTCGTTACATACTGGAAAAATGACCACACGTCTTATCTCAACAAAGGAACACATCTCAACATAGGAAGCACTGTGGACGCTTTGTTGAATGCTTGCGCATCCTAACCACTATGCGGGTGGTTTAATGAGAAAACAACTCATTCAAATGATCCTCTTAATGATGCCATGAGAGAGTGAGCAAAGGTCAATATTAGACCATTATTCGTTAAGTAATTGTTTTGTCAATGTCACAATGCAGTATGCATTATTATAAAGCCTTTTGAATGGTCAAAAATATACTTTAGAGGTTATCAACAGCTAAATGTAGATTTAACCATCATCATGACCATTATGTCAGCAACCTCTTCAATGTCCGTGCAAGTGACATACTGAATATATCTTAATTGTTTCGTTACATGCATTACTTGCATGCTTTAAAATCAAAATAACATCGCCTGTCACGGGGTTCTCTTTTTTAATCTGCTTTTGTCTCGACCGAGGAAAAACATTCTGAAAGGGAGAAAGAATAATTGTTCATATCACATGTTCTGGTGTTAAAACCTCAAACTACAGCCTATGACTGACTATGTGAGCGACATATTGGAATTTGAAAGCGTTGTCAAAATAAATGATACGGACATGGAATCTGTCAAAACAGACCTTTGTCTGACTTTTGTGAAATGTTCACACAACATGAACACTACACTTCATGAAATAGTAAAGGGATAAAGCATTATGTAGTGCCAAGACATTCCTATACCATTCATGAAAATGGAAATTAAATAGATCAATGGGTAATTAACAATAATTGTGAGCTTGTTTATTGCTAATTGTTGGTAGTCAATGATGTTTCATTAGTTAGACTTTATCTGTGGAAAATGGGACATGGCATTTACCTAATCCAGAAATATAACTAGTTGACACATGAATACATGGCAAAGCAAACATTGCCAGACAGACAAAAACTACAAATATTTTAGAGTCTCACATGAGCCACCAATGACTCGAAATGCTACGTTTGAGCAATACAGTCTCCCTGGGCTTGTGGAGACACGCACTTGATGAAGCGGATAAAAAAATAGAACGCTAAAAAACAAAACGCTATTTTGATTGTGACAATAATAAAGAAAGATGGTCCTTCAAGTGAATTGCACATAATGGCGACAGTCCCCTCTGCCCCATTGGCACTATAAAACAGACTCCATATTATCACACATCTCAAGGTCCTCCAGGTTGTATATAAACTTTGTCCTGTTGACTGGGTTTTGGGCGATCTCCTTCCCCAAGTTGTCCAGCGTTACGTTGGAGGCAAACAGTTCAGTAGGAGTGAGGTAACCCTCACTGTTTTTGATGTACTTCTTGTAGTTTTTCCGTAGACATTGCCAGGTGGTGGTATAGAGGATGAAAGCTGAGGATTTGAGGACGATGGCAATACTCACATAGAGATGCCTGTAGGCCACGTTATCGTAGAGCATGCAGGCACCTTTTTCTCCACAAACTGTGCTCCAGAAAAGGCAGGTGGAGTCGATGCCCATGCCAAAAATCAAAGGAGGTGGGATAAAGCCTGGAACAAAGGAAAATAAAAGAATGCTATCAACCTACTTCAGCCAAGCTAGCAATGCATTGGACAAGCACTTCTTTTTTTTTTTGGTTAACTACGACCAGGTAAACAAATATCTCCTTCATTTGAGTGACAGGCCTTCATACCTAGCAGCCGCAGCAGCAGAAACAGTACTCCAAGAGCGTAGGATTTAAGCTCGGGGCTCACAGTTCTGAAAAAGAAAAGAAAAAGAAACTTAAAACTAAAAGAAATGTAAAACATCATTGCAGATAGTCGGCACAAAACTGTCACCATGTCCAGTAGTGCCAAAGTACAGATACTGTACTATTTTTGTGATACATCATGTAGAATATATATGTATTAAAAACACCACAGTTACAGTCGCTGGTCTGTGAGGGACTCACCTGATGAGGATGATCACAGAGGGGGTCTGGGCCATAGCTCCGATCATACTGCACACGCAGATGACGCAGAGGAAGGTGAGGAAGGCTTGCTGACATCCTGGACTAGGACACTTCCCAGGCAAAGCCACGGCCTCCTCACTGATGCTGGAGATGCAGGTGCAGCTGGTCAGGTTCTGGGAAGGACAAGCCAGCAGAGCTAATATCACATACAGTCGAGTGACTTCTGTAGACGTCTCTTTGACCTAGATCGGAGTCATTTTCTCTGTTCTGGTTCAGAAAATCGTTCTTGAGGAGTAGGGTAATTATAAACAAGATGGTGGCAATTTCCCTTGGGGATCAATACAGTACTGCTACCGCTAGCAATGCTTCAGGTGCTATACTGGCCTCACACACAGAGGCAGGGCACTCACAGGCTTGATGCAGCCGGCAAAGCAGGCTGAGAGGTAGGTGACTCCGTTTGAGCCACACACAGGGCTTACTGAGGCTGTGTAGCAGTTGCAGTTGTTGATGCAAGCAGACTCCGGCCTCTGCCAGGAGCGCAGAGTCCTTGAAAGAGGGTCAAAGGTCATGCTTTGCATACATGGCTTATATAGAAGCAAGAAAGAAGTAGAAATTCAAATTATACCGACATGTTCTTTCCAACCAACTAGCCTTGCTTAGCAACACCCAATTATGGTGAATTACGATGAAGCCCCACGTGACGTTTTGATGCTGCGAGAAAACAACTACAGCGAGATACTCACTCATTGCCGTAGGCAACCGTCACCCCAGCGACAGGCCCTGTGTCACAGCCAAGGAACAGGAAGGAGACGTAGCAGGCGGTGGATACCAGGTTGACCATCATGGCCATACGGATTGCCCCCAGCGCAGACAGGTTCAGCTTTTTGACCAGCAGACCGCCCAGGAATATTCCCAGACATGCGCAGGGGATGGCTGTCATGCCTACGAGACATACATACACACACTTTTAATAGTGTAGTACAATGCATCTGTGGATTGATGTGAAGTGTGTGACACAAATATCTTGTGTGTACCTTACATGTTCCTATGCTGTAAGAGGTCTCATGTCACTAATTGTACTGTGTAAATGTGTCCTACTGTATGTGTTCAATAAACCTCAAGGCTCACTGCGGTCACAGTGCTTCATTTAATTCTACTGAGAGTTAAATGTAGCTGATGTCAGAGAGACCACACTTGTGCCCGGATGTCCTGATGACCCCCACCTAGCAGCTGATTGGCTGAGGAGGTGGTGAGGTTAAACTGCTGCTCTAAGTATTTGCCCAGGAAAGCAGCAAAGCCTGCCACAACAGCAATCTCCATACAGGCCGCCAGGGTGATACAGGTGAACACAGGGTTGGAGAGAAGATGCTTGGTCACCCGTGGAATAACTACAGTGAATTGAGAGAGGAAGACAGAGAGAGGGAAGCAGATATTGAAAAATGGGCGATAAATAAAAGAGGAGAGGGAAAGAGAAGGAGATAAAAAGAGTGATTAATAAGATAAGAGAGACTATAATGTATAAAACATATGTAATGTATTATACAATGACAATCTAAACCTGAGTGTGCATCTATCTACTTATATGTACAATCAAAGAATCTGATAGAAATGGGCATCATTTCGCAAAATTCTCTCAATATGATCTCCCTTACCTCTAAGGTGCTCGCAGACAGTGAGGCCGCTGTTGGCCTCGAAGCCGTGCATGACCCCGTTGGTGGGTTTTGCCCCCTCGTACTCCTGGGTGAGGGAGGGAGGCAGCATGGCCTGCTCGCTCTCTCCCCCGCTGTCCACATCCTGCTCATCCAGGGACTGGGGGAAACCGAACATGAAGAGGGCCGAAACGAATAGCAAGGCACCGCACAGGAGGAACCCCCCCCACCAGGCCCCTATCCAGCGAGGGTCGTCTGGGGTGATGTCCAGCTTACCTGGGGAGGCGGACAGGAAACACAGGACTGCTCTTTAAGTCACACACGGGATGGAAGCCTTTTTTACTCTCAAAAGAAAAAATGTAGTGAAGAACTTTTTTAAGCTCAAGGGTGGTGTACACTCACTTGTGTCAATAAAGACGGCATCCACGTAGACTTTGGTACAGAGGGACCCTAGGATGAATCCACATGCTGGTCCAAAAACTAGAGTTGAAAATAAAATACCTGGAACAAAGTGCAATGTCACATTAATATCACATTAAGTCCAATTTAACGTAATCATCCAAACTCGCTGTCCATAAAGTAACCTGATCACATATACATTAAGAGTGTGAAGAAACAAACTATATAGTTCACATTGTATAGAGCGAGGAGATTACACTGCTTGAGTTCATGGCTTATCCTATGTAAATGTGTGAGCTAAATGGCATTACTGAAAGCATAGTCTGATCCAACCAGGTTCAAGAACTGCCCACAAGAGGGCAGCATTACTCTGTCTCATGTTCTCTTATTTATGAAAAAGGTGACGTTTGCCAGCAGATGATGAGTAAGACATTTCTCAGAATGTCTGAATCATAACATATTTCCCCCACTGCAATCAAGATGACATCAGAGTAAATGCCTATCAAAGAATTCCTTACGTGAGGGAATTTCATATCACCTTACAATAACTGATTTATTCATCATCACTGCAATACATTGGCCTTTGTACTGCATTAGTGCCATCGGGTCATTCATCTAGATGGCATTATCTATTATGACCATAAATAATCAATCAGGAAATGGGCTCTCCGTGCAAAAGTAATCAGAGAAGAGGCCTTGGAGAAATGCTGAGGGATGCAGCGTTAACGTAGCGCAGCTAGGCTAGCTGAACCGGTGGGGTGGCTCTCCCAGTCCACACACCGGCTGACAGGCCCACAGCTGAGAGTTTCCCATAAACCCACTGAATAGATGGCGGCTTATTAAATCAGTGCTCCAGTCCAGGACCTATCTCACTGAAACTAGGTTAGCCATGCTGAGGAGCAGGAGGACAGCTAGGCATTAGCAGAGAGCTAGCAGCCCAGACCAGCCCCACCGGCTGCTCATAATAACCCAGAACTGTGCCATTGGGCCAGGAACAGCAGGGTTGAATGGTGGCTGCCAAAGAAGCTCTGTAGAGCAATTTCATCTGCACCACCCTGGAGGCTAACCAGCCAGCAAGTGTGAGGCAAAAGAGGTATGTGAGAAAACGCAGGGGCCAAAAACCATGGATGCCAGTGCTGATATGAAAGACAGAGACTATAACAATAAGCCACATACATTTTTGTACACTAAAAATACACTAAATAATGCTCACCTTTATTTACTTATTCTGTCTTTAAACTAGTGTTTCCAAGTGCGCATTGTTCTTTAAAGAGTAGTTTTCTTCAAACAAAACAGAACTGAAAGCGCATTTTAGTATTAATTAATATAATCTGTGCTGTACACTTCATGTTTTATACATTTATATGTTCCTAGGCTTTAGACTGTGATTCGAGAGGGGTATAAATGCTCTGCTGTGATAAGATGAACGATTTCCTTCATTATTTACATGGTTGTGAGCAGGGAAGCTATTTAGAATATGATGAGGCAGGGTGTAGGGGAATGATAACATCAATATGTCATGTGCATAAAATAAGACACGAAATAGGAACCGCAATGATCGCATAAAAATGTAAGAGATTGGATACAAGGCATAATCACAAATACAAGTCATCAAGATAGATAGATATTCATGTTTGATTTAAACATTCGAATAAACTGTCATTTGTAACTATAAAGACCTTGATCAATGCAGCTGATTCCACTCTCACTACACAGAGACAAATTTACAGCTGTCAGCCCAGCTCATGGCTGATCCGACCTCTTGACCTCCCACACAGATTATGAGCCTTTGGAAAAAAAAAGCTATTGACGCATGCTGAGTTCGTATCAGGGGACAGGAAAAAGGCTGGGTATGCATTGTGGGGGAATCCAGTGCCAACCTTTTGCCAGGGTCTGTGCCCGCTGGCATGGCACCAGCCTCTGCAACTCTGCTCCAGCTTTGCCTCTCAGAGGGTGAGTTCAAACACAAACACACAAGCGAGGCCATTCAGTCGACCAGACACACACACGTATAGTATACGAACACGTGTGATGCGGTTGTAAATCTAGTGAATTTGTCAGTAGAAATATGTTGTTGTTTTTGTTTTGCTTCAGTCAGAAATGTATATTTCAACCATGTACTTGAGCCACTGAAACAGCGCATGTAATGTATATGATCAACCTCAGGCTAGTTTGCCTGTAGAACCTTGTTTCTTTAAGAATTATTTTAGGGAGTGGCCTTAGGTTTCAGGTATGGATGTAAAAAAAACAACACAAGAAATTGAAGATGTATAGGTTTGGCATCTTCCCACAAGTGTCATCTTACCCAGTCAAAATACAGTAAGTGAGTTATTTTGACTCCCCTTCCACTCGAGAACTCGGTCCAAACCTCAAAGCATAGATGACAACATTAATAGTGGCAATAAGCACAAACAATGTAGCGGCTGTTAGCTTCATGGTGGCTCCTTTAGTGCGGCGAGAGAGAAGCCTTGCAAAACACAGCCAGCGGCCTTTGAGTGTCGGTCATGTGAATATGTGAAGCGGTCTTGGTTGGTTATTGTAACAGTTGGCATATTTGAGGCTATTCCTTAGAGACCGTGCTGCAATGGTTTCAAAGCAATGTCTGCTTGCTCCAAAACCAGGGCAGAGGTCAGTAACATACCAGTGTGCAAAGCACTGTGTTCTTGGATAAGTCCAATACAGGCAACATTACTTTTATGGCATTGAGTATATTAAATGACGATGAGACAATGATTTAAGATAATATACAGTGATACGTATATAGTCTATAGCTGTATATACCGTATATAGGCATCCTCCAAGTGTGAGGATATAGCTTAGTGGTAGAGCATTTGACTCCAGACCAAGAAGTCGTACATTCTAATACCTCATGTGTTGCTATGGATGAAGGCTTCTGCTAAATGACCACATTAATTACAGTAACCACACATTCATTGCAGTAACGTCACATACATTGCAGCAACGTCACATACATTGCAGTAACGACACATTCATTGCAGCAACGTCACATACATTGCAGTAACGTCACATTCATTGCAGTAACGTCACATTCATTGCAATAACGACTTAAACTGAGGTAGAGCACAAAGTGCTGGAAAATACGGGGTCCGTCAAGAGTTAAACCATCGAAAAGACAAAAATACCACTGCCTGCCAACAAAAGGCTGAATAATAAAAATGTGACACCCAAAGTAAATGCTTGCACCCGCAAAAGAAAAAGATCAGTCCTTTACCAGTGATGTTCATTGACGTGTGACATAGTACCTTGCAGCAGCCATCTCCTTGAGCAGATCTCTCCCTTTCTCTTGCTATACTGGTGGAAAAATAGGCCACTCAGGGCTCCAGTCTGCTTAAGACACGTATAACACGCCTCATAAAAGATCTTGAATGACCTTGCATTGTTCCTTATGCACGAAATAGATTGCTTTTGTTTCTAATAAAACCCCTGTCTTTTTTCCCTACTTCTTCCCTTAATGTCATGCAGCTCTCTAGGGTATCTGGGCTAAAATGAAAGGAGAAAAAACATTGTTGTAAAACTGACATTTAAATGAGGTGCAAACCAGAACAAACTGTTGGAACCTACACATAATGAACAGTTCAGCACAGAATGTGTGCGATATTACAAAAGAAACAAAAAAAGATGTAGCAAGCACATTCTTCCACGCCAAGAAATTAAACTTTCGGGCTTTGATGCTAACCTTGAACAAGGCATACTGGATGAGCCTATCTGCTAGAGCTGCACTGAAAACCTCCACAAGGGCGTAGTGCTCTGAGGCTCTGCTGTCCATGTCAAACCCTCCCAGCACTATCTGTGCCTGTCTGGCAGTTTAAAATGACAGGTAGGGATGCTGTCCTTAAGCGGATGACTCCGAGAGTGAACTTGACAGCTCTTCAGCACATGGAGGTTCAATAGAGGCCACTAGCCACACTGAAAATACCATTTATCCAGCACCGTGAAGTTAGAGACGAGGGGGGAGGCAGGGAAAACAGAGAGAACCAGACCTGCAAGTGCCTACATGTCTCTGTCTATTCATAGAAGAGCCCATTCAGGTATCAGAGGAGGAAATGTCAATGTTCAACCCAAGTCATAAAGGTTAGGCTTGGTATGCACTGTACGGCTCAGCTGGAGATGGGTGCAGTTACCCTACAATATACTGTAAGTGAACCTCACTGGGAAGTCTAAAGCCCGGCAATAAAAAAAAAAAACTAATCACGTTTACTCTACAGAAACGATGACCAAACACCTCGCCTTCCACCAGCGAGGAGCTAGAATAACCTTTTCTTGTTATAACATGTCCTTTAACACAATCCAGGTGTAATGAATGCGGCAGACGGAAGGTCAAAAGGAATGGACCTATTCTCCCTCATTACATCACCAACGCATGAATAATTGCCTACTCTGGCTGAGGTGTGGCACAACTTAATCACTGGCTGTTTTTATCTTGGCAAAGGCAGTCCCAAAAGGGGCACAAATACCCCCCCCCCTTACCCCCTCCCCCCCTTACCCCCAACTGATGGGAATGGACACAGCCTGCTGAATCAGCAGGCCGGACCAACCTTTGTTGTCCTACGTGAGATGGGCCATAACTCAACTGTAGTGAAAACATTTCAGCGCGGCGGGCATTAAACTTGAAGCCCGTACCACTTCACCGCACACATTGTGAATGGAACACCCAATGAGGAGCATGCAGCCTAATGGTGACCCTGGTACACCGTTGGCCCACTGGACCTATTGTAGCATGATGGTATCTTTCAACACTTGCAATCAGCCAGTATGACTATGGGGATACTCCGGCTGGACTAAAAGCACTGCTGTTTCAGGGGTAATTGAGTAAAACGGATGCCTTTTTGAAAGTCGTTCAAGAAACTCAATAAGCTTGGCTTCTACACGCAAGAAAAGAACAGTGTGCACCATTACACCCATCCTGGAGTCACACTGTAACGATGTGGAATGATGTAAAGATATGTGTGAGCCAAAAATAGCAGCGTTTTTGCTGAATACAGTCCAAAAATGTACATTCAAAAGTTAACTTATTATTTTGATTCCTTTGCTGTTTCTGTGAAAGATGATGTTTCTAATTCAATCACGTCCCCATACAGTCTTACACGCTGTTAAGAGATACGTTGACTAATGGAAACATTACAGAGATGGTTGCCTCTTAGCAACAGGGTATCATTCAAGTCCAGACATGAATCAATAATCCAATTCCAGTCCTGTTTGTTGCATTTTAGTCAACAACGGAAAACTATAACTAAAAACGAGTTTGCTTTTTTTCTGTAACATGCCATGTTATCGTTGCAAATTAGTTTAAAGTCCTAGAAACACTATCACCATACCGACAAAAGCTTAAACACACAGGCGTATAGAGATTTAGATCAATATCCTTTTCTTAGTACTTACAGAAAAATACTTTAAGACGCCGAACATATGTGTTACTGTGTGTCAGTGTAAATTCCTGTTGGGTCTGTTTGCAACCTACAGAGAACGGTAACTTCAATATTTAATAATCTGTGTGCATGTTTACTAAACAACTCTTAACGGCTCTCTGTCACATTCTATTATTTAGTGGTTTTAACAGTAGGGGATTCTGCCTGTCACATTGCCCACTCCTAATAGTGCCAGAAACAGTCTAGGAGACATAACAGAAATACAGTACAGCGAAACAACAGCAGATTCATGCAGTTACGCAGTCACAATGGGCAGCTCGGAGCACTGTGGGAGGTAACCATGGCGATAAACATGCCTCGAGCTTAAAAAGAAGACAGTTGGAAGAAAGAAAAGTATAATAGACTATCTGTTACTGTCAAGCACAGAGCCTGAGGAACTCAAGTCAAAAGAAGTATTTCTTTTAGACTGGTAAAGCCATTCTACAGCCAGGACAGGCAGGCATGTGGACAAAAGACAGATATAGGACACCAGGGTTACGGGTTATACACGCCAAATGACTCCCTTTTTTGGTCCCGTAGTCGTTACAATATCTGCATTATCATTGTATTTTATACTCCAACTGGTAGTCAAGGAGATTCCTAATTAAGGAAAATGATCAATACGTCTTTTCAACTCGCCTCACGACGCAAGAAAAATGGCACTCATGGTAAAGTGAATTAAGAAAAGGTCCAATGCTACACAACGACCATGGCAACAACAGTACGTCAGGCATCTGGAGCGAGATGGCCTTCAGCCAGAGCAACGGAAATGTGGGAGGAGGCAGTATATGTGGGGTTAAGCCCTCTTCCTCTCTTCCTTCCCCCAGTCTCAGAGAACCTCCGAGTAGCTACTGTTATGTACAGCGCAGTGAGGATTCGGCTCTCAGGCCAGTGGGCCAAGAGGCTTGGGCTATCTGGCAGCTGACCACTAGAGATGGCCTGAGATCACGAGCAGAGGTAAGGCTATCCAAACTGCTGCGAAGGGCAGACACGCTGTTACCTTTTTCCCCCCTTCTTTTCCACTGCAGAAACAGCCACTGCATTCTAAGCAGTGGAAATCCAGGACAGCTCAATAACTGTCACCTTTAGAACACTGCATCAACAACTTCACTCTTCTATTCATCCTCTTAAACCTTCCCCTAATTACTGATATGGCAATATTACCTCCCTGGTGTTTGCTACAAACAGTAACATATTAAATAGCAGCTATGAATATCACCGCAAATATAGTACAGGTGGCAACTCGAAGTAGCTTACTTCCCCTAGCTATGTAGTGTGCTTCATTTTCAGATGTTAATATCAAATGTCATTGTTTGATATTTTGGTTACGCAACACAATCCGAACTCATTCGTAATCTGTCCCAGCTATGTTGGTACAACTCTGTCTACAACAGTGACATTCATGAACAATTAGAAACCTACAAATAGCAGCTGTGATGAAGATATACTGAAAGCTTGGGGTCAAGTTGTTCCGTGCTTCTGACCTTGTGAGACGGACATATTTTAATGACATCTAGAAGGCAACGCTTCTCTCTTCCTCCAGGCCTCATAGTCTGTCACACTCACAAGCCAGAGCCGATATCATCACTACCATCATACCGTCATCACTTCCTGCTATTTCTGACACTGCCTTTGAGGAGATGAGAGTTTCCAGGATGTCGGGGAAGGTCAAGGAGTCTTGTATAAGGACTGCCAGACATTTCTGGTTTCTCTCTGAGAGAGCCGAGGTAGTTTTGGATGGAGAGAGACAGAGAGAGACCTGGTTAATGTCCTGTAGTCATTACATAAAAGAAGTCGACACATTCTGTCAACAGAAAAAAGAAAACTTGTTATTGAAAGCTTCGTTTTGAATGTAAATTTAGCAGTGCGGTATCTTTTATCTAATGACTGGCCCCTTCAGCATTCACCTCACCAGCAAAGGAGCACATTTTCATTTTATCACCTGTTCTTAGGCCTGCATCTAACTGAGACCGAGGGAGAGAAGGAAGTGAGTATTTGCCCAGTCAGCAGTCCCTATCTGTCATCTTGGAATTGCCACTGTTGTGTGATGTCAGTGCAGTTTTAGCCCCACAGTGACCAAACCTGCAAAACACTGATCAGGACCCTACTAGCCTACAGAATGCCTTCTCTGTCTTAACATTAAGCTATTTAATTCTTTCAATATCTGGACTATTTATTATATCATTTAGAGTAGGTCTACAACCATGCACACAATACGTTGTAATGCAGAGAGGGACATTGATCCAAGGTGTGACGGCTGTGATGCATGTTAATGTCATCTTGTGACAATTCACATCCAGGGGAAAGGACAGTGAGAAGAATTAGAATGAACCCATTAAAACTACAACGTGAGCCTGACTATAATAAATCACACCAGCTTGCGTATTTAAGTTAAGTCTGTGTGAAAGATAAGAAATTCTGCCTGAATTGACAACCAGTCTACTACTGGATGAGGTTATACAAACACTTCCTCTGACTGGGAATAATATGCCTAGATGTGAGTTGTCTACACACACTCTGAGTCGAGGCAGCCTCCAAGGTATCATGATATGGTCACTCACCTATATAAAGAGAGGAGTCTTTCCTGCGGACATGGTCGTCAATGTAGGACACACCCAGGGGCTGAACCGGTGTGGCCCCGATGCCCAGCAGCACCTGGGCTCCTATGAGCAGCAGGTACATCATGTTGGTGTTGGATCTGTTCCCACACAGGAAGCCTGAGTCTCTAGCCTCAGTCCTTGACAAGTTGGAGCACACATCTCGGCCGTCCTCTGCGTGCCACGAATCCCCGGCCTCGTACTCGTACTGGTGGGTCAGAAACTCCGGCAGCGCCGACAGCAACGCCCCCAGTGCCATCACGATTCCCCCGCAGCCAATCAGTCGAGGCCGGTGGGCCTTAGCCCCAAAGTAGCTGACGAATAGAATGAGGGCCAGGTTGCCAATCTCGAAGCTGCTGGCAATGACCCCGACATCGGCACTTTGGAGGTTGAAGCGCCGCTCAAGCGTGGTCAGGACGCTGACCTGGAAGACAGCACAGTGAACCGCTGTAGTCTCTAAGATGAAGCGGACAACATTAAATACAGTCGAGCACACAATGAGAATGTCTTATGTCTGTCATGAAGAATCTGATGATTACGACTGGCGAGAGGGACTTTGTTAAACATTCTCAACACAGTTGATTTTACATTCCTGTCTACAACATACATTGTTTTTCAGGGCCTGAGAATGTCTGTCAAATTGCACTGGCGAGCAGCCTCTGTTCAGATGCCAAGCAAAGCTCTGAAGAGATGGACGATCTAGTGGCTAGTGACCCTTGAATGGTCAGAGATAGCTGACAACATCACCATCTGCATCCCTCCTTAGAGCCCATATCAAGAACTGCAACCTGTTGAGGCCATAACTGAGCTTCTCTGCAGGAATAGCCGCATCCAAATACACCCCCTACTTCCCTAGTTCCCTTCCTCCCTTCCACCCAGCTCCTCACGCCAGCCGGTAGGGTGGTGTGTGGCCTACACCACAGAAGCAGTTTTTTTTTACAGTAATCATGTGTTAACCTCCACTGTCAACACAGGTTAAAGATTGTATTCTGACAGTATAGTATCAGAGTATACTGTATATAACATTCAAATATATTCCAATCATTTTAAAATGAGATGTGAGATGTTCACAAATTGCTTTCATCAAATAATTACTGGAGTATCCTCCAAATAAAATCACTGAAAAACCCTATAAATAAAAAGCAGCGTTACTTAAGACCTATGCCAGCAACATGTGGCCATTGTGGATGAATAAATGCCTATAATGATGTTTGTTTAGGGGCAGCTCAAGTTTGACGGTCTCAGCAGTCTGCTGTTGGGGTGCTGGGCCACCAAATCTGTCTAGACAGCATTTCACACTGCTCATTAAGAGGCTGGCCGTGAGAGCGACTTATATTTTTAATGAACAAATCCGTCATCACGTACGAAAAAGCATGCAGGCCATGGAAGTACGAAGGAACATCTGTCTTAAACCTATAACTTGTATGAAAGATGCTTATTGCAACCAGTTTAACCATAAAACAACATGTCAAAATCTACTTGAACTATTCCAAAATACTACGTATCCAATTTTAACATTTAGTCAACTCCTCTTCATTCAAATATCTACCTTGTCGCGGCAAAAACACATCAATAGATGTTGTGGTTAGGAACTTAGACAGGAGGGCAAACTATTGATTGCGCACTAAGCACTTGCACTACAGCCAACAAATGTGTCATAATAAATTACTGCCAACTCCATTTTAATACACCGCAATTGAGGGAAGGGGCTTTTGACAGCAACGGAATAAAACAATTCACATCTAGTATTGGACTAACTATAACGGATGCAGCCTAGTTTGTCTGGATGCAGTCTAATGTTAGGCCCGAGGAAGCGTATTGAATGCAGCATTAGGAAATCACCTGTCATACCTCAAGGGCCTGAGGGATTTGTAATTTTCGTTTTGTGGGCCCACCAATATACGCATTTTTATTTGGACTCTACACAACTCAACAACCTGACTGTTGTGACGGGCATTTTGTCGTGCTGGTGGGAATTGGTGCGTGTTGTCTAGAAATGCGTATGCTTCCATAAATCAATAGGTAGGGATGATCCTCTGGGGCAATTGTAACCAATGGCTCGCCACTCTATAATGTGATTGCAAGGCTAATATCAACAGAATCACTGCCCCAGGGCCGGCACAATACCGTTACGCATAGCCTACCAGTGTGGCGAGGACCGTTACAATTGACCTGATATAGCCTACCAGTTTCACCACAAAACGATTTTCAGTTTCTGATTCAGAAGAAGGTTTGGACGTTCGACCGCGTTCTTAGAGAAAATAACTTACCAGATACGCTCCAACCGTGCCCTGCGCTAACATAAGCGCACATTCCGACACCAAAAATATTTTGATGTTGGAAAAACATGACGTCTTTTTCTGGTTGTCATCTTGCTCTGGGTCTTCGGTACTCCTCTCTGTGCATATCTGATTTTTCACCTGCATCCTTTTGTAATGGTTTAAGCTCCGGTGGTGTTTGGCGGCAGGGATCTCGACGGATCCAGTCTGAAGATGACCATTTGCAACGGGAAATAACCTAGACTGCGGGAGGTGCAAATCTTTGCCAACAGCCGGTCTAGCTGGTTAATACTGCTATGTCCACTCAGCATAAAACATAGTGTCTCAACGACAGTAAATTTTTCTAAAGCCGGTGTTGCTGTTAGTCCCGGCGGCCTTTAAACATCGATCAAAGTCTAGCAAATGAACGCCCCCGACTAGACGCAACATTGAAGGACATTGTTTTCTCCCGAGTATCGACACCGATTATATTTTTTTTAACAACGACGGTTATTAGATCATTTTCGCGTGGTACGGCTCGACAACGACGGTCGACGTCCATGTGTTCCAAAGCTGGCTGTATGTTCCTTAGATAAACCATGCGTGTTGAGCGTAGCTTACTACGTACACATCTCTGTGTGGCTATGTAACCTGCACCAAAATACAACCTCTCTCTCTCTCTCTTCCCCTCCCTCCCCGCTCTGTATCACTGTCTGAGGTTGTCTTTTTCTCTGTCATTTGAAGGTTATGTGTCTATTGCTGCATATTGGAACCCGAAGATGTTATATAAATACAGTGGGGATATTTGTGCAACACGTGTTTAAAATGTATAAACATATGTATTCATAGCCCACAGCGCCGTTTAACATATATTTAACATATCATTTTATCTGCCCGCACACACGCACGCACGCACGCAGAAACATTCAACAGGATAGCACTAATTTATACAATTATGGATGTACACAGCAAATCTTTCAGATTGACTCCGATTGGAATTCTATTCTGTAACTCTAAAACATAGCAGTGTCTGTAGCTAAATAATGCTTGCTTACAAATACATTTGTTGGTTACTATCGATCCTCCGTGCCCCCTGCAGTATAACTAGCCATAAACCTTTGACCATGCCTCCTTCCAGTGAAGTTAATAGTTAGAGGTACTTGGTGATGTGGTACCTACTAACATCCTTGTGACATGCTCTGGTTGACTGTCAGGTACAGTAGTGTCCCCACTTCGGTGTGTGAGTGTACACCATGTGTGTGTATGGTATTTATGACTCTGCTGCTTATACTGTGTATTTAAACTGACGGAAGAGCTGGTCCATGTATCAGTTAGACTCAGAGTCTGGCCGTGTCTGGCTGGCTGTGAGTCATCAGCGTACAGCCGGCTGCTCAATGTTTCTTATCTTTGCTCACTATCTGACAGCTGCAAGTACTCCAGAAGCCTTGGACTTGAGGCAGCGTGCTGCCTCTGTCTGCCCCAGGGACCTACTGGCCTCCTGGTGCATGACTCAGCAGCTGCAGTTACTTTATGGCTTGTCCCCCCCCCCCCCATCCAAACAATATTATGTTGTGCTTTAATTGGTTCGGGAACAAGTCAATCAGAATGAAATTAAATATATAGATTAAAAATACCACGGCTTCCAATTGTAAATATTGAGCGTTCAACTCAATACTTAAACGGCCATGAAATTTGTAAATTCATGAAAATGTTTATGTGAGCACTTTTTTTTGGTTTTCTTTCATGACAACAGCATCTTACCCTGGGTGCTTCAGTAGTTATCACTGAGAATTAAATATTGACCCCCAATATCATGAGGTGGGAATCATGTTCTTTGATCTTTGATATTAAACACTACATTTTCGACATCAAAGAAAGCCCCTTCACAGGTGAACAAATGTTCTGTATGTATTTGTATATGTGACTGTAGCATGAAGTTGGCGGTGCAGCATAAGCATGGGCTGTAAGGCTAAACCACTTGGTGAAAGAGTTACTGCATGGGTGACCTCCATTGTTCATGTTCATGTATTGTACAGCCAGGTTTGTAGATTAGCCCCAGGCACTACACGATGCTGCGCAACAGCACTTTCACCTGCAAGGCAGGGTATGATAGCATGATACAAGGCACATGGAATGCTGGGAAATGATCCACATCATTTCAAACATGAGCTCACATCACAAGGTCAGGTTATCATGTAATTTATTTAGGAAAAATACAGTAGATAAAAGATGAGGATGGAGTATTTGATGCGGCACTATATTGCTTTATATCTCATCTTTGCTCTTGAAAGTATTAGCTTCACATAACTCAAAATTACAGGTGTAAAGATGAGTATTTTTAATGAATTTTAATAAATTTTTTAATGCATTTCAACCCCACATACATACATACATACATACGTACGTGCACACACACACACACACACACACACACACACATACATACATACATACATACATACATACATAGTTTAGGTCATATTGTCAAAATGTGGTTCATTTTGCCATATGAATAGCATTTGGAACAAAGCCTTTTTTAAACTAGAGCTCATGGCTAATCTTTATAATGTCAGATGATGACCTCAGACAAGCTTCTGTTACATCCCAATTCTATGACTAGAGTCGTTGGAGAACAGTCAGGGTTGGACAGACAGTGCAGTGACAATAGTGTAATACAGTAAGATGACCTTATAAGATTGAGTTTCACAGTCTTACTCTTTGGACTACCATCATGTTGTCTTTCACTTGTCTGAATTTGAGGAAGTTTCCAAAATATCACCTATCAGTACAGTAATTCAGTATTAGCCAGTATTGTTATTACTAACAATATTTACATATGATCATTTAACAGACACTTTGACCAGAAGCTTTTTCAGGTTTCGGTCTATTTTTTGTAATAATTGTCATTACAGAAAGTAATAGTTTTGTACAATGTTGGTCCATGAAATCAACAGTAAATTTGGGAGTGTATGTGTGTGTGCATGTGTTTGTGGACGCAGGTTGGTTCAGTGGTGCTAACTCAAACAGGCATGAAGCTGCCAATAGGGTGTCTGTGGGGCAGCTCAGATCCTGCACTTCCAGAGCTTTACAACAGCAAATGCACGCTGTGAAAGACCCACCACTCCCACTCCAAAAGGCACTTGGGAAACTCTCACTTTCTCCAGGGTTAGTGTTGTGTAACTGCATTTCATGGGTAACATCATTCTAATGGCTTAGCTGTTAGAGATGATTAAAAATGAAACAGTTGGCACCTGTTATAGCCCCCACCTCTACCTTTTGTTGATGTGAATCAACTGGACATTTTACATGAGGACAATCCTTATCATGAACCTTGTTCACAATGTAGACAAGTGACTTGGGATCTTTTCAATGCTCTCATCTTATTTCTAATCTTAAATTTGATTAAAGAAGCATTTCCCCCTGCAACTATATATATATTCACATAATCTGCCTAAAACCAGAGCATCAACATTAAGACTGTATCTTTGCTTTTTAAATTCCCACATTTCTTTTTTCCAAATGTGTGGAAATACGTCTCTTTTTGTTGTTGTCTGACACCACCGAAACGATCTTGTGAAGTGGTGTGGATGCATGAACAGAAGAGTGTGTTGCATTTCAGACCAAGTCATGTCATGTAGAAGAAATGAAAACCGCAGCGATGCAGAGGTACAGTTGTTGTGTACTCTAAGCCCACCAAACCGTAAGCAGTTAAATGCATAGTAAAACTCTCGATTTGACTGTAAACTGCATTAAGACAGCACTGAGTGCCAAGGTCATATTAGTCTTATCCCGTGGTTTTTTGTATTGGCTAAAATAGCTTCAGCACACTTCAAGGGGTCTATCAGTACTAATTCAATACCATCTGAAGCAAGCAAAATCTATCAGTCCAAACTGTGGACTCAGCAGAAAGACCACCCATTCCTCACTGAGAGTGCCCGGGGTGATTTAAAGCCCAAATGTAGTGCCTCCCTCACTGATATAGAGGGAATGGATCGAAGACAGATTATTTAAACTGGTGAGAGCTAATATTCACATAGCTCAGATACAATGCATGCTTTTTTTTGGGGGGGGGGGGATGTCAAACAATCTATAAATAGCTTGAGATCTAGTCATAACAAGAATAGGCAGACATGATTGCTGCATACAAGGTCATCCAGCATTCATCCTGATCTTCAAGAAAACAAAGAAATGTTATCGATTGTCTTTCGCATACCAAGCAGGACATGTATGTAGATGATCAATAGTCTATCCAGTGAAGCCAGAACTCAGTATAATGTGCAGCTCTCCATTTTGTTCAGTTGACAGAGGTACTTTATGTAAAAATGTATTTTTGTCTCTAATGTAATTTTGACCGTTTACATATTGAATATGTATCTGGTATTTATTGTGTTCAATGAATATCACCAAACAATCTTTAAACTTGTCTGGTGAGTCCCAGATTGGCACTCCTCAGCCAATGGCTGCTGATTTCATGTAAAACATGAGGACACATTGCAACCTAAATATTTCTTCAAACTTATGATCCTAGATGAGGAGAAACAAGAAAGATCTTTTGAGATATATTGTCTTAAGCCTGGTATTACACCATAAACCTAGAATTGTGTACAAACGATGATTACAAGATCTCCCACAAGAATGAAATACACTCATCTAGACATCCCATAATGGGTCACTTTTAAGCCCCATACAACACCGATCCATTGCGTAGTACAAACAAAGATCAATGCAGAACATTGTCTTCTTGCCAGAACCACCTCCTCTGTAAGTGCCAGTCTAATGTTTGGGATTCATTTGTGAGACTGCAAATATAGAGCCAAAGAAATTACCACCACTCTACCTAACTGGATTGATTTTCTCCCAGGCTCTAAGATATCTTTGACAGACAAAATTTACTGTGTCCTTTCTCCATGAGTAAACCCTATTGCTATCTCAGCAGTACCTACTGGGCAGCTATGTGTGTCATGTATTCCATCGTAAGCTCTCATTTGCCTGACGGCTCCTGCAGCATCCGAACACGCACCCTTAGCTTACTAATGCTTTCCACGGCATGCTTGCATGATATAGAGCATTTGTATTTGTACTGACATACTAGTTTAGCTTAACTTCCTCTCTCAAAGGAGAAAGTAAAATAAAAGTTTAAAAAGTAGATAGATAGAAAAATTTAAATGGAAAACCGAATGGAATTTGGAATCACCTACTTAATACACAATATTCAAAATTCAACTTAAAGTTGTTTTATGATAGTTTACCTTTTACACTCTTGCGTGTATATTCATTTTTCTGTACTTCTCCTGGGTATTATAGTTCTCAAGTCAGACTACTGCAGCAAAGGCCTCATCTAAGTGACAGCATATTGAAGCCATATTGGTAGGATATTAAATATTTCAGTAACAGCCTAATCTTGATGCACCTCCAGTTAGGTCGAACTGAACGCCAGTGTCTATACAAAAGATGTCAGATTTTTTCTGTAGGTATCCTTATGTATATACATACTGTTACATTTTAAAACAATTTTCTATTGTATTACACCTTGTAACATTTGTTTTGAGGGTCTATTTTAAATTAAAGTCTACTTACATATGGCCTAAAAACAGATAGCAAAGCTGTGCTGTAATCTCCTCCTTCTATTTTGGCTGACACTTATTGTGACATATGAGTTTCATCATACTCATTTGTGATTACCAGATTTGGGGAAACAATTCGTTCGCAATATTGAGGGTTCTTAGAGGGTTTTAACTACATGATTAACAATAACTGCTCTATTTCACCCACTTTAGTTTGATGATACTGCTATTGCTTGACAGTTAAGATGAGCAAACACACTAAACCCCCCAAAAATAACTCTGCTCTTTTCTCAGTTGCCGGAGTGCGCAAGCAATCTTAATCTTACCGTAAACTCCTTTCTAAGAAGTAGCAGCCACAACCTGAACACTAATCCCCTAGCAGACACACCTGTAGACAAGAGGACTGTGTAAAAGACACCGACTTACATCCGACAAAGCATTGTTAAGACCACAGAGTCATCAGGAGAGCAAAATACATGTAAATACAATTTTGGAGTTGGTCCAGTCAGCCGTTATAGATAGGCCTACGGGAAATTAAAATGTTAATATGAAGATCAGGAAAATAATTACGTTTTTCCACTGCGCAATAAGCCGAAACAATGGATGCTGATTGTTGTGTACTCTATTTGAATGTGTACGTTTTCCTGCCTCATATTAACCAAATCCACTAGTTTTCAAAAAGACAGTGCCACAAATATCCTTAAATGCCTCAAACAAAGTCCTTTAGCTGCACAACCACAATTCCAGCTCACTCCACCTAGTGACAACATCTCGGAGGGCGATCCAATGAGATGTTTGCTCCTTTTTTTAGATCCACAAACAGGTGTTCAAACCCCATAGCCCACTGGGAGGAGATTTCATCTGCTGTTTTTGCCTGAGTGCAAATCAGCTTCAGTGTGACCATCCCATCTGTTTCTCTATTCCCCTGGCATCTCTCAACTTTGCCAACTGCTGGGGGCAACCACGATTGCTGTACATCCCATATTTAAACCTGGCTTTCAACATATGAGAACCACGCTCATATATACGACCAGTGGAAAACAAAGCACTCTCAACCTGCTCTACCAATTACAAAGCAAGTCAAAAATATGACAATCCTGAGACAATTACTCTGTTCACCATCTGAAAACCATAAACAGAACAGCAGCATTTCAATGGTTAGCTAGACGTTAATAGTTCTGCTTGGAGTGACAGTAGATAAAGTTTCACACATTCACATGAACACCGTCACCTGGTGGTGACCAAAGGAACATACGGGATTCAAGGTTTGAAGTTCTTTAACATTTGTGCATCCGTAACTAATTAAATGCTAAAATAGAACATGAAGTTGCACCATTGTATACATAAATAGGGTTTTAATATGATATTGGCATTGGGTTTTTTCAGATTTCAGGTTTGTAACATTTTCTGACCACTAGAGGACGACATGAGTATCAACAAAACGACTTTTTTTTTGAACCATCATTTTTTGCAAGTGTCAGTCTTACAGTATGATTTGGATCTACATAACTGGACTAATGGTCCGAGCTGTCTTGGACAGACTGAGCTGACTGTTCCCTTTCTACCGTGCCTCAGCGGTACTGACAGCACAGCTGTGTGTGACACCCTTTCCATTGAAGGCTCTCATTCACTTGCCGACTCCTGTGGAACACAATTTCTAAACCGACGTCCTTAGATGTTGTGTGTTTCACTGGCTTGCCTGATTCATACACTTAGAAGAACAGTGTAGAGACATTGTTTTCTTTAATTGCCTGATATGAAATGGCAAATTAAGCTCCTTCAGCTAGTTTAATGAATGTGATTTTAAAGGCACTTTACTGTTTAAAACAATGTTATACTGCTTTTGACTGCCTAGAGAAACAGGATTTACGTCCATATTCAGGTTTGCAGGTGACAACCAGTACTGGCTGACATTCCCTTTCCAGACTCAACATTTATGAAATTTCTCTGTGCAATTAAATTAAATTAGTGGTGGAGATGGTTAGTTTCGAGTGAATGGTGGTTTGCTCATGGTAATAGCACTGGAAGACTCACCGATTATCATTCTATATTTTCACCACTAGAGTGCATCCAAATACAGAATTTGCAATGGAACAATTTTCACATCCAAATCTTATTGACATTCACTCGCATATCCGCGTGTTCACATAGAAACAGACAACCGCATTTGATAAGCTCTCCAAGCATGTTTTTTTGATTCCACAACAAACGCTGTTCTTTCTGTGACCTTCTTAATTGTGGGAGAGTAATCCTATTGTATCACATCCTCTGTGCAGGACGTTTTAGAGCGGCTTCTGAGCCTCTCGAGATCTGAAAACCATTGTTCTGGAACCACGTGTTATATCATGGAGATTTACATTTACATATACACACACCACCTGCATGATATTATATGGGTAGACAGACTCCTCCTCCTAGCTTTCATGAGGATGAGGCCACCAACGGGATTCCCTGAAATACAGCTCAATTTCCTGTGTAGTATACACAGCACTCCTAACCTAATCATCCTCATTGCAGATAGCTACCACAGAGAGTGGATTGGTACTGGCCTATCATCTCACCACAGCATACAGACCCATTACAGTATCAAAACCAACAGGATGTTCACAGGACGCAGCACATCAAACACAACCTACGCCACAAGCATTTCATACCACAGTGTAATGTATATGAATGATCCTACAACCACATTTTGTCCTTGGGTTATTTTGTTAGCTGTTGTGTTATGATTGACTTATCTTGGGCTATTGAATAGACATCCAATTGCGTCTGGTTAGATTTTTTGGAGTTATGCCAACTCTGGCATGCCTTCCATGCCGAAAACATAGATCTAACCTGTAAATCCATTCCGTATGCAGCTCAGCATCAATTATCTGATAATTAGTCCTCTCATCCTTGTTGCCATCAAACACTTATGCAGGGGAAATCCACTTAATTGGTCAATTTCTAGCTTGAGGGTAAGTGGCTAAATCTGTCGAATTTGAAAAGAAATGGAGCCGATTTCAAGCACCTGGAGATTGAAAAGGGAGGGTAGTTAAAAGTTGTTGTTATGTTTCTCAGAATATGTCCATTTGTACTTTTCTATTTTCATTTGACCTTTAAAAGGTATATTTTAAATGAGGATTTGGTGAATGACGTGGGGATAACAGGTGTCTGTGTCACTGTCTCTGTGTTTTATAATGAATCACATGAACCATGAGGGGTTATATGTGTTGATAGTGACTGGCCCTGAGGACGTCATGCTGCAGCAGTCATACCAGATATACAAATATGTCATCCAAAACAACATATTCATTAGTACAAATTATCTGTTTGCAAGGGTCTACAGCACAAGCATTTTAAAATAAAAAACACCCACATAGGGACAGTTTTTCTGCACACATCCATCCACGAGGAATAATGGTGGGTGGTCATATTTTTCAGTATAATATAGGGTGAAGTGGAATTACAATCTTTCTGTTTTTCAACAAACTACACTGCCACATTGTTAACCCCCTCTGGGAAACAACGCATAATATTCAAGAATGCATGGCAGATGGACGAACGAGCTTCTCATGAACTGTAAAGCCAAACTGATGATAAATATTCAGAAATTTCAGACTTATGTTATTACAGTAAGACATTGCAACATACAGCACACTTCAAATCTCCTTCTGAATGGTAGCGATAATTTACTGTGCCTCACCATAAGGGCTTTAGTCACTGCCACCTGGTGTCAAAACTAACCTCACACCCCTTGAGCATATTTTCCATATGTTGTTACCTGATGCCTGATGCAACATTAATCAAATATCAGCATTTTGTCAACATATCGTATTTAATATCAAATTGTTCGCAACTAGATAGACTTTAGTTCTGTTGTAAAACCGAACGGGAAATACATTACTGGAAGGATGAGTACATAAAACACATTTACACATAAGCACATTGACGTGTCTCACCAAATGTGCTAATCACTTGAATACATTCATACACAGCATGTAGACATGAAACTGTTCCCGAAGATTTCAGATCATTGACCTACATTGTAAAACCCCTCAGCGTCAATCAAGTTTGTCACATAGAACAACATCAACTACAGTAACAGTGCTTACTGATTGCAATGGATTAGCCTACAGTAATGGACATTCATGTGGAGTTTACCTTCCTAACCTTGATGTGGATGACAGCTACTGATGCCTATGCAGTTGTGCTTTAGAAGTGGACACTGGACATGATCTCAAGGGGGTGTACACTTGCAGTGCATGTTTTGTGAACTGAACGGTCAAGAATGCATAGTCCATCGTACGCAAAGATTGATGTGCCAGAATTTAGTGCTCAAAGAAAAAGCTCTTTTCTGTCCACTTAGATTTGTATTTCTCTCACTTTAGTACTGTAACAAAAGCAGCACAATCACATTATTCATGAGTCAGTGAAGTCATCTTTCGTCTTTCATCATCTGAGAGTGAGATCCTATTTCCAGGCAGAAGATTGGAAGCCCACGTCTGCCAATAGCTGCAGGCAGCAAACCACTTCTGGAAAGGGAGATGTCACACATAACAAACCCACAACAAAACAAACCAACAGATTACAACAAAAAGGAAAAAGAATATACAAATTCTATAAAATTCAAAAGAAGCCCCAAGAAAATCAACATATTTGAGAAGGTCAACTTGACGTGGTAAACAGTCTGGAAGGTCCTGCAACTTTAAATGTGGCTTTGTAGATCAAGTTAGAATTGACTCTTTTCACGGTCCAGGCTTCACGCTTTTATCGTGTTCACAGGAGGAATGAACCATTTACCATTTGTTGAATCAGGGTTATATCAACACTCTATCTATGCCAATGCAAATGATATTAGCAGTCCTGAGTCAAACGAGGAAGTGGAAAAAGCTCCTCTCCCTTTAATCAGGATCTTCGGGATGTTCGTCCAATGTCTCCTTATGTCACTTCCTTCGTAAATCACAGAAGGAACAGGTGACTCTGTCTATTGTATATTCATTCGATGTGATCATCCCCTCTTCTGGTCTTGTCTTGTTTGGCTATGGCACAGTACAACAGGGGTGTTCACAGTCTGGGAGAAGGATGCCCCCAGGCATATATGCCGAATATTGAAAAATGAAATGTCTCCCTTCCAGAGTTCAGTCTGAGTCATCCAGTCAGAACAGATTAGCCCATCTCCGTAACCATTTAACTGGATGTCTCAAACATGAATTACACTGAACTCAAAAGGAGAGATTTCTTTTGTGTGTGACGAAAACGCCACTCAAACTAAAGCAGAGCTCACTCGCAAACAAAAAATGTAGGGATCAATAAAATATCAGATCTTGATCTCTAGAACACTACACGCCTACACTGTGCCTTTCCTGCCCAGCATTGGAAGACATGCTTTCCTTTTTCCTGTGAGCTTCGTTAATTGCTTTGCCATGCAACCAACAACAAAACAGTTGAATAATTAAAACTGCAAAGGGAATGAGGGAAGTTGTCAGTTGGCTCGATAGAGTAATGTGTCAGACGTTTCATCAAAAATGTCCATAATTTAACTATAGTCGCTTACATCAGCCTCATTGTTCCACCTTATTCACCAGAAGTCATACTTGAGCGAAGATGTAGCATGTAGCAATTTAAGACGCATATTAAACAGAACGGCTATAATACAGCCCCAGGTGCAGGGTTCAAATTACAGGTGGATTGGGGTGAACCAAGTCTTTAGGATTGGAGGTAAACACAACAGATTGGGGGTTAGAAATGTAAAAACTTGGACATCACATCCCCCGTCCCCTCCCACTTTATCATCATTAACCAACACAAATTGAAATAATATCAATTGGTAAATCTGATAAATGACAGAAACACTATACAAAACACTCTGCTTTCATAAATGTAGTCTGATGTAACTAGAGAAAGAATTCACGCAGAATCCTTTGAAATCAAATGAAGAAATACATCTTCAGTCCTTCCCATACACTTTGACATTTCCCTCGGTTGGTGATAACTTAAGCCAACCAAACTGAGGCAAAGCCTCTGGTTGCAAAGCAGTTGTAGTTTTTGACCACATCAATAATGATTTAACCAAAATGGGCTATATTACCAAATATTCTAGCTTCTTCTTAGTAAGTTTTAAAACTTCAAACAAGCTTTCTTTCAAAATGCCTCGTCCAATAGGTGTGTCCACGCTTCTATGTTGTGTTGCTATTCTCGTACCGAACGCACTGTGGCCGAGACTGTCGAGATACTGTCTGTCTTTGTTAGATAGATCTTTTGCCAACGTGCCAAGCCTTTTTATTGACGAAATGTCATTTAAAAATGTGTAAGAACTAATAATCATTTACCAATAGTGTATACATACACACATGTATTTTATATATTTATTCATTTTTAATACTTCGGGTCCAGTGGCCCACCTGTGTTACTTTAGCAGTGGACCACTAATTGCCCCCCCCCCCCCCCCCCCCCCCCCCCCCCCGCCTCATCCCCGATCGCCACTGTATAATTCTCACCCTGCACAGATGGTCGCGTCTACTCAAGGTAACAAGTTCATTCAGCAGTGTGCAGCTTCCCTAGCCTTCCTTCTCCCTCTGGCATAGTCCAAACCCTAAGCCTGGTCTCTGTAGAAAAAACAACGACAGCTTCCCTCTTTACAGAGATACCCAGCTACAACACTCCCACTCTAGATTCCGCTGTTAGGGTTGATTTCAAAAACGTTTTGTAGCACCGTATCGAACCCTCCTCAATATTATGTCTCAATACTGAGTTCCTTAAGTAGCCTATCATGAGCTGCCCTGAGCGTTGAATGTGGAGACTGAATCAGGACAAGTGATGCCAGTGATGTGGTGCTCACTGGGGTGTTTGGGTTATGTGTTACAGATAGATTTGATGAGATAGGACAGGTCAGGACACAGCCTTGCTAGACTGGAGATATGCTGTCGTTCTCCAACAGCAGCAGGATGAGCAACTGGCGATGCTGGGGTCGTCAAAGCAACGACCCACTCCAAATGCAATCTTGAATGGTCAACAAACAAAGAGTATGGTATCATCCTAAACCTTTTGTGCCCTGGTTTGAATCTCAGAGATTTTTTTTTTTTACTACACAAAACTACAGTACAAAAACACAAAAAAACAGCAGTCGGACAGTTACATGAAATCTTACAAATCTAATGCTATTAGTCCTAAAGAAAAGGATCAAGTTGCAATAGGCCCCCCAATAGAAACTTGTTATAATCACCAACTAATCTCTTGAATTGGATGTGAGTACTGCCCTTGATGTCAACAGATGTGCTGAGTGTTCCATTTCCGTCTTGCCCCGAGGTTCTTGTCCGGATAAGATAGAGTGACACCCTGAGAGACTCTAAGTACTGGGTCAGTCTGTCCTGCTCCACTCTGACCATGAGTGACACGAACCATGCACTCCCCTTGAAACAAGAACAGCAACAACACCCGACTTAACTCAGTGGAACCTGAACAGGACGTCTTGAACAGCCAAGGATGTTGTCACTGAGAGAAGGTACAGATGAGTGAATCACTACCGAGTTTCATCCTATACCTCATATGCACTCCTACAATGCGTTGATTTGTTTATATCAACCTGTTGCTGATAGTAAGACACACACACACACACCCTATGGTTGACTCATAATGTGTAGGTCTGGCTACATTTGGTTTAGAGACTCAAGAACAGAAACACAATAGGGACCAGCTTGACATAAACATCAAAGACGTCCAACACTTATATGGCGGTGTGTTTGAGATTCATTTGAGCTCTGTATGGTATGAGGTTGATCACATGACTATTTCCAATGACCTGATCTTTATTCAAGGACATCCGTGTGTGAAGTAACATTTTTCAGAACTGATGACTTAATTCAAAACAAGTCTTTAATGTGCAATTGTCAAAGGAAACTATACACTTTCACCATAGCCGTTTGTAAAACGATCCAAAAATAATTCCGTTGCTTATGGACGCACGATGTGTGGCTTAACCACGCCTCTGTGGTTTATACCCAGTATTGAGAGAGGTGAATCGCGCACAAACGTTTGGGGACCAGTGCGCAAAGACACTGGAATACCCATCCAGGAGCGCACGCTGCAAAATACTGTTTTTTACTGCAAGACGGTGGTTCATTTTTCTGAGTATAGTAACTTCACATCATCGGAAAATTGTGATATTTCCATCAAGTATGTCTATAAAGTGAGTTTGTCGAAGAGTGATGAACCAATAGCGCGCAACCATTCCAACGAATGTTCAGGCGATTTGGAATGCGTACGTAAGTATGTCGATTTTATTTTAAGCATGATGTTCAGCTATTTATAATTTTCACTGACTGCTTCATTTTTATTTAATCATGTAATGAATGCCCCACAATAAATTTAAACAAATAAGGCATGTAGGGCAATGCATACAACCAAAGTTTTAAGGACTTGAAAAGAGCGTAAAGAATTTAAAATGCAGTCTCATCGAGTTTATTGGACTTTCAGCAAGTGAAAATCAAGCCTTCAGCTTGTACTATGTGGAAGTAATTATGGAAGACTAGGCTAACTACTGTGCCATAAATTAACATAGCAGATTGTTTACTTTATTTAGGACACCAGTATTGTAAACAAACTCACTCATTCCCATGCATTCACCTTTTTGTGCTTCCTTTTTGCATTCATGTTTTTTTGTATCATACTGTTATGACTCATACAAATACTACACCCTGTGGACAGAGGGCAATTAACAGTGAAATTGTATGCAAACAAGCAGAATAGTCTCTTATTAGATGACGTGATATGCATTGGGCTTGGCATGTTTCCTGCTAATACAGGGTTCATCATCCTCTTTACGTATATTTCTTTCTCGCAATATACTATAGTACCATTTGAAAATGTCTTGCTTACATTTTTTTAAAGATAGTGTATGTCTGTTATATAGAACTGTCTCACGCCTATTTTATCTTGTTATACTTGGTCATAAATGCTTACAGAGTACTTCATGGGGAGTGAGCAGAATGCTACTTCCCGTGGACAGTCAGAAGATGAACACCTCCACCGCTGAGTCTGTTGTCACTACGTTTCCCCTGACAATGAGATATGAGCTGAACACAAGCTGCAACTGGTCCTGGCCTACGTGTAATTGGACATCTAGTGGCGATAGACTCCTGCTTCCCACGTTCTCTACCGCTGCTAAAGTCAGAGTGATCATTACTTTTATCCTGTGCATCATCTCTACTTTCTGTAACCTTGCTGTGCTGTGGGCTTCTAATGGCAAGAACAAGCGCAAGTCCCACGTCCGTATCCTAATCTTGAACCTAACTGTTGCTGACCTGCTGGTCACATTCATTGTGATGCCGGTGGACGCTGTATGGAACATTACCGTGCAATGGCTGGCAGGGGACTTCGCCTGCAGGCTACTGATGTTCCTCAAACTCCAGGCCATGTACTCCTGTGCTTTCGTCACCGTGGTGATAAGTCTGGACCGTCAATCCGCCATTCTCAACCCTCTGGCTATCAACAAGGCCAGGAGGAGAAACAAATTTATGCTGACTGTGGCGTGGTTGATGAGTATAGCTCTGTCGGTGCCTCAGGTAAGGTCGCATGATGCCGCTGGTCAAAGCACTGCTTGTCTGGTTTCATCACAGTCTATGAAGAGTAGTCAAACAGACTCCTACCTGTGTAACTTATTGTTCGGCAGCTCCTGAACACCCGTTTCAATAATTTAAAGTGGTTATCCCTTCGAGGTGACTAGAAAGCTTTGCAAAAGCACAATTCAAGTGGTAATATAAATGAGGGTGCGATGTGGGTGGTTATGTTGGATGAAAATTTGACACATTAGAGAATAACCTTCAGAGTAGGTACTGTATTTGAGTATAATACATACAAATAATACATAATACATATTTGATGTAAATCTACTTCTAGAATCGAAGAATGTTCCCTTCAAATTGAATTATATGCGACAAAAACACCCTTTTTTCTATGGACGATTCCTTGGCAGAACATTAAAAGTGCACTCTTCAGAGACCAGGACTATCTCCTTGGCTTACCATGTGCCCCTTGCTTGCCAGAAAGACATGAAATATTTGATGAAATCCTGAAATATGCTCACAGGTCACTTTATATGTCTGAAATACTGTGTTGTATTGTTCCTTTACGCCCTCAGTTGTTAATTTTCCACAACGTGACCATCACCTTTCCGGAGGACTTTACTCAATGTACGACACGAGGCAGCTTCTTCGTGCACTGGCAGGAGACAGCTTACAACATGTTTACCTTTTCTTGCCTGTTCCTGCTCCCACTGGTCATAATGATTACTTGCTATGCTAGGATTCTCATTGAAATTTCAAAGAGGATGACAAAGGACAATTGTAAGTGAATCGCCATTGAGAATGCGATTAGATTTGCATCTCAAAACCTCCCATTTAACACCAATTGCATTAACATCAAAGGCTACTGATGGTTGTAAATCAAAAATCTTTGTATCCACAGCGTCAGATCAATCAAACCAAAGTTTATTCACTTCTGAAATAAACCAATGGATGCTAACAGTATACCTCAGTAGCCAACTGTAAATAATAACATCTTTGTCTTCTTTTGTTTTTCCAGTTTCCTCAAATGAAGTGCACCTGCGCCGATCCAAGAACAACATTCCCAAAGCTCGCATGAGAACTCTGAAAATGAGCATCGTAATCGTCCTGTCTTTCATCATCTGCTGGACCCCATATTACCTACTGGGTCTTTGGTACTGGTTTTTCCCCAAAGACCTGGAGGGGAAGGTCTCTCACTCTTTAACCCACATCCTCTTCATTTTTGGGCTCTTCAATGCATGCTTAGATCCTATCATCTACGGCCTTTTCACCATCCACTTCCGTAAAGGACTGAAGCGATACTACCGCAATGCAACTAGAATGTCGGAAATAGAGAATAATACCGCTATGACTGGATCTTTCAGGTGCTCTGCCACCAATTTGGCCTTGAAAAGATCTGCCACTGACAAACAAGCGAGACAGCAACCCAGTCCTGTCCAGAAAGAACCAGAACCAATGGCCAGCAAAAAAGTCAGCTATTTAACCATTTACAATGACCATGGCAACATGGATCTCAGTCAGTCCAGTACTGATGGCGTGGTGTGTGATGAAGAGAAACAAAACATGTAATGTATATATTAAGTCTTTCGATATTGCGTCCAATTAGCAAAATCCTGTTTAGTCATACAGAAAAGGCCTCCGGTTGGGTAATGCCCTTAATGTGTCTCTGAAAGAATATAAAGTCACTTTACAGGGTTATGTAACAACATTACATCTTTAAAGTATGAAGGAAATGAATGTCTTGATGTTTTGTGAACCGTTCTTGTCACTTTAAGAAATATGTATTGAGGGGAAAATATGCTTGCTTGTTATTGTGACCAGTGTTAAATCCAATATTGTATATGCTATTTTCTGAGCTGAGTACATGTACATGTATTTCATCTCGCCCCTTCAAAGCAGGTAGGGGAATCGAGGGATCATAGCCATGTTTATGAACATGTCAGTATGGAATCATTTAGTGTGGCCCTCAAAATACAAGCCAGTATTGTGGTGCAAACATACTTATGCTTTCAGTGATCTACTAGGACCCCTCAAGGGTTGGCAGAAAATAATCGATGATGAGTAACATCAAGGTCAGCAAAGAGCATTTATGCCCTGGCTACCTGGACTGGGACAAATTCAGTACTTTTGACAGATACAGATAAGGAATGCCCTTTGTTCTGTAACCCCATGAGGGGTATCTCAATGTGCAGTACAAGCTCTCCTGGCTACAATCAACTGGTTAGCCTGTGATTACTGAAATGTGTTGTACTCATCCCTGTCCAATCCCTCAAGGGGCGAAATAAGAAATCAAACCATCAGCGATAAAAAAGAAAAAAGGGTATGGAACCTTTTGCAGCACCTGCTGAATTCTAAAGAGCAGTGATGTTTGAAAGGTTTCTTTTAGAATCAACAAATGCCTTTTTTGGGCTTGTATAATTTTGGTATGCATATTTTCCATTCCATCCTAATGATACCGGCAGTTGATAAGATGCCAAGAAGAATATGAAGTGCAGCTTTTACTTTTTGAAGTGCCCTGTAGGCCCAGACAGTACATTCTAAACCTAAGTTACTGTTACTTGCTTCAACCAATTTGTAAAAAAAAAAGTACTATTCCAATTCAAATCAAGTCTAATGGAAAATCTGAGCAAGGTTCAATTGAATGACATTTTCCAATTAATAAAAAGTAAGAACTTCTATTTAAAATGCTTATCAGAATAACTGTTAATCTAATGCTTTTATTCATTGTCTGCAAATTGTTTTCCTTTTTAGAATAATATTTATCACAGGTTTTTTTTCAGGACTTTTGTGGTGAACACTTTTAGAGCGAATTAAAGGAAAAGAGAACACATTTCCTCATCTCATCAGAACACATGATTTTTTTGTGAGTTAAACAACCAATCTTGATTGTACATGTTTGTCTGGATCTATAGAATTAAAAGGCCTGGCTAGATTAAATCTAATGTTTGGGCTTTAATATGTGTATCACAAAGGCTCTTAGAAAGAAATCACCTAGAAAATCAGCATGCTTGTCTGTCGATTGAAGGCGACAAAAAGATTGGATACAAATATTTGATTTGATTGAGATCTCACAGCACAATCTCCATTGTGTTTTTTGTCCTGTTTGGCAGATACAATGTACAAAGCATTCTTAGATGTGAGTTACAAATGAGAACCACAATTTTTTTTAAATAAAATAAATAACCTAAATGTCGAGGTACATGTATCTTTTGTACCCTAGACATGACTATGGAAGTCCAATCCAACAAAACAACAAAACAGCTGTATCTGTAAATTGTGAGCCAGAGCCTACACAAGACTTTGTCATCAAAGATGACCACAAACAGCCCGCTTAATAAAGACGAAACACGCTCAAGGTGATGAAAAGCCACAAAACTGTTTATTTCACACTGCTAAATTTAGTTTAAGAATTAGTCTGAGAATATTACATAACCTATAGGTGAGAACATCTATACGTTTCCACATAATCGTAGAAGGTGGCGAATATAGAGGATTACTATAATCACGTGATTCCTGTTTAATTGGAAATGTGGGATATCACTTGAGCATGGGATAAATCATCGCTAGGAGGACTTCATAATTTCTCCATCTCAAATCTGATTCGCACACATGTTAAACAAAAAGGCCAATCAGTTGATTTGTTTAAGTGGCCATGACTAATAGAAAAATACAACAATGATTTTCTATTTCCCTGCCTATGCAATTGTACAATTTTTTTTTAACAGTTTAAGCCATCTGCATTTGATCGTTCAGTAGAGAACGCTATGGTGAGTTATAAAATGGTCATTGTTAATAAAACGTTTTGAATCTGTGTACAGAAAAGTCACTTTGAGCCAACTTACATTGTCTGTAATGGATTTCCTGATACTGACAAAGAGGCCTTGATTGGAACTTTAGTTATTCAAGTTTGACCAAATCACAAGGCTTACATAGGGTGTCACTTCAATCTGCTTGATACTTTCTCTCCAAATTGAATACAGCAATATTGTCTAATCCAAGAAATATCATTATACTTTAATGCTTATTTCAGGTCGGATATAATGTATAATTTCTCAATCAAACTTCACTTGAATCAATATGCTTTGTTGAGTTATATCTCTTGACTCTTTAAGGATCAAAGACTAGAGTTGAAAGATATTTTTCAAGTAAAACACTTGAAGACCAGTACGTTTTCTAGTGCCCACTCCACAGACACAAGCCTGCTTTAAAGCTTGCAGTGGTGGTTTGCAGCAACCACACACAGCACAGGACAGTCAAGGACAACTGGAATTTCCCAAACCTATTAAGAGAAGTCCTGTAATGGCTAAAGAAGAGCCTGTAGGCTGTAGAGTGCTATGCATACTGTTAAGGGCCATGGCACACCTTGGTCCACTAATAACCAGATGACAGATTCTGCCATTAGGCCTTGAGGAACGCAGTTCTGATGCCATTCTGTCGCCATTGTGTATCTGCTTGTGCAGATACTGGATCGAGGGCATAAGTGGACATACAGCACTGATGGGGGCAGTCAAGGATGTGACACAGGGAGCTTCCTAATGGACTCTGTGCAGCGAGTGACCCTCCTTTAAAATAGGTCACCTCTTTTCATGCAAACATTTTCTACCATGTTGGTTCATCAAACTGAAGACAATGTTCCGTAGCTACGATTGACTCGTAGACTCGTAAACCGACCATTTGCCATGACCACATGCTTTGATTATGTAACAGTGGAACAGGATTCCATACACTTCCTCATTGTCTATCGCGGCACATAAGAACATTGCAGAGGCTACACATGGAAGCATATAGTCAGGCTTTTGCTACTGCAGCATTGCTTTAATCTTCTGACTCCCGGTCATTAGCCATTTCATGCTGACATTAATTCCTGATAACTAACTCCAATTGTTATGTCATATTTCACGCACAACACATTCATTTGTGACAAATGGCTGCGCAGTGTGTCAGAAAACATGCACCGATAAACCATCGATAAAAAATACAATCTACAACAATATCATAAACCCTAGTCAAATGCAAAAACTAACTTTAACATGGAATGGAAAGGGCATGCAAATGTGTATAAATGTGTGGAAAATAAATAAAAAATATTTTTAACATGCGATATAGTACATGCCATTTAATATTTCCCAAAATAAAGAGAAATAGGGATGATCTTTCACTGGACACTAAATAAATGGAACACAATAACTGGGTCACAACAGCATCCTTATTCCTCATCAGATGTTACGGGAGGCTTCATCCCATCCAACAGACAGAGAGGCCTCTGCTAGTGGAAGCATCACCCCTTGATAGAGTTCAAAGGTGAAGCAAATACTCCAGATCCTCAGGGAGTGCAGCTTAAGACTGGGTCAGTGCATTTCAACATGTCGTGAACCGTACCGCTGTATTTATTCTTGTTTGTGAACCACCCAGATTCGCTGTAGTACAATGCCATGTCCACTAAAGTGCATCACTGTAAGTGGACAGTAAGGACGCATGCTGCTGGAGCTGGTTCCAGGTATGCGTCATAGCTTTGGTCCTTGCATCCAGAGATTGCACTCTGCACAACATGTCAAGAGAGGCAAAGCACTTACTGCATAAATGAAACAGTTACTAAATGGGTGAGTAGCTGGTAAAACACTAAATTACAGTATGTAAATGTCAGTTTAAAGTTATCGTGGGGCAGTAAAGGTAGAATATGATTCAGTTGTGGCCTTGTACAATCTTTTCTATTTGGCTTACCGAGTGTGTGTGTGTGGCACAGGAAGTGACAAAATGTTTACAAGTGGGCAAACCTTTGCTGGAAATAAAGATTGCACCCGTTCTCCAAATCCGCGAATCTTTCTCGTCTTTGAACCTTCGAATGACCTCTTACATCTATTCTGTAGGCTTCAACAATGGCTAACTGATGGAAGTGACAGGCAAAGAGACTGCTGTCTTTCCCTTCTGCACATCCATTCTCACTGAGCTGTTGGTCACCTGTAAATTAAACAACAGACAAAGGACGAATGGATGTCCGATGTTCAAAGCAGACATACGGTATATTCAGGCTTTGTCTACTATATAAACAGTATTAACACATAATGTATGATACGTTCAAAGGCTATGTGTGTACCGGTATACATCAAACACCATATGAATGACGGTATACCTCGTATGAATAGAGTTTGCTGGACTGGGTCTACAGTGAAAACTGGACTCCAGGGGGTGGCCAGTAGATAGGTGGCAGGGAGGGTGAAAAAACACACTGTGGATTTTTGAATGACATCTTGCAGGGATATTGTACCATTCTTGTGCATGAAACACACCTGATTACAACAGAAAACGATATGGAAAAAGAAAAGTAGAGCGGTTCAAATGCAAAGTGCAAGAGACAAGCAACATGTCGAATTAGCCACTTACAATAATTGGTATAATGATATAATTTCCTTGTTATGGTAAACATTGGGGGGAAACCTTCTGGGGATACATCCCATCCCAATGGAAATACATCAGGCAATTAGCAGCACACAGATGTGTGTGTGTGCAGTGTAATCTCCACCAAAAAATCACTGGTGGCAACGCTGGGAGACAATGATGCTTTTTTAAATGAACATAGCGAACTTATCTTACCAAGCCCTGGAGGAACGGCACAGATTCCGTGACTGTAGGGAGAGTCCTTGGATCTGCAGGACTAGTCGTTAGAGAAACACACTGGAGTAACTCATGAATTCTAATTCATTCCCAAAGCCAATCCATTTTTTAAGCCTTAATACCCCATTAACTGCTTGGACCTTTCTATTAGTTGGGTGGAGTGGGACTCCATTCCCGCTCCCGTGGTGAGGATGTGACATGCTCCACTCTTACACATAACCAGGAGGTGGATTTTGCATTGAATTTGGGCCTGCCAGTGGAGGGTTTCCTTAGAAGATGCTTGGTGGTAATCCACAAACACCATCCGGCTGAAGGCACTGTCTGCTGACACGGAGAGAACAGGCAGTGGAAGCCCTAAAGAATAGCGGGGGGGGGGAAAAAAGATAAAAGAAAATCCTACAGCACATAATCCTATTGGTGTTATGATTCTCTCTTTCATGAATGTCACATTTCTAAACATGACCATATTTGAGTCCTAACGAAGTCATCAAAACGAATGGTTGAAAATAGTCTGCAGAGTCTTTAGTTTGCTAAATCATTCCACCGTGCAACTTCAACTAATAAGCTTTTATTTTATTATAAAAAAAGTAAATTTTTAAAAATAATAATATTATTAATAATATTACACACATGTACACTGGAAACTGTACATTATGAAATGAGGAAATGAGTATCAGTAGTTTCATGAAGTCATACAGTGGACTGTTCGCTAACCTGAATATCTGTCCCATACAGTAACCAGTCCAGTGGCCAGTCCAAGAGCAATGTAGTATGTGCAACTGCTAACAGTGGAGCAGAAGATTTCCTGTGCGTTGGGCCACAACACATCTGGTTTGGGTTCCACATCTGCAGTAACGAGATATAAACGAGTCAAAGACTTGCCGACTGCCCTCTGCTGCTACAAACGGTACCTGCAGTTTGCTAGTCAAGACTTGTTATTCAACAGTGGTTCTTTTCCAAATCTCGTTGAAAAGGCTGCTTATCTGTTGTGCATAACTGACTGAATATTATTGAATGGAAAAATGCTCTACCGGGCTTATCCTTGGGAGCTTTGCACAAGAAATACTGAAGGAGATTATGGCTACCAGTCCACCACACACAGACAGCAACAGGCAGTCCTGCAGAAAATAGCATTTCTGGGTAGGTTAATAAGCCCTCCACAGTTCATACATTCGAGTACAGCTGTGGAATTAAAAGTGAATGAGTCATTGGAAATAATGAATAAAATACAGGTTCCGTTTAATCAACCTGATTGGGGTTTTGTCCCTCCGACGACAGGAAACAGACCCCCAGGACGCAGGAAATGGCTTGTGCAATGGCTGCAGACAGACAAACACAAGTTTGTATTCATTAAATAGAGTCAGCAGTTCCTGGACACCCAGTAGATGGTATAACGCTCTATGCCAAGATAGGAATTAACCATATCACAAAATGGTCAAATCAATAGTCTACAGTAACATTTGATCAATCTATTGCATCTTTAACTGCTAAAAATACAGTGGGGTTTTTTAAAATATATTTTTTTTACAGTTGTAGGTCAAATACTACAATGCACCTTGTTTTTTCCTCTGCTTCCTTTGTTTTGGATTGATTGGAGGTGAGGTACTTTCTATACATGGACTTGAAAACAGCATCCTGATCATCCCATTGGCAATTGCTAATCAAGTGGTTTTGTCCAGAGCCAATTACAGTGCCATCTTCAGTCTTCTGTAGAACCTCCAATGGACTTTTTAATGTGGAACCTACACAGACCAAAAAGCTTTACATTCATATGCAAATCAACTTGACAGTGAAAACACAGAGAAAGCGTTGCCTTATCCTACACACTTTTCTGTTGACTAGGGAAAATTAATCCATGGTTTTCTTAAATACTGAGGAAATAAGACACTAGTCCTTCCCACACAAGACTATGAACCAGGTTCCTTAGCAAGGTGACCACTCCATCCATTCTGTTGAATTAGGATGAGTCAAGTTACCTGATTGAGTTTTGGGTGGCTTGATTTTCATTAACATAACAATAGGAGACAATTTTACATCTCCAGTTCCTGGGGGAATCTGCGGAGAGAAAGATATCAAAAACCAATGTAAAAAGAAGAAATGAAATTCCTATCTAAGTCTTTTAATAAATTTCGCAGATAATGTCGGACTTTATTGAAGCGGAAACTTTCAAATACAGCGAACAATAAGCCGTGCCTGTTTCTGCGATGCCGCAGGCATCATCTCCATCTCCTTTAGCCATGACTCTTTGGGGAACCGGTAAACCTCAAGCCAGTGAGCACCATTGCCTGGTAGGATTAGATGTTACTTCAAAATATTTCAAAGCACTGAAATGTAGTACTTGCGGTGTTTAGAGTTGCACAGTAACACACAAGATGAACTGCGATGTAAACCTTACAGCTCATTGATGCTGATCCAAAATCTCCTTGTTTGGATAATTCAAACTTTGAGCAAACATTTCTTTGATTAAAGTCTTCCTGGTGATATAATAGCAAAAGAGAACATCAGCATTACACTGTTATGTAATGCTGAATTTCAGCATAATCATTGTTTTCAATACTAGACTTACTGTTTCGTTAATAACTTTGATCAGATGGATGCTTTCTGCCTGAAATATAAAGAGCCTGGCAACACCTGAAATGCATCAAATTACACAGAGGAGACAGAATTACAATCAGGGCTGCCTACGTACGCGTTCATGAATTGCTTGAAGGCCAGTAAGTGAGGTAAGCACCACATTATATATATAAAAGGTGATACCCATATCATCCAGGGCACCAAGTAGATAAGTCAGCTCCCCAAGACTAGTGATGTGAAGGGATGTGATTTCCACTCTATCCTCCAGCCATGCTGAGACACAGATAAGAGAGGAAGAGCTGCTAACAGACAAGCCCTCTGAGTGACCCATAAATATGTATCTGCCATCCTCAGAACAAGTCAAGCAGTTTGTCCTCATGGGAAGCTGTAGCGAAACAACAAGTCATTCAGTCCTACACATACAGAAATAAACAAACTGTCAGACGTCAAAACCAAATTGTTGACTTGCTTTGCATTGTCAGTTTTACCTTTAAGTGATCCGACAGCTCCACCACTGGGATGTTCCTCTTGGATTGCTCTGCTATCTTAATGTTTTCTCTCTCTGAAATAGTGTCCCATGCACTATCAATCAGTCTGCTCACGACCTTGTCGATCATTCGAAATGGTTGAGGCAACTGATCTCGGAGCTGGTCTGGGTCTCTCAGGTATGACTCATCTTCATCATCCTCACCTTGTCCCTTGTCTTCAGGCCCTGGGATATCCACGTGACATTTTCTGATGTACACTGGCATCCTTGGAACAGATATTTGCATAAAACACCGTCACTGCCAGAACTTGTGCACAAGTTCAGACGCTGGATAGTTAAACGAACAGTAGTTCGTTGACGTAGTTACTGTACTGTAAACTGTACAATACACTAGCCTACTACGCTACCGTACCAAGCAAGTAGAGCTAACAGAACGATCATTGCAGCTAATCAAGAAGCTACTACACACATATGTGCTAGCTAACGTCGTAACAACATATTGAATTTTGTGTTGCATATCATTTTGAAGTGGCCTTATTTTATAGCAAATCCGACCCAGATTTCACCTTGGTTGATGGGTGCTTTTTGCCTTTTCCGGTGTGTTGTGAGATGAGTTGTCATGACGACACGTCTTCCCACAAATCTACATACGCATACTGGCACACAGTACACGCAGAGTACACACTAGTTCCCCAATACGTTGCATTACGTAGACTACGTTGCTCAACACATGACAAACCAGGCAGCCGTACTACCCCTCACCTGTTAAAAAAAAAAAAAAAAAAAAAAAAACTGGCAACAAATCACTGACCATAGGTCAAAAGTGCTATTATGCAGTCTTAAGACAATTTTATATTATTTCTAGGACACAAAACAGAACTACCTTGCAGTCGATAGAAATTGTATTATTTTGCATCTGTACACCAGAACAAACAAGGAATGACATATTTAACATGCTATAGTATAACAATGCCAATTAAGGCATTTTTGCTTCACTTCCACTTAACCACATCTGGGGTCAACCCCAGGCGGACACACTAATACGAAGCCTACTGTAACTGGTCATTATGTTGTTTCTCTCAATTTGGGCTTACGTGTTTGCAGGAAATGTGATTTCCCAATTTAATATAACCCAGTATTTTAGGCTTTAGATTTAGGCTGAGTCGTATTTTTTGTGACTGAAAATGGTTCGTTTCTGACCATACTTCTGATGGCAAATATCAATCAAAATAACTTGGTTTTCTTCAATCAAGACTAATAATGTGTATGTCATAAAAACATTTATTTATTGAAACTATTGTAGTTCATGTCTGTTTGTCTATCTTATGATCAAGAAAGAGTCATATTAAGGCAAAAGGAACCAGAAAATAAATCCTTATTAAAAACAACACAAATTTAAGTGCAAAGGTTAAAGTGAAAGTAAAGCTATGGTTGGTCTATGTTGTTTCATGAACCTCACAACTTCATAATGAAACAGGGGATATATGTGTATATTTAATTCAAATATAATTCTGTTTTAAATGGTATAGGATCTTAGTATCCGTAAAGGGCACAACAGAAATTAGAACTGGGAATGACATTTACACAGGCTATAGAGACAGAGCTACACAGCCAAATGTGTAAATTATATAAGGAAGACAAGACAAGACAGTAATCATGAGAATATGTCAAAACAGATCTACTAATAGAATGTCAAGAATGTTGGCAGTTTGTTTTATAAGGCCTCGAAACCCTTGTGGTGAACATTCAGTGCAAAATACGTAATCATAATAAGTAACCATCAAAACACTCTCAATTAGATTGGTTTGACACTACAATGCATTGGCAAATCTAACAATAACCTTATCTGATGGCCTTTACAATGACTAATGTAAATGTTTCCATCATTCGAGTCGACAATATGGTATTGTATTAAAACGATCTTCAAATTCTTGTTACGGAAATGGACCTTCACTTGAACCCTGCAACGTATACTTTGCCAATTTTGATAGACGTTTAGTGTACCTCGCAAACTCTTCTCTCCTTGTTCACACCACCCTGTCCAAACACACTGATATCATGTGACATGTTCCTCACCCCCAAGGCTGGCAGGGGCAGTGCAAAACAGGAGAATAGGTCACATACAATAAACAGAACCAGACAGAAGTCCACAGCTGGAAATAAATACATCAGTAGTTCAAAGAATTTCAAGAGAAAGGAAGACCAAAGTCTCCTATCAAACAATACCGCAATAACAAAGTTTCTCTATGGTGACTGTTTTGGACAGGCACAGGGCAACTACTGTGCCATTTGGCCATAAGTAATCGGACAGACTTAATTCTGTCTAATTGTTTTATCATCTTGTCTTTAGTGAACAGCGCTCTAGGCATGAGGTTGCAATAACAGAACGAAACATTAAAATATCAAAGCAAAACCATTATTGAATATGTTTTAGGAGAGAAAACAAAACAAGGAAGTGGTTTTCTCTGGTATTTTATAGTCTGAACAAACATTCAAAAGTAATAAGGAATTCAATAATAAAACAAAACTAGAAATAGATAGCCTTTCTCTTCTTTGAATCAGTATTAAGTGATCCTAATGTTCTGGGTGCCTGTAGTGGACCTCTACAAAGGTCATTGGAAAGTTCTAGAGAGCTTTAAAGTGAAAATGCATTTGAAGTTTGTGCTAATGCTGATGGTTCCATTTCTCTTGCACAGAGATCATAGGATCTGCCAGCACTATGAGGGGTTATGAGAGAGGTCAAAGTCTGTAATGAGTCGTTTTATGTGGGAAAGTTTCTGATGGAGATATTCACAGCGTTTCTTCTCTTCCCGATAGCCCGGAAACTTCTGCAGAGACAAGACATGATTTAACATCAGTTCAATGACAGCGGGTGAATGTTAAAACGTGACAGCTGAATGTTCAGACTTCAAAACTCTACAAGATCCAGACGCACCTTTCGATACTTCCTGTACTTGTCCAGTATTTGGTCCTCCATAACCTGTGGCAAAACAGTCATGCCATAATGTAAGACCGTAGGATAAAGCATTCTTTTAGTCATGTCGTCATCACAGCATAGACCTGCTGCATACTGTACCTTATATTCTTGCGTTCCTGCAGGAAGAGTCTTGATCTTTGAGCCCAGCTGGACAAACATGTGTGTGATTGTGGCAATCCTGGAATGCAGGTCTTTGTACTCATCATACTCAGCGCAGAAGTCGACCTGGTATCTCTGCCGCTGCTCCACATCACTAATGGGACCGTATGCCCTGAAGAAACAGATGTGTTCGCATTAATGGTCGGACCCAGTGTTTCTCTTTTAGTCCACAGTGTGGCAGCACAGTTTCACCGAGTTCTGCCGTCAAGACGGCTTTATTTCCCACATCACAAACTCGACGGCTCACTGGCTACCAGGCAAGTGTTAGCGAGCGCTATCGTTTGTTGATACTCACAGTACGTAATCGGGCTTCTCCTCCACCGCAGGAACGGCATTTATGACAGCAGGTTCTGCATTTGTCAACACAAAAGACAGGATGAGGTTAATGTTATTGCACATACAAATACAGCTTTGTGCTCTGCTTTCATGTGTCATTGCATGCTATTATAAGTGTGCTGCTCCAAACTAAGAGAGTCTGAAAGGGTCAGGAGACACGACAGCTTAGAGGCTTCATGCACTCTTCACTGGCTGTTATTGACTCAATCCGCCACAAGGTGCACTGGGGACCCAGGAGGGTGGACTTAAGGGACCTGGTAAAGGTTGTGAACACAACCTGGCCTATATGAAGTATTACTTGTAAGTATACTGCTGATGATAAACAAATTTACTCATGCATTGAGGCCACACAAACTGAACTCATGTTAAATTAAAAAAGGGTAATAAAAGGTAATTACATGACCTTGTGCTTGTAAATGTGGGTAAATGTGGGTAAACTGATTGCAATCAACCAAAACTTCTCATCTGATATTCTACTAAGCTGTTATTTTGAAGCCCCCCCCCCCTTGTCAAAATATTTTCCATGAGTAAAAATCTTGTTTGTGATGCAAAACAATGCTTTTTTCATTTGAAATGGACACAACACCTCATAACTTTGACCGAGTGGAAATATGCCTACATGACAAACCAAATGTGAGGAAATGAAAGGTGATGGTGTAGGTGGAAGTTCCTTACCAAAAGGTTTATCTTGAATTTGTTTGAGATTGGGGCTATTTTCCAGCCACTCGCTAGTCGGCCTGTCTTTTAACCGCTCTCTCTCCTTCTCTTTGTGCTTCTTGGACTTTTTCTTTTTGTGCTGACTGTTGCCAAGCTGTTGGTGTAGACAGTCTGAGTCGCTCTGCAGAGTCTCCTGCATGGCTACTCTGGGACTGTGTTCTCTTTCTGACGTGTGATTATCGGCAGAGTTACTCAGCTTGTCCATACGGGGGAGGAAGAAGCCATTTTGGCTGTCTGAAACGTGGCTACTTGTCCTTTGAAACTCAGGGTTTGCATTGAAAACCGGATTGAGGGAGGGGGATTGGTCCTTGCAATGTGATAGTCCGTTAGTGGTTGGCTGCGGATGTAACCTCTGGTCTACGAGTCTTTGTTTTTTCACAGCCGGGCTGTCCGATGAGTCCGAAGGCACAGGCCGTTTCTGAGGAAGGATAAACAGAGCTGTCATTATCTGCAACATGTTTTGTTTGCTATTATAGTCATGTGTTGACAAGGGTGCAATCTGTCCTCTGCAAAAAATACGTCTGCTTCATTGACATCAGATTTACCCCCGAAGGAACCTTGACTGAGGTTGGATGCAAAGGAGAATCCCATGAAGTCTTGTGGGACGAATTTGTCGAGTTTGCCTGAAAGGTTCTCGATTGGCTGCTACTCTGCACCTGCAATTTCCTGCACGCCAAGCCAAGGCAGAAAAATGACATGTTGTAATATCAGCTAGAAATGTCCATGTGAGTTTCAGTGACATCGAAACAGTTGCGTGTGCAAGACATGACTGTAATTGTCACCGTCCTCTGGTATGGTTTATGAGGCTAGGGGGAAAAGAAGCAGGCTAACACTTATTATATCCAGCAGGTTGAGACAAGCTGAATCCTGTTTTGTAGCATTAAGGAACACCTGCAGAAAGACACAAAACTGCTGCCTGCCTACTTTAGTACTCATGTGGCTGCTCTGGTCTTATGTGCCTCATGTCTGCCATTATGAACTAAACAATTACCATATTAGATCCCTTTCCTGTTCAGTCGTTCCACAAATAACTCGCTTTCCCATTCCCATCAAGCGTCAACATATCTGTGTTTGCAAATCTATACACCAAGTAACACTGTTGAGATGAAGCTTAGCGCCACCTGTTGTTGTTTACAGTTTATCACCATGACACAAGCCATTTCATCAAGTCAAGCTCACGTGGATACCATCCCCAAAAAACAGTCAAGACCTTGTTTAATATAACCGAACGCAAACGTTGTTTCTTTCTACGAAATGTTATTGTAGTAATTCTATACGCTGCGCAGACGCCATCTGTTCTTGGCGATGAGTCGTCGGGATAACGCAGGAACCCACCTGGCTAGCAGCCGGCTAATGAGCTGCTTCTCCTCCTCCACGTAGCCTGGCCAGTCCTTCTGAACCAGCCTGTAGCACTCGTCCTTCAGGAGGTAGCTGCTATCTTTAGGGTTCACTCTGGCCACCTGCAAGACCAACCAGGAAGAGCAGAGTCATGCTGAGCAGTGTGGTAGCATTTCTACTGAAGCTCAACGGCAAGACCTGGGGGGTCCTTTCGTGTCAAATCGAAAGGGTTTTATTTCTTTGTCTATTCTACATGGGTATTTTATTAGTGTAATACATCCCAGTTCTATACTGCACACTCCCCAGCTTTGATCATCAGAATCAAAGTCTAATGAGTATTAATTCCTGATGATTAATAATTCAAAGTCAAACGCAACAGCATGCATAATTTCAGGTCAATTAGCAAAATGTTTAAATTATTCATAATTGTATCTTTTCAAACACACATAGAGCACACACATACACACACTACGCTTCCTTCATATATTATCATATAGTAGGTGAATATGCTATATAGTATTTACTATTGCTACTATACGCAAATCTTCCAAATCAATGCCTTTTCTCTTTCTATTTTACACAGAAGCCGTGTCATCCTAGTCCCTAGTGACTGGCTGTCTCTCATGGTAACGAACTAATGTAGTACGCTCTATAATCTACCCAGACTGCCTTTCTCTAAGGACATCCATCTTTCAGAGCTCTCCTGCCAGAAGGCTCACCCCACCCCACTGCAAACACAATCCCTTCTGCAGAGATAATTACAACCCCCGACCTAATTACACGCGCACGCTTGTGTGCACGCTTGTCTGTGCACACGACACACACATACTTGTCAATGTAAATATTGGAAAATTACAGTCAAACCTTTCATATTAGATGGCCTGGCCGATTCGGTTGAAGCATAAACGATGTGTGTGTGTGTGTATGTGTGTGTACCTCATCCAGTAAAGAGCCCAGCTCGGCCTTGTCCTTTGGGCTGGCCTTCTCTCTCTCCAGCCAGAGAAGTAGCTCAGGTTTCCTGTAGGGCTTTAAGGCTAGAAGGTGGATAATGCGCTCGCGCAAGGGCCTCTGGGTAAGCAGGCCCAGAGCGCTGTTCCTCTTGTTGGTGGGTGAGTGCTTGTGAAGGCTGTCTGATGTACACAGAGGAGTTGGCTTTTTCTGGAACTTGACACATTTGCCTAAACACAGGAAAGACATAAGTCAACATGGTTGCAAAAAGCTGATATGACATCATATCTGGTTTCTGTAACTTGCTTTCCCACATTCCTTATTTGAGAAGTCAAACATACGAAACGGGAAACACCTGTCAAGATGACATGATGCTTTTAATTATGCGTCTCATAAATGTACATTTGGTCGTTTGAGATAATCGCTCATTCGGGTTCCAGGACCAGGTTATGTCAAGTGAGGTCAGTGCTTCAAGTCCAGATAGAGAACCTAACAACTATAATCTCATTATAACTTAAGCTCTGCTTTCAGGGTCAGTGGAGGGCTAGAGGTTCAGTTCAGATCTCACTTCCACTCTTTCTGCTTCATAGACAACCTCTCACTTATATGTAGGCACTTTAAATACATTGTATAGTTTGATTATACAACTATGCAATAGTGATTATGGCCAGTAAGATTTACTATAGATGGGTTTAACAAGTTAGATGTGTCTTCGCACAGTACGGAATGAGAATGGGTTCAGTTAAACGAGTCTCTATGGGCACACTGTTTACATTATAAGCTCTTCATCACCTCAAGAACTGATGTTGCGCAACACCAAGACGTAAAACCAACACAAGCCACTTGAGACAGGAACCCCAGCACTGAGCAAACACTCGCAGACAGGGCCATGCCAAGAAGAAACCGATTGCATAAGCAGGCTTTGAGAGCTGCGAGGGAGGAACAACACCAATAGCATGCAAGCACATGCCTCACCGCTCAAGTGTAGTGCAACCTGGGGAGAGGAGATTGCGATAAGATTGGCGTGTCGCTGTATGAACTTTAGCAACAATTCAACTATTGTGACTTTCTTTTGGCTGTCGGAGTGCTGTATAGACAACGTGTGGTACCTGTGCACATGTATGTGCACATGCACATGTGTATGTTTGATGTGGTTGCACCTGATCCTGTACAGGTGTACCTGTTATGACACCGTGAGAAAGGCCTTTATCGAAGGTGTTGACAGTGACGAGACCTAATTCACTGGTGTTGCAACGACTGTTACAATAGCTGTGCGCAGGGAAACACACACCAATGTATTACAGATTCAGGTTAGAACACAAAGAGGCTTAAAAAACTGATTCCTGACACATGGTTTGCGCCACCATAACTTATGAAAGACGGAAGGAAGGAAGGATAGATGAGTAAATGAGTCAGATGGACAGAGAAAGACAAAATTAAGAAAGAAAGAGGAGAGAGAGAGGTGAGAGAATCTGAGAGAGGGGAGAGAGATAGAGAGAAAAAGAAAGAGAAAGAGGTGAGAGAATCAGAAAGAGAGAGAGGAGAGAGAATCAGAGAGAGACAGAGAGAGACAGAGAGAGAGAGAGGAGAAAGAGGTGAGAGAATCAGAGAGAGGAGTCTTACTAGGGTGAGTGGCCCCCGGCTTGATCTCGATGGCCGATCGGCTCCAGATGTCCTTCTCCACCTGGGACATCCTCTCCCGCGTCATCTGGTACGAGTCGTCAGTGGCGCACACGGTGATCTTGTCCAGAATACTGCCCTGGCTCTTCAGCTGCTCCCGCCCAGCACTGAGGATCAGGACAACACAAGGCTCAGTCTGGGAAAACCCACCGCGTGGCTTTGTTGCTCATGCACACAGCGTCCCAATTTAGCTTGGCTATTACAGAGGGGAGGCTAACTGGTCTATATATGTCATGGCCTGAATGAGGATAGCTGCCTTAGGATTAACTTCAGGCTACACATGTGAACTGTGTGTGCTGTCTTTTCCTAGAAGTAGCTCCTCAGAAAATATTGAATAACCAAAGGGATTTGTAGAAAAAGCCTTACTCCCAAGATACACAACGTACTACAAAGACTGACAGGTTCAGGCTAAGAAAGCAATGTCATTCTACTGACATGCATGAAACCGAAACATCTATTGTTCCCATGGTATTCCAACAACTGGAGATGTAGAAAGAGAGTGAACCCGTTTCCTTCTCTCCATGGTCATCCATAACGGTGAGACCAACGGAGCCACATAAGCCCAGTGTTTGTGATGTTGGTCTTGGCCCTGACGTCTGTCTAGAATGAGCAGCAAAGTTCAGACCACAGCTAAGGCAGCTGGCACCAACAGGCTGCATTGGAGCGAAGCACTGTCTCGATCTCCCTTCAACGCAAACAGGCTCTCGCTGACACATAATGAGAGGGTCTCTACCCAAAAATACAGGATATTACCATGGCAAAGTCCCATACACAATAGAAACTAACTACAGTGCTCACTCTCCTGGTGCAGAGAGGACTCTTAAAGGGATCAGGCCACATGCAAAGAGTTGGCACTAGGCCACTAACAAACTGCCTGTCTGCAGTGGACACGTCCCATTTCCTGCTCACAGAGAATTTCTGACAGTGCTTACTGTATGTGATTCTGTATATTTCCCTCCACAACACAGTTTTCCAAAACAGTTCTGTCAGTTATACAACTGGCCCGTCCCAACCAGTAGGATGATCCTTACCTGGAGACATACTGGTGGACACACTCAAAGCTGGCCTGGGGCTGGTCCTTGCTGTCGCTGGACAGGTAGAAGGAGAAGAGGCGTAGGGCGGCTGGGGATTCAGGCGAGGTGGTGGGGATTTTGATGTACTGCAGAAGAAATACAGCAACAGAAAAAAGCAAACATCCAGGGTCAGAGCTTGTCCTGAACATACGCACTACAGAGTGATGTCAACTGTTGATATATGACCTTGACAGTTTCACAGTCAAGCACAGGGTAGGATGTCAAATTGCCATGCAGTCTAACGCATGTATTTCTTGCTGATGTTGAAGGGCAGGATCCCTTAATGGGCAGGGCAGGACCCCTACATTGTTCTGTGTCTCACCAAGCATTTCTAAACGAAATGTGGACCATATTTTGTACTACAATGAACTAGCACGGTAAAATATTGGTGTCAGGCCTTGAGAGAGAGCTGGACATTGCACTTTGACCCCTAGCTCTTGCTCTTTGTTTTCACAGCCTGGTGCACTTTAGACCTCCCACAGGACCTCTGCTCCCTCTTGATCTCTCTCTCTCTCTCTCGCTCGCTCTCTTCCTCAGTCACACACACACACACACACACACACACACACACACACACACACACACACACACACACACACACACACACACACACACACACACACACACACACACACACACACCACACACACACACACACACACACACACACACACACACACACACACACAGAACATAAATACATCTCCCTGGGTAAACAGTGTTTTTAAGTCCTGTCTGCCATGGCGTCCCTGAGATCCCACTGCAGACTCACTGGAGCTCAGTAGAGCCAGGACTTCAACCTCTTGGGCTGACACACACACGCGCACACATACACAACCACATATGCACATACACACACATACATACACACACATAACCACATTCACACTAACACCCACTCCCACGTAAACATACCCACAGTCAAAACAGACACACATGCATTAGTGAGTAATAAATGACTTTTACACTTGATCTACAGCTTTACCACACTTAGTTGGAATGCTTCACTTGTAGCTATGCCTTGCTTGACTTGCTTTACTATAATCACTATCTGTCTCACCACAGACTAGATCTACTGACTGGAACAGTCTAGCGCATATAATAACATGGAAATACTACTTTACTACTAAAACATAAACAAAAATATGGCTACGATGGGTTTTGGATCAGAACGATCACTGACCTTTGACCTCCATGGCCAAACGACAAAAGTCTAATGAATTCAGACTTGCATGACTGGTCGCCTCAAAGCTACAAGACCGCATTTTCAGTGGGTCTAGTAAAAACAGCATAGGAAGAGGAGGGCCTAATGAGGATGGATCAGGTATCAGTGGAGCACAGACAGTATGAAACTCTGCACTTCAAGTGCCTGGGACACTTTAGTTCCACAATAATCCTTCCTTGTATTTGAACTCATCAACAGCTTCCCTATAATCTCAGCCTCCATGCTGCAGGTAAACTATTGCCTTCAATGTCCAGTTTCATTTGAGCTCAAAAGCTTGAAGTCATTAAAAAAGGCATTTCCCTTCCTTTAACCCTGGTTATCTGTGAGCCGCTGTTACTTTGTTATGGAACTCTGGCGTCCTCCTTTCCCCTGACCAAAGGTGAAACAGTTGTTAGATTTGAGGACTGCGCACGACATGAATCAAGGGTTCCGGCCCGTCTTTGGAGCAAGGAAAGAATCTAAACTTCACTATCTTATCTGTCTGTTGCACATGTCTGTGCACGCTGGCTTTCACTGCAGGAATTTCCCAAAACATCTCCGTCTAAAGCTGATAGCACTGGGACTGACAGCCTGCAGTACCTGCGTGTAGTTACTCTGGTGATAATAAGGCCAGCAGCAGGTCCAACAAGAGCGCAATCTGATTTTCAACGTTGTTATTGTCAATTCTGATGCATTTTACTCCTTTTCGGCCTGTTTAATGGAGATGTAGGCTATGCGAAATGGTTGCGATAGCCCCACAGTGCAAAATCAAATGTAAGTTGTGAGTCCTTGCGTGCTAGTAAAATAAATAGAATAAATATATAATAACTAATCATGACAAAACAATCGTCTGTTTTAGTAACTTAATGGAGTAGAACTTTCCTCCTCTGTCAAAGCACTCTTGCTCCATTTTACGCAATTTCGAAACAGCTGGAAGACGACAGAAGCGTTCCCTTAAAAAGGGTTGTTCCATAAACAGACGTTTGGAATAAACAGTTCTGGAGGTGTTGTGTGTTTTTAGAGCAAAAACAAGCCATTTTAAAGGAAGAGCAGCCTTCGCTACTCAATTGGAAGAGTTAAAGATGACCTGGCTGTTGTGCTTTCTGAATGAAATTCAAGTCGACGTGAAGTAACCAGGCTTTCCAAAGAAAAGACAGTGAAAAGCTGCATGGTCTGTAAGAACATGTGTTTTTTTCATTAGTGTTTAGGTATAGCTATAAAGTTTAAGATAGCTATTTAAATAGTCTTTTAAGGACGACCTTAAATTACCCTCTTCTAACCGAGACCTGAGAGGAATTTCAGCTCAACGTGGCCTAAATGCATTTGAGAGAAAAGCTTTCAGATGCATCTCAGTCATAGCTGAGCATCGCAGTGCTAAATAAAGCAGAGAATTGGCAACAGTCGGAGCTTCAAGCTGATTAACCATAATAACTGGATCAAATCAAACATCTCACCCAACTGGAGTCTTTGTGGATGCGAGAAAGAACAAAAGAGACATTGGAATTCTGCATTGATCTGACTAACAGAGGGATCTTTACTTTCAGTCCTCTAGCTAACAGGGATATTAATAATTGATTGAGTCTGCGTTCATAGGATTTTGCCACGGGCAAATGCAGGAGTCCAGCTGTTAGAAATGCCCAGTCATGCAGAGGTCCCAGAAGCACTTCCTGGCTTCCAGCCAATGACAGCTCTTCCTAAAGTATGACCTCCACAGGCAGACTTCAGGAACCCCTACTGAGAGTAACAACAACAAGCACTCTCTGGTTCTAAGCCACTGCGCCCACACCAAAGTCTACCAGTCTCCAGAGAGCTACACATGGCACCTCACGCTAGACACCCTTCCACAAAGGACTTGGCAATCGCCAAAGAGACCAACTGACCATGAATAATTAAATATTTATGTGCGTCTTTCAAGTCAAATATTCAAGGAATCTGCTGCTCAGTCTTTCGCTTTTGATTTCAGAAGTGAGAGATGGGAAAACCCGACATAAAACAGGCAGCAAATAATCAGATGTCAAAATGTAAGCTATGCTAGCAAGCCATAAATCAGAGACTGGGCTGTGGATTCAAAACACCCCCTGCACTTGGGAGTGACTTACAACCCCAATAATGCTCAATGACCCTCTAAGGCTAGGGCCCAGACTGCAGCACAAAAAGTAGAGGTTTAAGGTGCTTCAACTCTGAACCTCTCTTATAACCCGGGTCCTAATCCCCGCCCCATTCCCTGCTCTATCCATATCCGCTCTCACAGTTGGCAATAGCCAATCTCTCTCTCCCTCACTCCACCAGCGCACGCTTCATATTCTCATTGTAATCAACGTCACTCAGGTCAGTTCAGTCGAAGCGGTCCATTCTCTCACAGCCTCCTCCTTCATCTTCATCACCAGATGTCAGAGAGGAGGGGGGGTGGGGGGTTTGGAAGGGTGGAGGCAGCATTGGGCCCGGACCGGCTCTCTGTCTCTGCCCTCTCTCCCTGCGTCTATCTCTCCCCGAAAAAAATTCATTGCAGGGCCCAATGACAGATATGTGGACCGCATGCTGAAACCAATAAGATTGCAGAGCTGCAGTGAGAGCCAATGCAGTGAGTGAAGAGATTTCTCCACGCACCCTCTGGCATCCTGCCATTCCCCAAGGGCCTGAGCATTCTTTTTTTGGTAATCGTGTTAGATTTAAAATTATATTGAATAACTGTTCAGACATTTCAACTTTTAACCTTGTTGGCTTTCACATGGGTAGCGTGTTGAGGCTGTGCGCCTGGTGCAGTTGTTGTCTATGTGTCTGCGATAATAGGAACCTTCAAACCATTACGACTAACAAAGCTTGTCATGTGATGTGTGGGTGTATAGGAGTCCCTTTTCACATTGCCTGCATCACACGGTGGAACACCGGAAGGACCAGCCTGTCACTCTTACGGGGACAGAAATGGTTCTGGACCTTGGCTGGGACATCTCACACGCACGCACACACACACACACACGCACGCACATGCACGCCAGAGGATTGGTGCAGTAATAAAAACCCCTAACATGAAGAATTGACAAGGCAGAAACGACATCATTGTGGGATTATCAAATGATCAAGTCAATTGAACAACATGTGTGTTGAGAGAGAGTTGTATGTGTGAGGATTGTGTTTCCTGCCAGCCCTTGGTTGAATGTGGGGTCTGGGTGTAGATCTCATGCAGCCTATTGTCTCCACATCCTCACTAGTCTGAGTAATGGCCCCTGGAAACAGCCTGGCTATTGTTCTCCGCTTCTCGTCTCCCGAGTGCGATGCCACGGCTCCGCTTCCCTTTTCTGTCAGATACGAATACGCAAACCTGCTGCCTGCGAGTTGCACGCTAAGTCACCAAGGGTTACTAATGCATAGTGCGTGTGCACGTGCGCGAGTGTGAGAGTGCGTGTTCGTATGCGTTGGTTAATCCAGCATGTGCTGTGAGAGGCAGCACTCCAGGTCCTCTCACCAGGGTGTGATGAGTATTACTGCCAGTCATCAGACATAAGGAGAAGGAGGAGGGGGAGGGGGGGCTGACTGTAATGTCTCTGCCAAACATCTCAGAGACTGGAACACACACACGCACACCCCGTTGAATCATCCCCTTTTCCAATCCTGTTAGCGGACCACCAGTCGCCTCTACGTTTCTTCGTTTCCCAAGACGCACAAAAGAGCCAAAGTGTTCTCAGGGCCCACAAGTCGACACAAGCCATTTAAGAGGCGCACAAAGGCCCTCCTCACCCATGCGTCCACAATGGGGAGGACGACATCACAGAAAACACAATGTGTCTGTGTCTGCGATCGGCAACCCAGGCTGCTAGCTGCGTTCCCCTCCGAGCTCAGCTCCACGTGCAGCCACTGAGTGATTAATGTGGCTGCCATGAGTGGGAGACAGTGCATGTAATCAAGCCAGCCTGTAATCACCTTCCATCCCTTTTCATTTACAATTTCAAGCTAAGTCTAGGCCGATTGCTTGTTCCAGCACTGGAGAGAGATGTGGAAGGAGGAGGGGTGGAATGGATGGATGGATGGATGCTAGAAGGGGGGTTGGGAAGGAGAAGGGAGGAGGGGGGATGTTGTGGCACAAGATTCCCTCAAGGTTTTGCCTTTAAAGCCTGAGATGAAGTGGCTCTCCCAGGTGCCTCAGAGGCCGACCTGTCAGCATCAACAAATTGTGGGTCAGTGTGGCCAACACAAAGCTCCATCTCAACTGGAAATGGGATCTCAGCAGAGAAGGCAGGTGCAGTAGCCATGGACTGGTACCCTAGAACGTGTGTGAGAAACTTGGTTCGAACAAGCACCCTTTCATGTGTCATTTGCCGTGGTGGAGGTTTTCACAGCAAGGAATTAGAGTGACACGTTCCCTAGCAGGCCAAGATGTGTTCCATTTCCTTAAGCTGCTTAATGCAAACAATGAACACATTTCACCCTCTAAACCACTGCCGCTTCTCACATTCACAATTAATAATCCATTCCACCACACAGCGCACTTGTGTCCTCAGCTAATGTTTTAAGTAAGGGGTGAGCTTTAACGCCAACGAGCGGTAAGCACAATTCCTCAACAATTCCCCCATTGTTCGTATAACAGCAAGAGCATATTGATGCGCAAGCTCTAAGCACAACCCCAGAGTAAAATAAAACCGAGTGCAGATTTGACCCATACATAAGCAGCATGCACCAGACTGATAAAGCAGTCATCTTGGACATAAACAATGCGTTGCAGGCACACCAAAACACATCTGGACATAGAGAGTGGCACGGAGCACAAGCCCGGACTAAAACAAAAAAACAAAAACTTGTTTCTGGTCTTTTTCAGATGATGGAAAACATTCCAGAGGCATTCCTCTCATTGTTATTCAAATCAGAGGAGGACAGCAAACAATCACAGGCAGACCCACGGGGAACAGAACTCACTGCAGGGAATCAAGCTCCCCCAGCGAGCAGTGGAGAGGGTTCTGTTGCTACGGGGGCCTCCAGCTCTTCCAACTGCCCTCAAGGCTCTGGATGCATGAGGGGCAGAGCAGGAAGGAACAGGGAGGTCAGACCCCGCAGAGAAGAAAACACATCATCAAACCCAAAGCATGCTGATGCATGGAAGAATGACTTGTGCCACTTCAGACATCTCCCACTAACTGGAGTGTTGGTTTGCCAGTTAATTGACTCACTTACTGTAATTACCCATGTGACAATCAAAGAGCATGTAAGAGGACTAAACCACTCACATCAACAAAAACAATTATGCCAGTCCAGCGCAGCAGTGCCTCTGACCTGCAATCTGTCCATGGCTCCCTTTTTTCATAAGAGTTGAGCCCACATTAAAACACCAGGATTCGGACAGAGGTGTGATATGCCTACTTTCCCTCTATTACTTTTGTGATGGAGAACTAACCTGAATCCCTGAACTGGAAACATAAAAACAAGGCTTTTGGAATGCTGGTTTGAAGGTGTTCCACTGGATGGAAGGTTCCGTGGCTTCTGAGGAGGCATGGAAAAATGGCAGCTAACAACCACCTAGCATTACACCCAACTGGACTATCCAACCGCACCATGACGTTCAAGAGAGGGCATCTACAGGGTTTATGGGAAATCTATTCTGAATACACACTCCCATCTCTCAAGTGTAGGGCACAGGGGGGGAGTTAGGCATGGTAAGTAGTATATACTTTGGCATGATGTCAAAGTGCCTTTCCTTTAAGGCAAACATTGATGCCACTTTCCCACACAATTTGTGGGTTCTACCACCAGTTTACGGAGCTTTAGAAGGGCTGAATTCTGAATTTATATGGCCATTATTATCAGATTTTAGATGATGAGTAAGGTGCAGTCCCAATTATATTATTTTAAGTTACGATGAGACATGAGTCACACTAAACATGCCTGACACACTTTCCTTTTTCCTCCCATTAAAAACAGCCACACCTGACTTGACTGTTCGGTAAACACACACACCAACACACGCATACCATAGCTCCAGCATAATCTATCCCCACTACCTCTACTAGAAGGTTTAATCTGATCCTTTAATAACCCTTGTGGCTTCATCACCCCTTAACTCGCCACCTGGGGGGGGGGCTCAACCAGCTCATGCAATTAGAATGTATAATAGGCAAAAGCGAAATAGTCCCACGGGCTTTCTCTCTTCCTACATTTCGTCTAGGATTATTAGGTTGAGGCTCAGGGTTCCATCAGGAGAAAGCTATGTCAATACAGTCCTCCCATCGTTCAGTCAATCGGTCATGTGGTTTGCGTTAATCTGTTGGATTTTTGTTATTGATTCTCACTTTCAAACCTATTACCGGATTTCCTTGATGACCATGTGAGGAAATCTCTCTCTGTTGTGCCTGCGCGCAAGACACAGAGCTCTCTTTCCCTGCCCCCTCCTGTCCCCTGCCTCAGTCTCACAGCATAGCTGCTCACCAAACAATGCCTCCCTGCCGTCACCAGGCTGATCCAGTAGCCTACATGGCTCAGATCTTTCAACCTACAAGGCTCCAACTCCAGTTTACGAGCTGTTGCTTTTGCTGTAGACCGTAATTCTAAAGATCTCAAATTAAGTATCAAAATTGGGCATTATGAATGCCTTTTTTTTTACCCAAAGGAAAAGATTCATAAACGTTATGACTACAGATTAGGAAATACTTTCCTAAAATTGAATAGGGTCTTCGGCCACAAAAGTAATCTCTTACTAATTTTCTGTGAAGCACATTTATTGGCAATGTAGGATGAAGCAGTAAACTGTTCATGTCTTACCCCCTGATGTCCTTTGAAGCAAATAGACGGATGATTTGGCAAGCATTCCTGGGGGGAAGATAGTTTTGGATATAACACATAATAAATGTGAAAGGCAAGTGCAGACTACATTCAGTAACATACTTTACTATACATATTTATTTTACGGATAAACTTGTTTACACACGTTAAACACGGTTAAACGCATCGTTTTCAACTCAAACTCCTAGAAACTCATAGGAGAATTGGCTCATTACAATGCCAAACAGTTACTACAGACAAAGTCTTGAATTACTTACATTTTAAATCGACATCAGTTAGCAAGAGCTTAAATAACTGACAAGTAGCCATACTTTCGATAGCCTCTTCAAACTCCAAGCATGCAACAATGTGAATATTTGTGCTATATTTATGTATCGATTTGGACAAATACAATCTCAGTAGCGACTCGTTGACAGTAGTTGACAGGTAATTGTAGAAACTGAAATAACAGAGAACATAAAAGGCAACCGATAATAAACCAAGTACTTTGACAAGCAAAAATTTTATTAGAAAATACCTTCAGGTTTTGGTAGGCTTCCAGGGCTCTGATGGCTGTGTCGGTGAGCTTGACGTGATAAAGTGTTTTGTTTGGAATGTTTTTATCAATCTTTCCACAAGAGAGTCCATAGCGGTGTTCCTGCCTCAGCGCTGCCATCGCTGGGTTCTGAAATTGAAGTGTCTCGAGTTCAAGACGTTCTCATTCAAACGTCACAGAGGCGGGGTTTCGTGTGACAACAGCGGTTTGCACGTCATAAAAAATAGCGCAGCACGCATTGCACGCAAACGCTCACGGCAGAATGCATCACGCTTTTGTGAAAAGGTGAGGGTGCATTGTGCGTTATAGTGTATGGAACAGACGATCAAATATTGTCATAACAGGCATATGTTTATCATCCACTGTATTAATAAGGTTAATTGTTATGCAATAACTAAACCACTATCACGGGGCACGAGATAATGTATTTGGAATCAGAAACTTCATAATCAAATTGTGCAACATTTTAGTTGAACAACATAAGGGGCCATTCAATTAATAATTCAGACTGTCCTTACACAAACACATAGGGCCTACCCATTAACATGAAACGTTCACTAACATTCATACTTCTGAAAATTTGCATACACATAGGCCTACACATGAAATGCTCACACAGACGCCTGTGTAATGCCAAAGTCAAAGGATGAGTGAGAAACTATGACATAAATGTAAGAGTGAAACATTTTCAGTATATCCGGAAGGCATTTCAGAACACTCTGAAGGCATGTCAGTGTTTCCGAAAGTCCGTTTTAGCAGTTTAGCAATTCTACAGACACAAAGGCAAAATAGCTTCTAGAAAATAGAATAAAATGTTTTGAATAATAGGTGATCGTACAAACAGATGTAGTAAAAGTCCAGAAAGCAGCGTTCTGGAATTTGGGAATAGTGAGTCCTCATAGCTTTTTAAACCTTTGAAAAAAAGTTTTCACAGAAAGAAGCTGAACGTGAAGGAGCAATGTTGAGATGAAAACAGAGAAGGCTTAAACAGTCCTCATCAAGTCCTCATGAATTGTGCAAACCTTTTCGAAACTTCTTTTGAAAACAAAAAAGGAGGAATTCAACCTTTCCATACAAAACCCTTTCCCCCCTCAAACATTCAGAATTTAAATAGTAAATGCTTGTAATTCAGCCAATGTAAGCAGTACGAATCTGCATTTCTCTAAAGATAACGCACACAAGTGAAAGTGGGATCTCCCCAGAGCAGATGAGCCTGGCGAGTAAGCCTATTTAGTTAAATTGCTTAGCTACACTTGCAATGAAATGGAAGTACATGGGAGCTCAAGGGGAAGTGGGGGTTTCTCAGAGAGAATTTAAACAGGTGGCTCTGACCCTGAGGTTTCCAATCCCCCAAATCTTTACAGTAAGTAATCATGCTTATGTTTGCATTAAATGCTTGTGCATGATTCTTCGTGGTGACGTTCTGGTTAAACCGGGACTTCCACACCTGTCAAGCCACCACGTGTTTCCTGTTGGCAAGGATTTTGTACCTGCATGTCATGACCGAGTCTGTCTGAGATGAGACAGAAGATGATCCCATTCAGCCTCTGTTTTAACTGTCTTGTATCTAAGTGACCATCTGCTACTGTGAAAGACACTAATGCCGTGTGATCCATAGGATGTGAAGCCTTCACAACTAAAGTCAGCACATCCTACAGACATATTGAAGTAGGTGTTACAAGAGCTAGCATACATTTAGATCTTGCATATGATCATAACCTGTTTAAATGCCTTTTTCATTGCGTAATGATAATGGTAATATTTAATGTAGGAATTCCCAAAAGGCATTGCAAGTGTTTCCAAAAATCCATCTTGAAGGGATGGCCGATCAAAGAGGTTTGCCTAACATTGTTATGTAACCTGTAACTCAGGGGAGTGAGTACACTGTTGTTACAGCTGGGGAGGATTGCGGGTAGGGTAGAGTAAGAAAACACCTTTGAAGTATCAGGTTAGGCCAATAACTACTGTCACACAACAGTACATGTTAGAATATGAGGACACACAGAGACCTGGCAGGCAGGATCCAGATATAAAATTACACTATTTTCCTGCAAAGGAAGTGATAGATATTTTGAAAGTGTCCGTTCAGGCCTAACCACACTAAGCATCAGGTCAACAGTTGCAACAACCTGTGAAAGAGCAACAATGTGTTGGGAAAGAATGTGTTCTTCTCACCATCTTTTAATAGTATGGTTGATGCACAGCTCTATTGAATTAATGCTAATAAGGCACAAGGAAATCATATTTTCCCATTACTTTCAGCTACTATACAGGAACTGACTATCAGAGCAATTTACACAGCTTGATGACAATTTCAAGTCAAAAGAGGCGGATGACGACCTATGTAAGCGTTAAGCCCCAGCCTAAAGACTCCCAGATATGACTCACTCTTCTTGCCCTTTATACCCAGCCTGAAACCGGAGTTGAATTAAACTGGAATTAAACGCGATGCTGACTGCTTATGGCAATGTTCTATCTAAAAACAGTGTGCCTCTTGGTGCAAAGGGTGGAGATTGGAGGAACATTGTGTGCAGTACCATAATATTTCTAATGAGTATTGTTCTTGGTTCACAATCATGCATTCTTTTTTTTTTTTTTACATCAGTCTGTGTTGTTGCTCAGACACAGCAGTTTTCTCTATGGGTTTTCGACAAGGTCAAAGTTGAGATTTTTTTCTCTAAATTATGTCGTTTTAAAAGAATGTGGAGTTCATGTGTTAAACCATGAGTCATGATGACTGTGGGTTGAGGCCCAACTCACCACAAAGTCTACAGAATATTTTAAAGATCTGGTTTACCGTGAAACAGATCAGCACTATCTTTCCAGAGATGTTTTGAAAAAGACAGCATTTTCACCTGCAGTATGTGTGGTTTCATCTCAATAAAAGTAGGCTTATTTAGCAATAACGCCATGTTAGACAACATTTGCTGGTCTCAGGGGCTTGCTTTCAATGAAAGACCCTAAATATGTGTAACATATAAGAAGGTTGTGTTTGCTGGGGAAAAGATCAAGCATTGCACAGGAGCTGTGTGTCATGGAGACCACAGGCTTTTTAAGGAACCACTTTTAGAGTGATCTTATAGCAGAAGTCAAAAGCTGTGGTGTTTTGTGAAGCAAGGAGTTAACAGCTGTGGGTCCGTGTGTCTTATATTGTGCTATTCGTCTGCCTTCTGCTTGGATGTTGTGCAAGACGTGGCAGCTATGGAAGCGTGGCACATGTGAAGCCACACTTGTTAACTCTATTCCACTTCCCTCCCTCTCTCTCCTCTGTCTGTCTGACTTGCCTCCTCAGTGGCATTAGCAGAGAGGCAGCAGTAACGCCTGGTGTGTCTGCTTCTTGCAGACAAATTATTGAAGAAGACTGGCGCCTTCTTTTGGTGAAAGGGTTGGTTAATTAGTGTCAGCAGCAAATCTTCTATAACCACAAAGACACAGTGTGATGTGAGCAACATCTAATGAGTGTCTGAGCAGAAATGAGTCATTGTTGTACAGGCTAGGGATTCTGAAAATATCACTATGATGCTTTAAATATCATTTCTATCAGTGCTGGCTTACAGTATATTTGCATTTTAATAATAATTAACCATAATTAAATGATTCGGAAATTAGATATGAGGAAAAACCTGTCTAAACAGTGGTGTCTCTGTCTGTTTTTTTTTAGCTATTGGAAAAAATAGTCAAGAACTGTATTATGTGACCATGGAGACAGACTTGAATGTCTAAATATAGAACAGGCAACCTAACTCCTTGAACAAGTGTCTGTCAAATCTTATTACTTTTTATTTAATGTTGATTTTCAAGATTAGGTTTTCAATATCACATGAAGTTTCTAGTAAAAGTCTTTATCAAGCTTCTTTCATGCAAGAAATCATTTTTCAAGCTCTTTGGTTTTCAGATGACGCACTGGGTCATCTAGACCGCAGGTATCTACTCAACATCTTACTTCCGTGTCAGAGATTTACACATCAAAGACTGTCTGTCTTTATCTATGATGTATCTGTGCTGCTTTTGTGCCAACGCTAGGTCATACAGAACTTTCTTCTATAATTTTGTTAAAGCAGCAATCAAGTACTTTAAGATGTTTGAAAATAGGACACAAAACAAGAGTTGAAGAAGTAGCCAGTGGCTCAAGTTGCTGTCATCCCCCACCTTGCACCAGTGTTCCCGTGTTAAATATTACATGCCAAATGTTCCCTGGAAATATGATGCTAAAATTAATGCCCCAGATGTGACAAACCGTCATGGCAACATTAGAGCCCAGGTCTTAATTAACAGAGCAGCAGGTCACAGGAGGCTTTGTACACCCATCTATTCTGAAGCACAAACCTCTGGGACAGGGAGAGAGAGAGAGCGAAGAGGGAACAAGCAAGACACAGCACAGTAAGTCCCATTACTGTGGGCTTGAACGACACACGTATCCACTGGGCCATTTCCCTAAGCTTCCAAGGGATGACAAATATTTTGATGGGAGGTTAGACAAAAACAGAGTTCTAGTTCAGTCCTGTTTCAACCCCCATGGGTACTGAGTTCTTGTATTCATGCACACTTTATGCACATTGTCATGCCAATGTGATTCAATGTGCAAATGCTCAATTAAAGTTTTGAAGAAGATCTCTTTATTTGGAAGTGCTATTTTGAGGAGGTCATTACAAACATTGGTAAATGACAGTTACACTCATTTGGATTGTACATCATTCTTAATATGTCAGGGATAATGACAAGGTGTTCATTATTAGGAATTAATGGGGGATGGGGAGGCTGTTGACTGTGATCCCCTTGTGGAAATTATCTTTCAATATCTGCTTAAAACAAATACTCACAGCACCTGTTGTGTTTGTACATCTTATTATAGTACAGAGTCATACTAGGCTGCTGAAATTTGCATTACCTGACAGTTTTACCATGGCAACCACAAAAGACAGTTTGCACCTTATCCATGTTTAATATAATTAACTTCATGAGACTGTGACATTGGTATAGTGCGGAGATATTTCCCTTTGTAAGAGTAATGTTTATGCTAGATAACAATGTCTCAAAAAGGACAGGAAATGAAATACTTTTATGGTTTAAATAATGAATAATGAATGTCTGTGACAGCTGGCATGATTTGTCTTACATTAATACAACACTGTACAGATTAATCAATATTTATCTAGCAAGACCATATCTTGGAATATATAATATTGAACATACACATGCATAGATCATCATTGGGAATAACAGGTGACATTAACTGAAGACACAGTAAGTAATGGTATGCACACACCCAACTAATTCGCAATGGACGCAAGTCTTGTGTTCTGCCAGACTCCTTACACTCAGTTTTTAATTAACAGAGGGTGGAGTTTTTATGACAGAGATCTATTTATAAAAATACTTTTTTCCGCCTGCCAAGATGCTGTTCCTCATGCATTCCCCTCATGACAGCACATTCAGATAGCCAGGAATGGCAGATTTCATCATCGGGTTGTCAGAGAACAATATGCTAAAGTCATAACTCAAACATGTGCAAAGGCAGCTTCTGTCTTTAATTTATTGATGAGTCTGACAGATATTGTTGATCTTCTGGAACTCTGAAGAGACAGATGAGAAGGAGATGGTGTTTTCTCTTCAGTAAGTCACTGTTATGCACAACTGCTAATGGTGAAGGATGTACTATCCTCGACATAAGGTATAAATATCTACCTATCACATTATGTATGTTAGATATTTCTAATGGTAATATCTATACTTAATAATGCAGGACTTCATTCATCTGAAGAAATGCCTGTTTCGCGTGTGTGCTTTGACGCTGTCAACAACTAGCAGAGGCCACTTTGAACACAGTAACACCATGAAGCTGACCTACACGTTAAAATCAAGTTCCGTGTAACAAAAGATCCCATCCATCATTTTGCAATGTGTAGAGTAGATGGGAATGTCCATGGAGTTAAGGAACTTACTTGACCCAAACTTGTTAACACCCTAGACCTTTAAAGACAATCAGGACAGGATCAATCGGTCCACCATCTGGCTTTCCAGTTCAGTCACCTTGACGCTGGTTCACGCCCTGTCATTGTGGGCACGCTCACATGCCCTCTATTGTCACTAGTGTGCTTTTAATCCTGAGGGAGATATATCTTATTCACCCTGAGGCAGCAGTGCGGGACCCCTTATAAAAGGATCAACAATGGACTACCCTCCACTTGCACAGGTGGGTGGTGTATGGAGGAATTATAGGGTGGGTGATGGTTCTATGTGAGGAGCCATTGTTCAGCACACATAGGCAGAGTCCCAGGGATCCAGGGAGAGCGGCCAGTGTTCTGTCCCTAAGGTGCCCCACATAAGTGTTCTAATAGCCATCCAGCATCGCCAGAGGAGCGCACAGTAAAATAATCCTCAGAGCTCGAATGACACGTGAAGTGAGTCTCTTCTCACCTCACGCCCTCTCGCTGTCTGACAAGACCGTAAAATCTCCACACTTGTCGATGCACTCGTTCTTGTAACACATTGTGCCATTAGGATTTTCACACGTACACTTTGCACTTGTGTCATATTATTTGAAGCTTTTACACCACTGAACACAACCAAAATGTAAAATAAGAATATCCTTAGACTATTACTAATGGGAATCAAATTTTTAAGAGGGTCATAGTGTTCCTTCAGGGCTTTAAATTAAACAGAAAAAGGGGTAGTTAAAGTCTCCTCCTTGCTCTTATTAATATTGAAATCTATTTCTATTTAAAAAAAAACATTTTCTTCTTCGAAATATTAAGGAGTGACCTCTAAGCCATACCAAAAAATGTGCGATGTAAATCATATGATACATCCTTCCTTCATCTAAATGTGCTCAACGTTTTTATAGAAATAGCAAGAAAAACATAATCACAGGAACTCGGCAGATGCCTGCTACACCTTAGGCAAAACGTTATCACTGGCAGATGCTAGTGTGAGCAAAGTGCTTTTCTGAGTTGCAGAGAAGATGTGAGTGTGCTACCCTACTCTACAGCTGTGAAGAAAGTACAATGTTAACCTCCCCTCGTTTTAAAAGGACACCAGTGTGCTCCACTTCTAAATTCAATTCTGTAAGGCCTTGGCCAAATCACTCTTTGGCACTCGCTCACACAAACGTATTGCATTTAGCCTTGGCACATTGATATCACATACTCAACGAGATAACACTGTCATCATTGTGCAGAGAGCAGACTTGGTCCAAATTCAATAAAATTATACATTACAACCAATGTCAGAGAGCTTCACATGCCCATTGAGTTGTACCTAGGAAAAACCAACCTAAAACCCACAAAGAAGACAAGGAAAAACTGCCAGGAAAACTCATGAGAGAAAATGGAAGAAAACTTGGGAGGAACAATTCACCAAGAGATCTCCTCCTCCAAAGATAGTTGGCAATACAGGGAAGAACAGACCAAATAGGAATACAATCCGGAATACAAGACCAAATACAATCATCCCGTAAACGTAGGAAAACACTTAAACGCTCAACTGGATGGTGAAACACAGACTTTCAGACAATGTCTGAGCATTTGCAGTGACATACAAGAACAGCATATCACTACCAATTGTTTAAGAATCAAGTTAACGTGGATCTTTTATAATCTGATTCTGTAATCAGATACTGTAGACCAATGAATAGACATGGCTGACTTATCATCTTACCCGACTATGAAACAAGTTGAAATTCCTACATATCAATTCCTTCACATTTGTGAAGGAACGTGATGTACAAGGTAGAACAAGTAATGTGAGATTATTTGAAGGGGATAAGACAGATAGAAATGAGCTCTATATTACAAAATATGACAAAATAAAAGCAATGTCAAATGGATTGTGGCCTTGCTGTTTTTGCTTGGCAACAGCTAAAACAAACGCCTACTGGAAACATAATGGCAACATAGAAATATGGCATCAACAAGAACCATCCATCACTGGAGACTGAGGACTGGATGATGTCAGTATGATGGATGGCATTGGTAAAATGAGAGAATAGAAGGAGTCTTACAGTCAACTTGTCACACCAAATTTGTACTGATTTATCAGCATTTTTGCAGCATTTTGTAACTTGCAGTTCGGTATTTAAATCAGGGGGCTCTTAAAATAAAGTCACAACAGTCCTCATGACACACATTTATTGTGAATCTTGAAGATCCTTCAAAGTGATCAAATAAGTTACCTCTAGGATCCAATCATCCTTCTTCTTTCTGAATCCTGACATGGCCACTTTATTTAAATCAGTGTGCACGTTTCCCCCCCCTAATCTGAATTGATTTCAGACATGCTTGCTTACATGGCAGATGGTCTGCCACCTACAACTTCAATGAACGGCAATATGTCAGCTGCTGTTGTGCTGTTTTCCATTCAATCAATAGGACAGCACAAACCATCAAAATAGTCCAAATGAGCAGGCGGTGGTTACTGCAATGCATGACAAAAAATAGCTACATTTTAACAGGATGCCAGAATTGAAAGCGGCTGTGGTCAAGTAAAAACAAGTGGGTCCCATCGTTTTTCCTGTTGCCACCACTTTAATTAACAAGCCGCAATGCATGCTTGTCAAACCCTTCACATGTCACAGTGAATACTGTATTGGATGTCTTGGTATTTTGTTCTGGTCATGTGCTTTTAAAATTTTGTCTACTTATGTCAGGAAATTTTAATGGCATATCATACAGTCTACAAAAAAGGGAAGATGTACACAACTAAAGTGCTCTGTTGCTTATCTGTTTTACTTTGATATATATTCTTTCCTACAAAATTAGCCAAAATATTGCATGGGGTAAATATAGTAATGTGTATGAACAGCAAATTGTCACTATTACACAGTTCTCTGTTTGTGCATTGAACATTTTCAACACAGCTATTGCAAGTCTAAAGGAATAAACTGAGAGTGGGCTAATCAATGTAGGCTGTCAAATGTTTAGAGAGCCTTGTAACAGATGGCGCGTCGCTCGTCAGCGGTTTATACAACTATGCGTCCTCGCCCTCTCAAACTGGGGTGAAATGGCAGGTTTGGAGACTCGTGAAAGCGACGACCACCTCTGTACTTACACAACACTAGAACTGAATCAGTAACGAGTACTTCGATGGCACGGGTGGGCGGTATATGGGGAGTGAGTTTATCCAATTAAAGTTGGTTCAAGCATCCCTTTTACTTACACTTTGCTCCTGGTGGTCGATCTTCATAGAATGACCGGAGCACGAGCTCCCCCATCACGACTGAGTTTGGGACGACAATCCAGGTAGACCTGTGAGCGTCCCAGGATACTTCCATATGGTCAATCAGGGTTACCAGGTCGTGCTCATCCTGGCGTATACTGCCACCTGTTGGAGTGAACCGTAAATCTGACGCTAGTCGTGCGGAGACAGGACACTAACAATTGTTTGCCAAAGAGCTCAGTAGTGCTACTCGATGAGCTAGTAGATTAACAGGTTAGCATGGCATTATGAGTCAGTTATGAAGGCCTGAATTAAGAGACATGTTTAGATTGTTGCTTCCACTTGGAATTTGTCTGGATATTAAACGACGTCTAAAGCCATGTTTTCTCTGGGTCACGCATTTGTACCGATTCATGAAGTGTTCTAGCCATATGACCGTATTAGCGAGACAACATGTGAACGGTGTGTATTTATTTATTTATCTGTTGTGTATTTGCAGATATCGCCATAAAACCCAGATAATGTTAGGGACACGATATGGATTCCAAATAGCTATCTGGATGTTCTCGCGTTCTATAGTCTCGCGATATTGGATCAACCCCACAAGCACAATAGTTTGTAGGTTGCACTCGGACTGCCCAGAAAAGCAGATATTGGCACGACCGGGAGGGAGTGAGCGGCCCTAGGGGTGAGCTTTTCTGGAGTTCGAGAAGCATCAACTACATAAAAATGACCAGTGGGTATCAACATATTAAATAACCGTAAGGCGTCTTATATTCATACCATGACAGTGATGTAAGCCTATACTTAACAAAAGTTTCTATTTTTTGTGGCCTCTACGATGCATATGGCGACGAAATGTTGCCAGTGATGGCGATGGTGTGCTAACGTCCGGAGTTTGAGGGCGGATGTTTTTACAGTGCAACTAGGCTTGCTTTACGCTCTCTCCCATGCTTGTCCGTAGCATTTAGTTATCCAGAACCATACATTCTATAAATAAAATAGATCGACATTGGTTAGCAAAAAAATGGTACTAAGTTAGATAACCTAGCCTAGTATGGACAGACAGTGGCCTAACGGTAGCGCGATCGAGTCAAGCTACTCTACCGTTTATAGTGGGTACCTAGAAGTACCTATGCCAAAGTAAGCAATAAACTGATTAGCTGAAATATTCTAATTTCCGGTTATATGCTCATGTTGGTGTGTTGTAGATGTTACCTAGCCATTGAGAACTTTGTATATTTAGGTTGCTAGTCGCACTGGTTAACATATACTAACATGGGCTAGCTAGTTAACTTGCTAGCCGAATAATTTTGTAAACAGAAGTCACCTCGCCAAATGCCACGTCGGCTAGTGCTAATTCCTAGGTTGTTTGAGCCAAAATAGGCTGTAGGTCTGAAAGGATAAATAATGTATGTTCAGATGTAAAGTACATTTGTTATTTGCAGGAGGAAATCAACGTGAACTTGCCCGCTTGAAGAATGCCAAGAAGCAAGGGGACCAAAATAAAGGGAAGAGGGGCGATGATGGTTTGTCTGCTGCTGCCCGTAAGCAGAGGTAGTGTCATCTTGACAATTCGTTCTTGTATGAGTGTTGGCATGTACACTCAAACTACAGCAGCGTAGTCATCAGCGTAGTTAAACTGTCATTTTAGAATCGGTGTTATTTTGGGGATAGCTTAATTATTCCGACTCACTTGAATGTGATTTCTTGTAGGGATGCAGAGATAATGCAACAGAAGCAGAAAAAAGCAAATGACAAGGGAAGTGACAAGTCTAAATGACCTCGGAGACGGAGTCCACTTCTTAAAGGGCGTCCCTCGACTCACTTACGTCGGACTTTTTAGAATGGAGCTCTCATACTGTCAGGGCTCCGGTAAATAGAACCGTACAATCCTACATTCTTTCCTATGGCAAATCACATTACATTTTGGATTTGTTTAGAATTATTTGACGAAATAAAGTCAAATTCTTGGTTTGCCCTCTCTAAATATGCCTGTTTCAGTGAATAGTGTCAATTGTGTAGCAGAATTAAGCTACTTAACAATGGTGTATTTTTGTATAATTCATGACCCACTGACCCCCAAATAAAGTGTATCTTTATAGTTGACGTTTACTGGAGTTCATTTTCAGAGAAATGCATTCAATTTAACAATTACTCATTGGTCTGACTATGTAGCAATTGTTGTTTGTGAAACTCATGATGACAGTTATGGAATCTTATATAACTACAAATAGGAGTATCTGACATGGCTTTAGATTGGCATGAGTCAGTTGGGTTTAATGAAATATAAAATCTCTAAGGATGTCATTGTAAATAACCTATTTAAACAGACAACTTGCTTTTTGCTGTTAACAACCTAATAGAAACTACCTAGCCATTGCATTTTCACATGGATTACAGTTTTTATCTTGGTGCTGTTGATTTTAAGGTCTTCAAATTATATCCTTGTGCTCCATTCTACCAGATTTATTCACATCACATGTCATGAATCAAAGCCAAGTATAGAGTATCTGAGTAAAACGTCTGAATACACATGTTGAACAGAAGAGAGAAAAATAAAAAGATGTGATGAAAATTCTCTTGACTGTTTGAAATATCTTATTGACTGCACCCTTGCACAGGTAAGGAACATCAATCATTGTGGGTGTGACAATCAGTGGCCTTCAGTGCATCCTACAGAATCTCAGTTCTGACGTCATCACTCGTATTCATTTTATTTCTCAGTCAACATCAAATGGTTGCAGAATGTTAAGGGAATCAGAGAGTACTTACAAATGTGTTAAGGAATGAATAGTGCTATGGTGAAATACATTAGTTGACAACCAAACAATAATATCTGTTCTTAAACCATTGTCAACCTTAACTCAAATGAAAATTTTATTTTTTGTTTTGACATAGACAGAGTTTCCCCAGACGTGGATTAAACCTAGTCCTAGATAATAATAAAAAAAGGTTTTCTGTGTAGATCTTCATTAAATTTAGGACTAGGCTTATGTTGGATAAATTGGGCCCTTATATGTAAAACATTTTTGAAATAGTATGGACATAGATGCCTTGTCCTAAATTAGAATATGAATGGTAGCTCCCCATTTAAAGCGATAGGCAACCTCCTTCTTGCAGAATAAATATGACTTGAAGTTGTTGGGATATGTCTTCTGTAGCCAAGATTGAATGGTCTCTGTGTTTGTTTTAAGCCAATGCATGTTCACTTGAATCGTTTCCAAAGACTGCTTGACAAAGGACATATGGCACAGTCTTTTCTTTGTCACAAAGAAGTCGTAAACCTAGAGTAGGACAGAGACATAAAAAGTTAATTCTTCCTCTTGAGACTAAATATTTGGACTTGATTTACTTGTTTGTGAAAAAGATGTGTTAAAGATGCGTTACAATTACCTCATCATATTTATCAGTAGAATTAAAATAGGATGTAGTAGATTTTACAATACCAGCCAAATAAGGTGACCCCAAGGGATACCTATGGCAATAAAGAAGTTTGAATTTAAGGATTAGGTTAAGGAGAAGCTTGCATTCGCTAGCCTGCTCAGCTCAACCATTCATCAACATAAGTGCTACACAGCAAAAACAATCGTAAATACTTTATGTAATGGCACCTACTTTAACAAGATCTGTTCCCAGTGTTTCTGCAGGAATTTCCACACCACCTCATTGGTTGTGGGTCGGAACGCCAGCTGCTCCACAATGAGAGAGAAGTCCTGAGTCTTGATCACATGGTGTTGGAGAGATGCATTCAGCAACCTGAATACAAACTCAGTAGTTTAGGCTAATCGCTGCAACTACTCAAACAGCTTGTATTTGTGGACATAAAGCCAGCTAGGCTGACAGGATACACATTGTTGCTTCTTCTCATCAGAATTCTTAAAACCATCCCATGGATTATAGGGGAAATCCATAGGGTTCAGTTGGTTTGATATCAAGGTAAATCAGTGAGATGCTAGTTTTTATGAGGCAAAACATGAACAACTTGCCATAGTATCTTCCTCTTACTGGTGGTGTGACAGAGGGCAGCGAGCATGAGGCCCTTTTCCTTACAAGACAGACTCTGCAGGTACTTTTTCAGAAGAAACTTCCACTCGATATGACCTCCTTTCCTGACACCCACCTTGAATATCAGCCCCCGCAATGTAGCAGGCAGTCTGCATCAGGATGAAACAAAAACCAAGCGCTGAAGTTAGCAATATGTCATGAGACGTACTGGTCACCAGGTGGCAGAATGTACTAAAATAGAATTATCAGCTATAATTCTGCAGTATTTCCCTGATGATTATCTGGGTAAGAGCTCAGCTTAGGGAGTCATGAAAAGGGTTGAGATCGTGTAGTTTGCTTAGACTATATATAGTATGATTCCTCTCACGGGTGGTCTCCATTTTTGGCCATCCAGAAGTGGAAGAGGCGCAGGGCATTTTGCTCAGTTTCTGGGGAGAATCCCAGTTGGACTGCCAGTTCCAGAAGCTTGACCCTCCTGCTCTGGAAAGGCAAAGACCCAGCATCCTCCCAACGCTGGGTGTCTGCCAGCCTTCCCAGCATGCTCCACAGGTGCTTCTACACACAGGGACAAGAGTTGAGCAGTGACATTGGATGCTGGAGGATATTGTGGAATAACTGATCATCCTAAATCAATTCCTGTGGTGATTTGACAGATGTAATATGGAGATACAATAGCTATATCCTCTGGTAGGCTAAGAAGAACATCAGTAAAATTCTTGACTTTCAGTTGCTTTTTGAATAAATGTGGCCAAGGGGTGTATTTGTTGTTATGCGGTATGAATTTAATTGTGATGGAAGTGACATTTCTCACCTTGAGAAGATGAATAATGCAAGGTTGTTTGTTGAAGGAGAATTTGACTATCATTCTGGTCATGTGATTGATAAAGACTGTTATGGGCAATAATTCCTTTTCAGTCTTCATGAACAGAGTGTATTTGAATGCCTCACAGTAATGCAAGGATCCTTGGCTGAGGGCGAAAGGGTTTGTTCTTTATTATTAAAGGCAACAGTATACAGAATCCAATGGCTATTTATAGCAACAAACTGCAGCGCACCTCAACATATATATGAACTGCATGCACAACCCAAACTAATGATAACATTCTATATGGAGGTAGGTCATCATTCCGGCCCCATGCAGTGCAGAAAGACTGAATTCAGTACCTGGCCAGATGAAAGGTGTCATCGATCAGTCCAGCCCTGTCAGCGGAGCTGAGGCCAGCCTGTCCCCTCTCCAACTGTGTGACCAGGCCTCGCAGCGTGTGGCTGTCATAGAAGACCCTGTAGAAGCCACTGGAGTTCACATTGGCTTTGATCCATGTCACCTCCTCTGAAAGATCAATGATCTCTGAGCAAAAGAAAAAGGGGATGAGAAGGTCTGCAAGGTTGTCAGAGTTACTGCTTCAGGCTTAAGTAGATTTAGGTGTTCTATCCCAGTTCCTTTTATATCCTTCATATACGTCTTCAGTAAGTAAGTGTTGCGTGTTAAGGCCTGGACAATATTATTACACTCACTAGCCATTTTAATTTACCCTAGAAGAAAATCTGTTTCTTTTTTTTCTAATTTCATCAACTACGAACCATTGTCATGAAATATGCAAGGCAGTCATTAAAATAAAATGCAAGCTGACTGTAATTGATTTCATTCTAAAACAAACAAAAGCACTTTCACAGCACAGTGATTTGTTAATAATGAATACCAAATTACCTTCTTTGCTTGTCATCAAATGAATGGTGACATTGGATGAGCTGCTGGTGTAGAAAGTAAATGGGATCTGCCACAAGGAGCTAACATCAACAGAAAAAAATACATTAGAATTCAGTTCTAGAAAGCCTCGCCAGCCAGATATAGGAGCAGAAAGAGAACGAGAGTGAAGAGGGGGGGAAAAGCTGTAGAGAGAGATGGACAGATAGACGACAGGAGGGCTTTGTTTTAATTACTCAGTGTCATTCTGAGGCAAGACGGTGAAAAGATCCTGTCGCAAGTGGATGTGTGTTCCCCGAATGCACACTGATACAACAGGATATCCCCTCTGGGATATCCATGTGTCCATCAAGGCTTTCACATCAGTGAACATGTGATTCCGCTGGGCTGTCTGGGTAGGAAATAGGCGCATTATTCTGCTGGCAGCTTCATCTTAGTAGGAATCAGATATAAGTCGATAGACTGGCAGCCAGAGACAAATGGACAGATGGACAGAACCTCTGACATAGCTGTCCACAGGTCCTCTGGCTGTGCATTGTTGTACAGATGGGTCTTCAAATAGCTTTGAATTCCGCTAATGAACACATGGTCTGACAGATACATGCGGAGCATTCCAAGAACACTGGCGCCCTGTGACAAAATGTAAAGGTTATAATTACAACAGCTACAAAAACAGAAGCTGCAACATGCAAGAAACACTTCTTTAGCTAATTTGAAGTTGCTATGCACATGTCCGTTGATGTATGTTTGTTTATGCGCATGACCTTGGCGTAGGAGACTGCGTCAAACATCTCTCTGATCTGAGTGGAGCCGCTGACAGGCTGTGACACAGAGTGAGTGGTCAGGAGAGAGTCTTTCTCCAGGGCTTTGTACATGTTCATCAAGAGATATTGGTCCTCCTGCAGCATAACAACACACACCGTGCCACTAAGACCTGGAATGTTCCACAGTAACAGTCTGATGCACTGCATTCAATACATATTAACCTAGAAAGCTTTTCCTGAGTAAGGTGGTCGGTAAAAGCTGTGTAAAAATGAGAAAATGGATGCTAGTCACTCACCATACCCCAGTGAGGTTCCAGGTGTTTTATGGCAACATACTCCAAGTAGCTGGCAAAGCCTTCATTCAGCCAAACATCGTTCCACCACTGCATGGTCACCAGATTCCCAAACCACTAGAATTATGTTTGGGATACATATTGTAAGGTATATACACTGCCCAGAGATTTCACACGTAGAATGATGAATACAACCGCATAGATAGAGGATGACTATGCAAGTCCTACCTGGTGGGCCAGCTCGTGAGCAGTGACAAGACTGATCCAGGACTGTCCCCTCAGGCTGTCCCGATGTTCCTGGTACAGCAGGGATGTCTCCCTGAACGTCACCAGACCCCAGTTTTCCATGGCTCCTGCCTCAAAATCAGGGATGGCCACCAAATCTGGTGGTCCTTGGTCATTAGCAAGAGGTCAGAGTCGAGGTCTGATGCATGTTTTTATGTAATGTCATCCCTACCTATTTTTGGTAAGGGGTACGAGATCTTGAAGTACTCCTCGTAAAACTCTAGGATATCCACAGCTACTTTGAGGGCATGGTGAGTTTGGTTTATCTGATGGTCTGCCGCGTAGACAGAAACCTGTCACAAACCCCCAAGAGATTTCTTTTCCATCTTGTAAACAAATTGAAAGGCAATGATGGACAATTTGTGTCATCAGATAAGTTTATACTTGTATACTTTTAATGATTGGAGAGCAAACCTTAACCCCTTGCTTTGTCTGTGCCGTGTTCTGGGCAAAGTCACAGATGACAAACGCCACCAAGTAGCTGCTCATCCTCATGCTAGCCTGGTAGTGGTCCTCCTCCAGACCATCTTGCAGTGTTTTGGTATATAACTAGAGAACGAGAGCACATCTTCAAATATGCTTTCGAACATATACTGTCTTTTTGATTCTCAAAACTCTTTGATGACACGAAGGTTAAATTCAAATCTGTTTCTACACTACAATTATGACAGCACATCAAACAACACAATAAAGAATAGGACTTTTCAAATTTGAGTACCAACTTATTCACCTTTGGCATGTTAGAGAGGGATATGTGCCCAGCCTCCCTTACTACCACCAGAGAAAACAGGGCTTTCATTCCAGGCTCATCAAAACAAGGGAAAGCTGCTCGGGCATAACTGGGTTCAAAGTTGGTTGCCACGATTGTTCTGATCAAGAAAACCCCATAAACTCATAAACAGAACCTTTAGCACTCCTCAAAACCTGTGTTTTTTTACATTCTTGTTCCTACCTGAGGTCTCCATCTGGTGTCATGTAAGTGGCTTTGTAAAGACCTGAGTAGCTTCTAGAGAAGTTCCCGGAATAGGAGATGGAGAGCTGGAACTTATGCCCTGCGTTGAGAGGAACATCTGGGATCAAAGCCACTTGCTCATTGGCTTCTGACTCCAACAAGCGCAGGGACACCTGGTTCTTCACTGACCTCTCCTGTCTTCCGTTAGCTTCACGGAGAAGAACCTGTTTCTGTGTCTCCACTGTCTGTGCTTGTCTGTAAGTGACAGCGGGCTGGGTGAGGTCTCTGAGAACAACTTCCTTGATGGCTAGACCCTTGCTGTTCAGGACAATAAGTCTGGTGTCGTTCAACACCGTGACCAGGATGTGAACCTGACCGCTGAAGGTGTTGGAGATGAGGTCAGGGTGGATGTAGATGAAATACTGGTCAGGTTGAATGTCGATGGGAAGCCTCTGGTGGGTCCATGGAAACTTTTCCTCTGAGTCTTCAATATGTATCTCATTGGATGGTACCTCCAGCTCAGCCCAGACAGCAGCCAGAGAGCAGAGAAGCCACAAAGCAGACAGCATGGCATCAAAACTGTGGAAGATATACAGAAAGCCACACCGCACAAACAGTGAGATCAAGGTGGGAATTTGAGATGATGGCACCAGAGACTGCCTGTCGAAATTGAATAGAATCTTGATGAACACTTACCAAGGAGTGTGCGCTGACTGGCTCAAAACAATGCTCAAGTGAGAGTCGAAGCTAATCTTTCTGTCCACTCTGATAAGAGACAGTTTTGCACAGCCATGATACTAGGCTTCATTCACATTTCTGCCAAAGGTTTTGCCATGTGAAAATGGCATTGTACACATCATTGTTGTTACTAGTACATTTGTTGGTCCCTATGTATGTGACAACCAATGTACAAAAATTACAACAATCACAAAGAATTAATCCAACAGCAGTTTTGCTCACTTTCAGTTTTATGCAAATGTAGATTTTGCAACTCAAATTTCTTCACCGCCAAAGCCTTTTAGAATGGGCATAAATTTAGGAGGCCATGCAAAGGACATGATAAAGTATCTAAAATGAATAATGTCTCACAAAATAATCTGAAATAATACAACACAAAGAATATATTCAAAAACATTTATTTATCTTAAAAAATTAAAATAAAGTGCTTTGTATGTACAATATAATAAAAACAACTGTCACAATAATAATGTATAATACAAGTAATACAGTTCACAACAACTTTGTACACAACAGGTCCATAAAAAAACAAAACATTTTCATGCAGGCCATAGATGACCATGTTAAGTCAATATTTCAGTCAACTAAGCATATGATGCACATTATTGTCCTAACTGGCAGACTAACTGGAGTGTTTCATGAATTGTTGTATGGACAGGAATAGAATTGTGATACTATTTAATAAGCCTTGGCGACCCAACAATATTTCCATTTGTTTCTATAGTTACCTTATTAAAGTATAGTACACTGTGCCCAATAGTAGAGTAAAATAACGAAGCAACTAATTATCCTGCTGTTAAAGAATATAGAGTTCTGCTTTGTTTTTAGAGATGCTGAGACCTGAAAATTGGATTCACTTGGATAACAGCTACATTCACCACGGGAGCTGCCCAAAATATAAGGCAAAAAAATGTGTGACTTTGTAAATGTCCTTTTCCGTAATCTTCAGCTTGTGTCAAATAAATAAGAATGGACATTATTTCCACGCAAATATTTACCTTCTTGCTTAATCAACCTTTAAGTACAAATATCAAGTAACGGTATAACATCTCCATGTGAGATTCACAGGTAGACAACTATTACACATAGATTTTCAGCAAGTCCACAGTGGCCTGAAAATACAGTTTTGACTCAATCCAATACATGAAAGAAAAGAAAAGCGGAACAGCTCCTAGTCCTGACTGTTTGGTGGATTATAGCACAAGCTTGGGTGGAATGATATCCTTGGCAAGGCTAGATTCTGACGTCCATCCGTGTGGTTTAGTGTAGTAATTAATTTAGGAAAACTAATGTAGTTTTCCGAAGTTATTTACGCTCCTGGTGGGGTACAATCAAACATGTTATCTACTAGAATGTTCTGTTGGTGAGGTCACCACCTAGTAGCATTACATCGGACAGTATGTGGCACGTGGCAAAAGGCAGGACTCGATGGTGTCTGAAGGCATTTCGAAATGTGTCCAGGCTTTGATCGCTAGCTGACGACATACTAGTGTGCAGTGGTTAGTGCCGGAAGAAAGTATGCAAAAGTAGGCAGTAAGCAAAAGAACATTTCAGCAGTGGGCACTCACGTACATAACTATCTCTACCACAACACATCTTGCACCAGGTCCCTTCACACACACAATATAAGTACAGGTATATACACATTAAACCACTGTGACCATTGTTACGCAGTATGCTCCTTGTGCAATTACTTTGTCAAAATGTAGCAGACGCTTGGCTTTTTAAAAGTTCATTGATGTTAGATAAAGCAAAATAATGTTCGCATTTTGGAATACATTAATTCATTGTTAACAATGGGAATACATTCCACGATACTGTACGTGCCATTCTCTCTCTATGGCTGGTCATAGTTACCATGAGTTTGCTACATCTTTGGAAATTAGTCATCACAATGAACAATTGCTGAAATGGTCCCTGTTCCATAGTTCAATATAGTTGTAGAAGAGGATGACATATCTAGATCAGTATAACCCCACAACTTTCAGTAGTGTCTCACACAAGACTGCTCCTCAGTTAAGCATGAAAATTACTCAAATGTGCAAACGACTCGAAAGTGTTCCAACCCCATTCCCTTGTGCTTTAATGGTTCACATGGTCTGACTGATTGTGGTCATGGAGAGAGTTCCAAGACTAGTAGAACTGTGTGTGGTACCTGGGGCAAATACAGCTCTGCTCTACACTGGGCCTTTACTTCACAGTACAGGAAAAAGAGACAGTTGTCAACCCTTTTCATGAACTGGTTCAGTAACATGCACTCTTCTTTAACAGTAATGAAAGCTGACAGAGGGCAGTTCACAGAGTAGTAGCGAGAAAATGACATTAGTCATGACACACTGAAAAATCAAAGACATTCTTGGCACAGTGTGCAATGATTTTGGGGCTGCCTTGAGGAATGAAGACAGGGTGATGTCCATGTCTTGCTTGTGTCCGCAAACGTCCTCTGGTGGAACAGGACCCGTGTTCCTCTAATGGAGATCCCAAGTCCCTTGTTACAATTTGTATTCAGGTCTGTGAAATGCTGTCCCAGTCAATGTCCATACATTTTCACACAACCATACTGCCTTTACAATTCAATACTGAGAAAAGTGAGAGAATTGTGGTAAAGAGCTAGCTTCCAAGTCTGGCCACACATCAGGCTCCCTGGCAACTAAGCGTTTATCTCTGAGCAGCTCCAAGGGTTTAAGAGGTAAGTTCAGCTCTGATTCTCTCAGGAAAATGTACTACTGTCAATCATTCCCCTTGTGCCTTTACTGAGCAGTGGCGTTCATAATGCTTGTTCAACCCCGAGAGTAAAGGCAGGAGCTATGTCATCACACCCACTGTACTTTTCTCCACATCAATATCATGAACAAAAGCTTGCTGGACCACTGCCATGTTCCCCCCAGGCATCGTTTATCCCATGATGGTGGCGTGTGTCCTTCTCACATACATGTGTAGAATGGGAGTTACATTTATGCTTTTCAGTCATTTCTGACTTATGCGATTAAGGACTATGCAGAATGCTTACTTGTAGGTTATTTGACCAATAGTAAGACCATGATGGTTCACGTCTGCAGCACATTTACACATAATAAGTGGGTACTAAAACTCAGCAAATGAAGATGGTTGTGCTGTGGCCATTCTTTGCAGTCGTTGTGGTTTGGTGATCTCAGCAGAGGGGCAGGCTCACTACTATCTTTATGACATGGGGACTCACACCCACATGCAAATAGACACCGACTCTGGAGCAGCAATACGTTAGCAAGAAAACAAACTAACTCCAACGTATAGCACAGGAACAAAAAAGGATGACAGAAAACGTAAGAGATGGCCTTCTGTGCTGTGATGGGAGCTGGATGGCTGAGCCTATATCCCACTGAGATACAGTCTCTCAGCGTTTCTGCCAGCTGCTTCTGCGCTCTCTCTCGCTCATACTATTGAATCCTTGATCTCGGAGCCCAGACGTACTCGGGGCCGGGGGCAGGTGGGGGAGATCTCGACGTGGCTCTCCTTCAGGTTCAGCGGCCGTCTCTCAGACTCAGAGAAGCTCTTGCTGTTGTCTGGCGAGGACTCATGGGTGGGTGTGCTGCAGATGTAGTTGTCATTAAGCGTTTGGTAGCCCTTGTGGTCGGAGGTGGAGACGGGGATTGTGTTTCCGTTGAGAGGTAAACTCTCTGCGGGCTTCCCCACAATCCTCGCCTTCTTCTGCTGCATGTTGGGACATTCGCCCTGCTTCAGCATAGATTTCATGTGGTCCCTGTTCCTGTAGACCACGAACAGGGAGAAAACCACCAAGCAGAACGCGAGCAGGGCACACACCACAATCAGTTCATTCCAGTAGGTCTTTGTGTTGACCTGAGCCGAACGGGATTCACCAGGCAGGATGATGGACTCCTCGTGATCGATGTGGGGGGTCCGTGAATGGCCAATCAAGGTAGTGCTCTCCTGCCTGGGCTCTGCCTTTATGCAGTAATTGGCCAACAGCTGCTCGAAGCCCTCCTCCTGCGACCAGCATTCGTAGGTCTCGTCTTTGTCAGCCTGAGCCACCACCACTAAGCTCCCCTCAGGGGTGGCGTACAGGAACTGACTGGCACTCTGGCTGTAGTTCCATCTCCTCTCTGCCAGGTTGGAGCGGAGTTTACATGGCAGGACCCTGAAGGTGTTGGCTGGGATGATAATAAGCTGGCATTGGGAACCGCCTGTAAAAAGAAAAAATGTTGTTATACAGGCCATTAAAGATTCCTTCCATGAGGGCTACTTTTATTATGGCGTTAAACACTATCAAAAATGTGTTGGTTGTCTCATTAACCGTGGTCATCTGATTTAGGATTTGTTGTTCACACGTCTACATTTGTTGTGTGACAATGTTTAAATAGGTCACTCACGAACTGTATGACTAACACCTAGCAAAGCACAGTAATGCATCTAACATACTCATGTTTTTATTATAAGCCACAACTGACAACTGTGTGTGTGCATGTTGGGGACGGACTGTGGAAGGGGAAGATGACAGGCCTGTTGAGTGACAGGCCTGTCATTATGTGCTGTCACACATGCATGGGGACACTCACGAGAAGGGGGAGGTCTAGCAGAACGAGGGTTAGCTGCTGTCTTGTTACAAATGGCTGACGTGTTTGCCTCCTCAACGTCCTGCTGCCAATGACTGGAAGACAAAATAACAATACTTAGATGGGTTTACTGCCTTTAATGATGGTAACCCTCTTTACAAGCACCCAAAACGACCTGGACACCTTTAATTGTGACACGAAAGAACACACGTCTGAGCTGACTATGATATCAGAGCCCTAGGCGGTCAATGTTTTGGTTTACAAAAATAACAGTCAGTATATGTGTGTTTATATCTGTGCGTTTCTGTGTTTACATGTGCGTACAACTAAACCGACCTATCAGGAGGAGCCATGCGGACGTCCTGGCAGACCCGGCCAGTCCAGGCGCAGTACGGGTCTCTGGACAGAACGCACTCTCCACAGCTCTGGTAGTTTGAACAGTTGGCCACCGGCACCTCCACTAGCCCAGAGTGGGAGGACACAAACAACAGACCCTGCAAGAGAAAGGAAGGGTCAACTCTGATCTTGGATTCTGTCAAATAATATCTACCCATAAATATATAACATATCTTTTTTTCAGTTTCAAACTGCTTTCATCCTACCCTTTCTACTTTATTTAAGGTCTATATCAAACAAGCATTGTGCTTTCTTAAGGAATTACATAATCCAAGGTTCGTTGCTGTTTATTTTGGACTGAGAACAGCCTTATGTAATTGATAAAGTGCCGTGAGGAATCTAAACTGAGCTGGTCCAGTCCTCGGAGTATTTCAACCTCTGCTGGCTCTGAGCGCAAGAACTAACTGCAACATGCACATCAATGGATGCCATCTTTATGGTTCATCAACAGTTTGGTCAATATAAAAATAGTCCAAAATGTAGCTAAAGCGTACCCTCTGGGAATCTAGTTCGATATGTTGGACGGGCTGAGGCTGCGGAAACAGGGTCATCTCCTCGATGATGTGCATCTTGTCGTTAGCATTGATAGCCTTGTGCAGCTTGCCATCGTCTAGAGAATGCAGAGCACACAAGGGGGTAACGAGAGTTATTCAAAACCAAATCCCTGGGATCACAAGTCAAGATGAGAACTTTGATTTGGGGAACGGTTCCGTTTGGAGCCATTGTTCGCTGTTCAGGTAACCCTGTCGCACCTGTGCCGATGAAAAGGACGTCATAGGCTCTCTCCATGCCCTGAATCTTGTGCACGGCGATCTGGGTGTAGCGCACACTGCGCTTTAGAAGCAAGGGGGTGCTGCGGATCACGCTGTCCATCAGGAAGTGGTCCTTCACGAAGTTCAGGACCTTATCAGGCATATGCAAGGACGACTGGATGTTCATTTCCCGAGCGCTGTTCGTCACACACTGTGGGGTGAGAGGAGAGGGACAAGACAGGAGTAACACATGAATATCTAGAGGCAAATCAGAATTAGTTTGGACATCGTGTTTTGATTTTGAAAAAGGCACTGGATACTCCACATTAAAATTAAAACACCAGCTAATTCCCCTGTCCATTGTACCTGATGTTGCAATCTGAATATTTACTTCCTGAACTTTTAAATCTGAATTTCACCGTTCAAATTTGAGCAGCCTGAATGTTGCTTCACTTGAATTTCTGACATTTTATTTCAACATCAAGTATTCACTGTAGCGTAGACAGAGTAAACAGAGTGAGCTGTAGACGGGTGACAGGGCGGGGACTCACGGCTCCAGGGCGGGGTTCAGGAACAGGGTGGTTATAGGTGTACCACTGCTGGGTCTCTCTGTTGACCTCGCGATAGCGCCCGCTGAAGGCACGTTCCACCTGGGCCATCGTAAAGGCACAAACTGCCGAACTGCCCGACGCACCTTTGTACCTGCAATCAACAACCCGATTACATTTTTACACTTGTCATTGGGCCGGTATGTGAACACATAACTTATGATCTGGATAGCTGAAATACACTGAGAACAACTGTTTCAGCCCTATTTAATTACACCTTTTTTCTTCCTAGCAAGCTGGTCCTCTTTTTATCTTTTACAGTCAAATGACCCTGTATCACTCGGCCAGTGTAATAATTTCCATAGGCAAATTAAAACAGCCACTCATTTTACTGCATAACAGTGTCCGAGTGAAACATTACCATGTATGAACCCACCCAGTGGCTTACTGCATAAATCACCGAGAGATTTGCGTGACCCGGTTGAGCACGGTGTTGAAACTTATTACGGTTGTTCTAACTTCTGAGGGTCAAAGTGAGAGGAAGGTGGCGACTCGCCAGAGGCCGGCCGTGCAGAACACAAATGTGAACTGACATCTAACTGTTGGGTTAGGGTTCGAGAGCCGCGTGCAGATGGGAACTGTGTGTGAGCGCCCAGTCTTACATGTTCCTGAAAATGTTTTAGAAGGAAAACCGTACAGACCCTGCACACTAAATACCCAGACAGTGTAATGCATCGTTGCAGGCATGTTAACCAGAACCTGTCCAGAGCTATAGCTAGGCACTGCGAGGCAAGATGATATTCTAAATACATTTCTCCCCATTTTGTTGCTGGAGTCCAAGAGATTATAGCTCCGATCATGAAATGAGATTCATAGGACGGTGCCTTTCCAATTAGTGTTCAGTAAAGCATGTCCTTTTTTTCAGCTGTCGTACCACTGAGAGGTGAAGACCCCGTAGAACACCGTGTTCTCCCAGCCCTCCCCATTAGGCTTGAGAACAAACATGTCCTGGATGATGTTGAAGGGGAAGCCGTCGTCTGGGAGGGAACACAGGAGCTGGGCCTTCAGGAAAGTGGTCCACTTCTTCTGCAGCACCCGCTCACCTCCCTTATCCTCCTATGTACAAAGGGGCATGGAAGTCTGTTAATGCTATTGTGGTGCATGCAATGATTTTTCAGCTGCAGTTCCTTATTTTGCCTATAGAGGGACTGTTGGGACGGCTTAAATAGTGTAAAATGTCCTGAACTCTTAATGAGAATAGAATATGTACCCAAAGATCAGACAGATATAGTGTTCTGGTGAAGGTTCATGTCTAGAAGTCAATTAGAGCCTGGTATGTGCTTGTGCAGAATCAGAAGGATATTTGTACAGTAAATGAGCAGCCTTGTTGCCTTTGAAACAGACACTGCCAGATTCTGTTTGTTTGTTTGGTTTTTTTAAGTATGAACTACGCTCATAAAATACATAGACTGTGATAGGCTGAGAACGAAAGGCACTTGAAATTAGGCATCTGAAGATGACAGATACCGAGGAGTCAAACAATAACCAACAGCAGAACTTTGAACCATCACCCAGTAGCTACATTGTGAGGGTGCTTGTTCAGTCATCTGTCACTCGCCTCTAACTGTACAGCATTACAAAACTTTACTATCAGAGCTCTCAGCCAACGCCAAAAAGGAGTGGCAAAGTACTTAGCTACACCCTAACTTGAGACACTCCTCGGAAGAACTGGCATGTTCCACCAAAAACATGCACAACAAGTAAGACAAAAACATCACGCCTTACTCCAAGACCGTTTGCAGTCCTGCAGACGACTACAATATGCAGCCATGGCGTCAACAGCCAGAGACCTGAGGAGTGAATAACCTTCAGCACATCCTAAACTGTAAAGTAAAACTCTGAATCCTCCTCCTACGTCTGCCGTTTAACAGAAAACAACCATCTCCTTGAATGTCGGGGTGAAACCACATGGGACTAATGCTTGGATTCGGAGGCAATTACGAGGCTGCGGTAGCCGGCCCAGATAATGAGCAGAGTACATTCCTGCTCTCTCAGCTGTCCCCTGGCATTGTTGTGCTCCAGTACAGCAGCAGCAGCACTTTCACTAGGGGCCACCCCCCTCCTCCTGCACCCCCCCTCCATCCCTCCTCCCATCCTCCAAACCACGCTAGGCCTTAACCCTTAGTCGCTTCTATCCATCTCTTTCTATACACCAATGAGCACTCTCTACTTAAATGTCGGGTCTTTGATTCTAACTCTCCAGAGACAAAAGTGAGCTGGGCTGAGGTAAATGGATAGAAAGGAGAAACAGTTTTGCTGAATGTTGATAAGGAGCTGGCCCCGTTGCTCTCCACGGCTTCTCATTGTGCACACCTGAATAAACAATGGAGGAAGGGAGTGGAAGGGAGGACAGGGAAGGCAAGCAGGCAGAAAAGGAGGGAGGGAGAGAGGGAGGGGTGGGAGAAACGAAAGGAGGGAGAGCAGGAGAAAAACAACAAGTCGACAGCAGAGGTGCAGAAATATGAAGTGTATGTTTCTGCCACTGCCTGCAGACCTATGGTAGCACTGAGCCAGGTGGGATGGGCCATCCTACCCCTGTGTCCCCTCAGTCCTGAATACAGCCTCTCCCCCCCACCCTCTGAGGGAGTAGGCCGTTTAGTCAGCTGCTAGAGTGGGGATGTATCCTGTTTCTGTCAACACTCCCTAACCGGTTAGAAAAGACAGCGACCAAACTTGCTACTGAACATGGCATGATATTAGCTTGTGGGCCGTGGCTTCTCATAAAATATGTCACACCCAGCAACCAGCTCCAAACGCACACTATATTTACTAAACAAAGTATGCTGTGATTCACTTAAGCTGTGTGCAGGTCTATTCTTTATACATATGCCTTCCACAATTTAAAACCAAAACCAAAACCAGGGTCTAATTCAACTAAATATAGAAGAAGCGCAGGATCTGTGAATAAAGATGTCCATGTTCATTCAGATAGCATTTACTGTACATAAATGACGTCTCAAATGCAATCCTTCCGTGACACACACACACAAAAAAGATTTCAATCCTCCATCCAGAGCAATAAACAAATATTTAGCCGTCTCCAATTTCCCATCTTATTGTACAGGGGATCTGCAGTGTAGTTTGGAGGCATTTATGCCAGCGAATTCCATATTTAGAACCCCCAAGGCTTGCAATTGGCTGAGAGGTGTCAGAGCGCTGAATGCCGAGCCGGAAAGTAGGAGGGATATCATTAAGCTGTCACTTAAGATTACACACTGTCCCCCCGATTATTCACATTACTGCTTCTGTGAACAAACGGTTGCCGTCAATAAAGGATGCTGAGTCTTTCGAGGCCTATTGGACGTCTTGCGGATGGCAAGTAGCTCTCGATGACAGGTGAAAAGGGATACCGCCTTGGTCTCGATTGTTCTGGTTCACCAGCTAAATGAAACCGTTTATGAAAAGAGCTGAATGGGGCTAAATACTGTATGATTCAATTGATTTACTCGGAATTCTGAGATATTACAGCTGCACAGCTTGCCTGTAACAAATAGAGTCTATAGGAGGTGGAGAAACATTTGAAGTTGCTGTGGAGCGCTCTTGAATACTAATAATGGTTGCAGTAAGTGAGCCACGGGTTGAGAAGAAAGCTGGGGGATTGGACTAGGGCTGACAATAGGAGAAAGATGGAGGAAGGGAGGGAGGGAAGGAGAGATGACAAGGCAGAGAAGGGAAGCAGAGGTGGATTTCAGAAGGAAAAACCTGAATCTTCAGTGTGAAATTGGCGCTGGATCAACTCCCGTCTAGATATGCGACCAAATAGTCGAACAAAGCGCACGGTAGCTACGCGGAAAGCCACGTTCCCACTTCTAACACTCGTACGCAAACACTGTACCATAGTATGTTTACAGCCAACATGCCTTGCATGTGCTTTCACACAGACACATCCTTGTGTGGTTTAGGCAGGATTGAACGGGGATTAGAAGGAGGAAGAAGGTGCTGCCGTGTGTGTCTAGGTTCGACCCGGCAGTTCCGCACGTTGCCCCACGCCCTTCTGAGTTGTCTTACCTTACACACGCGAGCGATCCGTGACACAATGGTGTTGTCAAAGAAATCAAACTCCTTTCCAGCTTCGCTGAAGAAAAAGTAAATCTTGTCATCGTCGCCCACAGGGTTTCCAGCCGGCTGGCTTTCCTGGAGGTAAGCCGACCCCACAAAGGCTGGATCTGGAAAACACAAGTCTTTTAGTCAGTCAAACTTTAAGACAAACAAAAACTGAGAACGTCAATCATGCCCTTTTATGGTCCCCTGTGTGAGGGAACAATAACGTCTAAGTCTCTGCTTTTGCTCACAACAAAGGGTTAGGTTTGGAAACAGTCAAGACTCAAACTGACTTGAGACGGTTTTCTTCTGGACACGTCAACAAGGAGGCCATGAGGATATGACATCCTCGGTATAATTGTACTCAGATGCTAGTGGGCACTCTGCATGAATTATCCCAAGATCAAAAGACAAGAGAGGTCTTAATTGTGAGTAAAGTGCAGCTTGCTGTGGATTCAAATGTTGCAGACATCTTGTTTTGATGTGCATACCCTGTGACTGATAGTACCCGCAATTTAAGGAGCTTGTCTTCGCGCTCCGCTCCACGCGCATTAGAAAATGGTCTCGCTAATGATCGCTACATTTAAAGCCCTATCTTCTTCTCTGGAAAGACTGGAGATGTGCACATTGGCCCTCTTTGATGACAAACATCTTTACCTTGGAGCCAGTTCAAAGAGTTTTCAGTTTTCAGAGCAGTGCCGGGACCTAGGCTCTTGTAAATCACCGGTTCATTTCCCTGGAAGTTGCTGACCGTGCCCGCGTACAGCTCTCCATCTGAAACACAACACAGGAAGAAGATAAACATGGAGGAAGTTCCTTGTTTTCAAGCCAACAGATCTATATTTAGTTATTTGTCTTGTGGGTATGTGAGCGCTGTATATCTCGTGGTGCTCACCGACTATTATGGCGGTGGATTTATACTCAGGGTTGAAGGGGCATCTGCTGCGGCCATCTTCCATCACCACCTCCCCCGTGTCATCCCGCGCCAGAGAGAACGTAGACGTGTTCTACATGCAAGCAGCCAGACAGCCACAGAACATATGTGTTAGCATAAATCATAAGCAAAAGACAATCAAGTGAAGTGTAGAGCTATTATCGAATTCACTTCCCAATTCATGTCTGGCAGAACTTTAAGTTTTCAATTTTGTTCCCATTTAGTGACACTTAACTAAATGAACAATTTCCTTCGCCAGGATCATGTTTAAACCCCATAAATCTGACGGTCTACTAACGACCCTGCTCTGAGCTAAGAGCTGTCTCAAAGCTTCTGGATCGTGTCAACATTCTGATGTTGAGGCCAAGCAGTTCAGACAAGCTAGCTTGAAGGATGCCTCTGGAATCCTGGTTCAGGACCTTAAGTCCTGCCAGAGACTACTCATTCTGCACAGATCCCATTTGATTTCTTCACTATGACATCCCCCTCTTAGTTCCCGAAATTGAAACTCTGTCTCTACAAGCTAATTTCCCCACTGTCAGGAAACGACCGTTGCTGCATGATGAGGATGAGGCTCTATCTTTCTCTCTACGTACATGATCTAGACGCAAACAACACCACTTTTTGGCTTCTCTGCTTTCCGATCAGAGTCAGTACGAGACAGACCTTTCACCTTTCGTTGACTTATTTCTACTTGATTGCTTCAACAGCATTTAGTCACATTCTTACAGCACGAGATCCAGTTAAGTCAAGCCAAATGATTAAGCAATATGTGATTCCCAAACCCTCTGTGCAAAAGATGTGCCATTCTAACTTACTGAAGTTGAGTGACAGAAAATCGGGGCTTTCACTAACCCCTTGTTAATCATCGATCCCACCTTAATGCCATTAAGAAGACACTATATCAAGGTGGCCTTGTTTGTTGACACTGAACTAAACGAAAGGCGGCATAATCCCATCCCATATGTGACTTCAGACTGCACGCCAGCATTCCGGAATCAGAGGTGTCAATATGCGGAATCTCGTCATGCTGGGTCTCTCTTTACAGAGACATCGATTCAGCTTTGTGAAAACCTCCACTGCCGGCTGAAAGGCCAATAAAACAAAGACCCCACATCCCATGTTTGTACCTTTTGTATAGAACTGCGAAGCGGCGTAAAGATACCGCATTTCTGCCGTGAAAATGCTGTGTACAAGCGGGGCTACTGATTGTTTGAGGAAGATCAAGATGCAGCAGTAATCAGTAAGAAAGGGGATGCTCTACTTACTATGTATGTGCAGACGGGACTGAAGGCGTATGTGCCACACACGTAAAGATGCGTGCTGTTCAGGCGCAGCAAAATCTTGATGTAATTGAAGCAATCAGTCTGGATCAGAAACAAGAATAAGAATATCAGCGTGGACTGTGTAGGGGAGCAAAACATGGAACAGAATGTCTTTGAATGTTTTATTTTTACCCAGCGATGAAGTGCATTTATTAATATACGACCAATGGTTTTTCTTTCAGTACAATGGTTTGTATATATGGTTTTTATTCTGTGAACTGGATGTATAAAAGTGATATGGCCCACATTTTTACCTGAGATTTAAAAAAACACCCCCACAGAAACATGTGTCAAGTTATTGTAACTAACTTCCAAATCCAGGCACTTGGCCACTAAGCTTATGATGGACTTTCCCAGAACATATTGTTCAAGGCGAAACCATCTGGTGGGAGGACAGCAGAACAGACAGCAAACAGCAACATGTTGCAACCAAAGACTTGTACTTCCCACATGAGCCACACTGAGCATGCACAATGAGTCTGTTTGTGTGTCTTGTTGAAACAGTGGTTTTCTTCTGCTATGGGGACAACAACGCCTGTGAGTACAAGATACAGGAGAATATTACCTGCAGATTCTTTCCCTTGAAGCTGCACTCTTCTCTCTTTCCAGCGGGAGTGTCCCATGTCAGCTGCACAGAAAGATTCAACTTAAGTGAGACATGAAGTTGGCAAAGCCTGTTATTCCTCTCATTGAAGTTGGGCCAATTAAGCTGTGAGGATTTGACGGTTACAATAAGGTTGCCTGAACAGCACCACAACAAAACATGCAGCACTACAATGTGATGAGTAATTCACTGGAACCATTGATAGTAAAAGTTGCACCTAGGCTGTTATTCCCCTTTATGAATGTCACGCACACACAGACTCTTACACTCTTCTGCAGCTTGGTCTTGCTGATGTCGGAGAGGCTGAGGGCAAACAGGGCCTCCCTGGCTCCGACATACAGTGTGTCGTCTTCCTGGCTCAGCAGGAGGGACGTGTAATTGAAGACGCCGTCTTCGGAGAACCTCTTTGCTGCTCTTTCTTTAGCGTCTGCACACAAAAGGGAAAATGATTGGAGACAGTCCTCGTCAACGGGCAGAAAAGAACATCAACGAACAGGGTCACACTTTACACACACATACACACGTGGGTGCCGCCTCTCATTACAGCAGTAGGTGTTTTTGCAGATACTTTATGGATCTTGCCAAACTGCAACACAAACCCCCATCCAACAGGGGGCTATCATCTTGCTGGCACTGAGCATGTGCGGAGGTCCTCCAATGAGACCTCAGCTCAGTGAGGGACACGCACTAGCACCAGGAGGACCTTGGATTTGTAAGCCAACAAGGCGTGTCAAGTACTTCCTGTCCTGGCGTTCCAGCGGAATGCTGGCAATAGGGTCAATGTCCCCTCAGAATGAAGAGAGATCTCTAAATCTCTGTCTGACACCCTTTTAAAATTGTTCTTTGTGCAGAGACTATAAGTCAAAGGAGTAATTCTTTCCCATGTCACTCTGCCCTGCAGCCTCAGAATTTTCAGATAGAATGCTAAGAAAAAAGTCATCTGCAGTAGATTAGTTTTCCTCTCTCTGGTTTGCTTTCGCTTCGGAACATGCAGCATTTGACTTTTCAACATCCAACAGGACATGGATGAACCTTGCTTTTCAAGATCAGGTCAAATTGGAAAACGGATGGATTTGAATTTCAGTTCAAAGACCTAAGGAAGACAACAAAGAAATAGAGCCCCAAAACATGGGCCACCCCGAGACCTTACGTTCCAGCACAGATGTAGGCCCTCTGAAAAAACACTGGCAGAGTTGAGGGGCCCGGCCCTGCTTAGAGCTGATGTTATCACTCAGCCTCTATCAACACAACTACAAGAGTATCCTCACAGCTCTGGAACTGAGAAGCCTACATACACATAAGAAAGAAGACAAAAGCTGGACAGAACCTCATGTTTGTGTGTCCAGTACTTACATGCATCATGCCTTTGCATTCTTTACATCTCTGGAAATGTTTATCTAAAGTCTATGACTCCAAACACATTCAAAAGGCTTTACGTGCTACACAAACTCAACGACTTGGGTCATGGACTCTATTTGCTTGTCCTAGTAGATTCCTGGCTTGTATTTGGGGTCATAAACACCCATATTTGCCGCTATAAATCCGTTTACAAGCTTTCCCCCACATAACAACCACCAAATTGAATTGAAATTTTTTGACTTTGAGAGAAAGAAACTACACTAGCATGAAGTGTATCTGTCTCTCTCCAGGTGGTGCATTGGCCTCTTACACAAATGGACCTAATAAACTGTAATAAATGTTTACAATCGAGGACTTAAACTCTTCAGCATGCTTGCGAACAAACAGATTGAAATCTTGAGGCAGTTTGGCATTAGAAGTCTTTGGTGATCTTGCCCGGCCCAGCTGTGCAAGCCACATCTTGTTGAAGAATCTAATATAAGCTCCTCAGATCGTCACCTCCTCTATATGTTTTGTAACCATTGCGACATCTGGAGCCAATGAGAGAGGCCAGCCTTTCACATCAGAACGGGTGAGGAGGAAAGACAGGAAAGACAGGATATGGAATTAAAAGTCTTCCTATTTTCATACTGAGCCACAAAAAAACACACCCCAGGAACGTACAGGGTCTTAGTGGGTTTACTTCAAGGTGAATTTAGTCTGTTTAAATTCCCTTAGCCTTTATGATTGTGAGCGATGAAGCTTAATTCCAGTTCTAAAAAGCCATATTCAGTCCCGGTGAAGGCTGTAGACAGCAGACAAAAGGGTGCCCCATCTTTGCATGACAGGGGGGACATATCATAGCCCCGACGGCCATTACTCCTAAGAGTTGGATCCATTCATTCTGAGCATGGGCAGTCTGAGCACAGCATATTAAAACTCCCTGACATGAATCACAGTGACATCTCGCAAGACAGACAAAAGAATAACAAGACGAAGAGAGTGAACTTGAAGGCAATACAACTTTTACTTTTTACTCAGGGAGCAGACCTGGGGCATTTCTTCACGGGGGAGGGGTGCCATCAGAAGAGAAATCATTGTGTGAGGAGAACAGCAATCTTCTGACTGCAGTCCAGAAAGTTTATTGATATGGTCTGACCTAGCATAATGCCTTTACCCAAGAAGCAGCAAAAGCAGTTCAAAACAGTTGTGTTTTTCGAATGGCCAGCCTGGTCTACAGTTAGACTTCTGATTGCTCAAACATTCTTTGACACATACCGTTTCATTTTGAGCACTTGTGTGTTCAGCCACGCCTCTGGCTGAATGCAAGGTGTCTATCGAGAGCTCCAGCAATTATAGGCCACGCTGGCCAATTCACACTCAGGCTCCAGCTCCATTCATCACAGGGCTGTTTAATCTGCAGCCTGTCCCCAAGTAGGACCCAAACCGCTGCTAAAACCCATCCCACCCTCAGTCCATGTGTCGACACTAGCCTCCCGCCACACTGGTGCCTGGATGCAGCGCTGAGCTAATGAGAGACTGGACCAACACTCTGATGTTTTTTAAAGACCAGTGTACATTGGCTCACAACTCAACGAAACATCAGCACTACAAGCCTGCTGAAGGAAACAGTTTCTACTGAAAGTAAGTTCTACTGGTGGCAGATAATACCCATAAGTGATCCATCAGGCAAAATTAATTTAGGTAATGAAATAGGGCTTTCAATATTATTACATTTTTATCAAGCGCTGTGTGCTTCCAACTCTTTCTGCTTAGTTGACACTGAGGTAACCTAGACATCACCACCGAGTGCCAACTCGCCAACAACCTCTCGCTAACAGCATCTCGCGGGCTAATAAAACAACGCCAACCCTTTGCATGGCATCATATATCACGTCTGTCAGAGGGAGACTGAAATTACCTCTACTTGTTGAGTTTAAGAGCATGCCAAGGAGAGGTTGAATGGTGGTTTTGTAGGTGGACGCCTGCCCTCAGGCTCCTGAAAGACTGCCCGTAAACATGCCCCAGATTTACTAAAGCAACACCAGCCAAGTCACAAGGCAAAGGGGCCACTGGGGACAAATGGGGCAGGCTGGGAAAACAGACCAGCATAACGAGGGAGAGGACGGGAGAGGACGAGAGAGGACGGGAGAGGAGAGAGACGAGGAGCTGAGGTGAAGACAAGTGGACGCTGGGTGAAGGGCGGTGCCTTGCTCCGCTAGTATCCATCATAACACTTTCCCTCACTCCCCTTTGCACACAAACTCATTGGAAAGAGCTACATGCATTTAGATAGTGTGTCTTGAAGGTATAGCTGAGCAGTTTAGCTGAGATCCAAAGGCTGCAGGTTCAAATCCCCTTCTGTATTTTGTTTGGCAGCAAACAGCTAAATGAAATGAATCTTCAGGTGGATTTGGCTGCAGTTCAAACCACCCTGGAGTGCTCATGGTGTGTGTGCAGGTTGATAAATAGTCAACTGGCGCAGTTAAAGAGGTTTTGTCCTCGATGGATGTTTGTCCCGGATCCTTCCAGTCATCCTTACTAGCCAGCCAACGGGGATAAACACTGGTGTCTATGCAGAGGTCCCAGACCTTTGGCGGGTGGGCAAATTGGGTGAGAAGGGAGCAGTGCGTTGTGCTGTGTTCCAGCAAGAGTCAGGGCCGTGCACAGATTTAATAAGGAGGACTTTGAGTGACAGCTTAGTGCCAGACCCAAGAGGAAGAGAGCGAGAAAAGAGGACAGAGAAATGAAGCAGAACAGGAGGGGTAAACATAGCCAGCCATCATTCAGCACGAGCCAAACAAAGGCACCTTTTAAAAGGCAATAGAAATGATCCTTATAACACCAAAATTATGGGTGGCGCATTGATAAAAATGAAAGGGCTGGGAGTGAGGGGCAGCTAGCGTCTGTCCATCTGCACTGAGAAAGCTGCAGCTCGCAGATAACAAGAGGAGATTGACAGTCTTTAAATCCACTGTTTGCTTTGTGAGGTGAATTATAAAGCATCGGAGTTAATGGTGACTTAATGCCCTGACTGAATACATGCAGACACACATGTGCATACACACACACACACACACACACACACACGGTTGACAGGTGAGAAGCAACCCACCAAAAGAAGAGGTAAGCTCATAACATGCGGGCAGCCCCGCTGAAGTGAAGAGAGCTGGGGCTAACACCAAGTTCACAGGAGGCTGTTCTGGAGCAGATTGAACCTGTCCACTCTAACCAGTTGAGCTATTTAGTGAAGCAGTCTGGGGGCCATTGGGTGCATGTGTGTGTGTGTGTGTGTGTGTGAGTGGGAGAGGGAGATATCGGGCCAGGCATGTTGTGGGGGGTGTACCCACACACTATGGGTGTGCAGAGACCGGATATCACGGGGACACTAATATGCACTCTGATGGAGCCCCTATCTGAGTCATGCATAGTAGCCTTGATGTGATGAATCCCGCGTCCTAGTCCTGAGTGGGTGGATGAAAGACAGACAGGACACCCAAGAAACGTGTTGCCTAAATTGAACAGGCGGCCCCCAGCAAGGTGCATCTGTAAAACGAACCGAGTTGGCACTGATTGCAGTTTGGATTTACCATAATTAAGCACATGCCTTATGCTGTTACTGAATGCGTGTCTCTCCCCCCCCCCCCCCACCCTGAAGTTTGCCTGCAGTTGTGGCGCCTGTGGGACCGGTCCGCACTGGTGGTTTTCCGAATGCTCTCACTCTGGCTGAGCATGTGCTCAAGGTCCTGGAGAGGAGTGACCACTATGGCATAAACACGGGGCCCTTCAGCGCCATCCCCTCATATCTCTGGAGAGGTCCTTGATAAGAGGAGCACACTGGGGCCTCAATGTCGCCCAGCACCAGTCTCAGTCGAAAATAACAGAGTAGCGGTGAGCAAACACAGAGGGTTGTGCTTACTCATGCTCTACGCACGAGTGCGTACGCGTGCACACGCCTAGAAGATCACCTATTGACGTGGAAGAGGAGGAAGCGTGTTTGTTTCCATCCAGACCACACGGCTCCTTCTGTCGGAGTGACCGTTCAGAGTGAGGGGAGTGAGGGAAGTAGAAATGGTTGTAGAACAGGGAAAGATACAGCACCAGAGTTCACACGAAGGCCGAGGGAGCGGCCAAGGCAAACACTCACACACTCCCACCCATCAATACACACGCACGAGCGTGCATGTGTGCAGGAGGAGCAACAGAGCATCTGGAGTGTATAAACACAGTAGAGTAGGAGGACAGCCTCTGCAAGCTTCATTATGAAAGACACAGACACCCTGTGTTTAGGGATCGGATGGGTGGGTGTTTTTCAGTGGCCTAAGAGCCCTTAGGATCCTTAGATGAGACACGGGACATCGCGAGAGATGCTGGATCCTGGACGCCTGGAGCTGAAGCGTTGCAAAGGCAGGTATGTTACCGTTTGTCTGGACGAAAGCCATCTGAGCTCAAATGCTGTTCCGCTGGAGAGTGACGGAGAAGCAGTCAGCCAATATACACTGGCACCCAACACAACCGCCTGGTTGCAAAGCTGGCTCATCCCAACTGTCATGGTAGCTTTGTGCTCTCAAGCCCAGAACACCTAAGCACCGTTGTTGCCAGATTTCCCATAATGCACCTCCCTCATCTGACCACGTCCACATGTTTGTTAAGTCTTTCCGAGAGGAGCGCTGTCGCAAATCAGACGCAGACGTGCCGACAGAGGCTTGGACACGTAAGAACCTGCTAAAAGCCTTTTATGAAAATGGTGAGGGTTATTGTGGGTATGTTGTCTCTGTAAGAGCTGTCGACTATGATTTATGGCTCGTACCTGAAGCCATTTAATAAGTAGGGCTTTGCTGAAGCAATCGAATCCATTTCAATGCAAAGTCCTTTCAACATTCTATGAAAATATATGCCAGGGCGAAAGAAATTCAGTTTGACTCCTTCTGTGTAATCACTGCAGACTGACTGAATAGACACTCACTTGTCTGTATTAAATGCAATGTAGCATTACATTATTATTGTTTCAAATCATTTAAATCCTCACCAATATGCCGACAAGAGAGGAACTGCAACAGTGGTATTCTGCATGGATGTGTTTTAATGTATGACCAAGCAGTTTCTTTTTCCAATCTGGAATTTCCAACCCCAACTGTAACATTTTAGGACACCATCTGAAATATTTTCAAACACTTTCCTTAAGGCCTGGATTTGAATAATCCCACAAAATATACCACACTACTGTAATTCCATTCTATTGTTGGCTGTTTCTGCAGGCTTTCAGTGCCACCTTTGCAGCCAGCCAGACAGCTTGTCTTTCAGGATCAGCAGGCGTGTCCTTGCTGGGGTTTAGGTGGGCATTGGAGCATGTCTAAAACCTCACGAGTATCTGGCCTGACCCCCCCCTCTCTCTGCAACACAATCCACAGGCAAGGTCATTGGATTTGCATGCATGAGGGACAGCACATAGTACCCAGCAAACATGGACCCTATGTGTATGTACAGCGGTGGACCGCACACTGTGCATGCAGAACATGCTTGGACAGTTGGTCGTCACGCTGTAGGAGACAGCCTGATTACGATTCCAGGCCACTTCTGCATCCGTGTGAATTCCTGAGTTATCATTAGGCTTCATCATCACAGTACAAATACATGTCTGTGTCCAGTTTATTTCAACAGGATCTAAATGGGCAACGCTTGTGTGATGGCTCGGATTAGCAGTGGCTACAGTACACATGGTTGTTGAGTCCATAACCGGGTCCAATGATCTCCTGGTCTGTCTCACTGCACACTAGAGCTATAATGAGAAGCAGACCAACATTCCCACCATAACACCCACAAAAACGTCCTCTCATTACGCATGGAAGATTATCCTGCTCATTAGGAGCCAGGCTGGGGGGGCTGAAGCGAGGCTTTCCTTGGGGGGAAAAGAGGGAAAAGAGCTTCCAGTTGAGGAAGGAACCCTTTTCTCTCTCAGAAAGAATAGCAAGGGTCCCCTTTTCTTTGGGGACACAAATGAACATGGGGCTGGAGGACGATTTTCCATTTCACATGTTGAGCTTCTGTGGGCTCGTTGGAGAATGGAAGGGAATTTACATAGTACACACACGCGCACACACACACAGATGCACGCATGCTCACACACACACACAGGCGCACGCACGCGCACACACAGACGCGCGCACACACACACACCAACGTCACTAATGATTTGCTCATGCTCTGGCTCCCTTTTACACAAGGTTGCTTGGGCTGAGGGAGTAAACATTTAGGGTAGCCTGAAATCAACATCACTAATGTTCTGCCAGGACTCTTACTGAGAAGTATATAAGACTGCCTATTTTACAGAATGTTTATCATATATGTAAATATAAACACCCACACATTCATTTCCTAAAACGTACGAAACGCAAAAGCAGTTTGTCTGGGCTGACTAGTGAGAAAAGTTAGATGCAACACCAACGTTTAGAAAAACACAACACTGACGACCTATTCATTTTACTTGACACGTACCTCCTTTAGATCTTAAAGAGATAGTAGCCTTATTCTATGTTCTTTCAGAGAGCATGCTTCATGCTTGTGTAAGGATCCCTCAGAGTGCCATGGCCATGCTGATTGTGCAGGCTGTTCAGGTGAGCGAGATAAGCCTTATGAGCCTTTAGGGAGTTGGGTGCGAGCAGAGACAGGTACACATCTCTCCCTACACCAAGAGCAGTCATGCTTACAGTCCACCCGCATACAAGCTGTCCTATCAAGCTTCCCAAAACAGAGCTGGATGATGAGCCTTTTTGTCCTGTAACAAACCCCCTAGCTAGCTCTACAGCTGCACATTTCACCAGTCACAGTTAAAGGGGTGATAAACTACAGATACGACCATCTTTGTTGACTTTGCCCTGAAGAGCCTTTAAAACAGCCCATCAATTTGCACGTTCACCCACAGCCCACCAGCTGCCTCCATTTACTCTGTTTTCTCTCGTTCGTCAAATTCACATTATACATCAATCAATTAACATGACTGTTCCTCTTTCCTACATAAACAAGCTCGGGGGGGCAGAACAGACACTTTTAAAATTACAAATACCTAATTCAAGGTTATATTATAAATGGAAAGAGCAGTCGAGTGTGTGGAATAATTATATGATGGAGTCAGGTGCAAATAGCCTCTCCCCCCCCCCCCAACGAAAAAGGACCTTCTACTTTACTTGCCAGAGACGGTATTCATTAAATCCGCAGACAAATTGGTGTGCTCAACTAAGCATTATGAGAAGGCCATTAGCACTAAGGGACAGGACAGGCATGCATGGGATGTTGAGCCAAAACAATTGTTATTTCACTATCCTCCAAATTCTTGGTGGGAAAATAGGTTTCAAGCTGTTCCAGTTGTAGGGTGTTTGTGGACAGTTTGCATTGAGTGTGTTCACCTGCCTGACACTAATCACATGTTTATGTGTCCCAACAATGTGACCTTTGTGGTGCAACAGGCTATGGGCATCACAAGGTCTTGAGTACACTTCAGGACAAAGGCGTGTTTTACTACAGAGGCACTATCTTACCAATAGGGGCACTAAGACACAAACATTTGTAGCAAATGCAAATAGTGGCTATGGTTACTTACTGTAAGGGAAACTGATGCGAGGAGTGACATCATCTTCAGTGGCAGAAACTGCTCTGAGGCATCCTACCAATAGCAGCGTAGCAGCCAGGGTCCATAGCCCAGTTGAGGCTATTGTCTGCATGGTTCCTCTGTCCTGTTAGTTAGCACACAATGTTGCTGTTTCAGGATTTCCTGGAAGTCATTAAGCTCTTCTTTACGTCAGTCCTGATATTCTTGCTCCTCGCAGACAGCAGGACTATCTCCTCGATTGTCCTCCGATACCGGCTGGTCGTGTGGATACAGCAGATATTAAGTCTGGACGCAGGGAAGGCTCAGGATGTTATCCGAATACACTTCTTTAACCTCTCTGGTTACCCATTCAGCAACCCTGTTTGTCCTGTGAGTTCTGCAGAGAGAAGAATACAGCATTGCAATTTGATGATTTGTCACAGTACCGCATATTCACATTATTCACACATGTTCCAGCTAATCTAAGATGGTATCAGAGATTAGGATGCATAGTATATGATGGGTTTCAATTTCAGCAGTAGCTAGAATGTAAATAAATATTCCAATATTCAATTTGTTGTTAGAACTCCTGTGTCATACGGTTGTTTAGTACTAAAGTACCTCTGGTAAATAAACTGCCAATTTGCTACTGAAGTCCTGTGTTTAATTAGATTGCCAAAAAAACCTTCATACGATATCATTGAGAAGATGACATGGCAGTGTTGGCTCTCATTTGCAGAGACATGGCAGGGAAATGAAAGAGCCAACCAACCATCTAGACAAGACTCTGTAATTTATCTCAAAGACACAGACTGAACACAGCTGCTTGAGTTTTATTGCCCTCGATATACGAGAGCCAGAACATGTTCTGGAGATGCTGAGCTCTGAACTTCTTGAAAAATGTTTATTTAAAAACTTCAAACAGATACTGCCCATCTGTCCCAATGTTGTCTTTGAAATATATCAGGAGGTTGCCCATTGTGCTCCTTCAAGCAGGATGGAAAAAAGGAGAAGCAGCTAACCCACGTCAAAGAAATAGGCGATATGTCACACGGACGATTCAAAAAAAGAGGTCAGTCTGTTTTAGAACATGCAGGTGGAACTGCTAGAACGGGATATTCTTGTGACTCGGGAGACACAATGTAACTCTTTGAGTAGCGTCTTTCTAAGAGACCAATGTCCAGAACTCTCTTCCCTTGAGACAGTTACAACCCCTTCTCTCACTTCAATGCCTGTTGCCTCTTTCCAAGAATTGCAAAGGTGATTATGTATCATAAGAAAACACACTGCTATCTGCATGTGAGGTTGTGATATTGCTGCTACCCCTACGTATGAAGACCTAATTTGAACATTTATGGTTTTCGAATAAGCCGCTGATGCAACACAGGAGTCCGCTGTCGACTGTCCCTGGCTGTATGGCGAGTTCTTAGGGGACTTCCAAAAATGTAAACAACCTTGAAACACTGGAGAAACCAGGACAGAGGATTTATGACCCTGTCCCCACATTCCCAGTCGGCCTGGCTGAGTGACTGACTGAGTAACTGGCCCGCTGGGTGACTGGCCGGCTGGGTGACTGTCTCAATGATGGGAGACAGGCCGCCTTGTTGTGGACAGCGCGGTACACTGAGCAGGGGTCACCCTGGTTCACACACCTTGTCAGTGATTCAGCTGGTTCCCATGGTAATGCAAAGACCCTCCTATCACCTCTCTGGTCACACCTTGGTCCATGTAAACACCATCTTACACCGTTTCTCCAGGCTGGAAAGTGTGTGTTTCTGGTTCTCTCCCCTTGCCTTAGTCTGATTACCATCCTCCTGGGTGAAGCGGTCGTAAGACAGTAAGTGTCACCCAGCACTTTCGCGTCAGCAGACTGTGATTCCCACTCTGGTCCGGAGAGGCACCAGGGGACTGATGACAGGAGCCATGTACCCCCTTCCCCCCTCCATGGCTTGGTGTGGGTCCAGCAGCATCTCCTGCCCAGGGGAGGAGGAAGGTGGTGGAAGGGGAGGGGATGGGGACCAGTCTGGCAAGGCAGCTCAGTGTGCGTCACAGCAGCCTCCTCCACACCAGCCCTCCCTGTTCCCAGGACACAGACTTACATAACCCAGTTTGTTCAAGTTTCAAGCCAAGTTTTAAGGAGTTTTCAAGACTTGTCTCTGAGTGTAGTGGTGGGGTTTGGGGCCTGAACTAGCTTAATGTTAATGTCTGAACTTTAAATATATACTTTATTACTAGAATCAATGCTGACCATTTCACTGATATAAAAATATATTTGAAAGGGCAATTATTTCAGACAAAATCTTGCTAGATCTTATATGAAGAACTGATCACCTAATGACAATGATATCCTCTATTACTATTATCATCATCATCAACTAGAAAACAAATATTTACTAAGAAGTTCCATACCTTCAGGTTCTTGAAATGCACCTTCCTTGTATGTACTCTATTTTATTTAGGCCGCAGACATTTGAAATGCTCAATAATAAATGGAAGATATTTCAGTATAAACAGCCCCTGCAGCAGTTTGGGAAACACTCTCGGGGGAATCGAAACCATTTGATGACTCATTGTGAAGATGCCTCAGGTTTCCATTACAGACCCCAGAACTGGCAGTCGTGAGGTGGGACACTCACGACTCACCAGGTATGATCACAGGTCTTGTTTCTAGATGTGACAGCAGGGAGGCTACTGACACACCTGGTGAAAACTAAGAACTAAGTCACCACATGTTTCCTTTAATGACTCACATCCCACACCACCCACATCACTTCGGAAACAACAGTTCCTTCAGTATGAAGCACCTCTCTGGCCCAGCACCAATCTTACTTAGCCAGGAGCGGGCATCGTTTCTGTCGAGGGCCAATATGGTGCCACGTTGCTTGAGGATATAGCCTCATTAACCATTTGACCTTCTCCCCTGGGATACCCTATTAATATCAGCATCTGTTAGCCTGAGGAAGAGCATCAGGCACTAAGAGGCCATACTCAGATGGGTCATCGGCAAGTTCACTCAAGACTGAGCGGCCAATCAAGACGTCTTTAACGCCACAGACAGAAATGGACTTCATGCTACACCTGGTGCCACCAAATATGAAGTGACTCATCTCTTTGACACTCTTTGACTTTTCTGAAACACTTATGCGGAAATATCAGCTGTTCGTCCGGACTCTGTGATGAGTCAGTCTATGAAACTGGGGCTGGAAGCCTCCAGATAAGGCTTCTTTGCGTCAGCATAGGCGACACTGATCGAAGTGTCTGAAGATAGAAGAAACGTTTATTTGCCTCACGTCAAGGCAAACACACGGACGTAGGGAGTGTCCGACATAGAGAAATTGGTTTTTAGCATTTTACCATCCTCTCCTACATCCTCCAACAATTTTCTTTGGGGGCAAATTTGAGGTTAACTGAGGAGGGTTAAACTGTTATTTACATCCAGACATAGATCTGTCTCTAGGAAGATATATTGGACTTTCAGCTGAGCAGACAAGCCCAAAAGCAGGCTAGCATGGCAGCAGCAGGGTGTTCAGCCTGCGTCAGTAACTCATACTCCAGGCTTCCCACATATATGGACTGACATGGGAGAGCAAAGAAGAAACTGCAGAGACAGGGTTCCCAGCACCAAGGCAGACTTCTGAATCATTCAGGACTGGGGTCCAAATAACTAGAGAACTCCCTTCAGTGACAGCATCAGGATGTGATTCCCAAACTGGCAAAGCTCATCGTAAACTCATCGCACTGGATCTTAAAGAGATCGACCCATTCCAAAGCATGAAGGAAGAAGATGGGCCCATGACGATGCATTCAACAATGGCGATTTGCTGTCAATGTCTCACACACGTCTGTACACATCACATCCTACCATACAATCTCAGTGACTCAATAACAAAATCTAAGCTCTAGAGGGGAAAACAGGTTGCAAGTAGGCCACATCAACCAAGGTACTTATATTTGTATATAGGTCACGTTGTTTAGATTGTGGATGATGCCAGCATCCCGTCTCCAGCAGATCATCTCAAAGCCCGCCTACTCTAGTCACAAGTCTCCATGCCAACGTGATCATTTTGAACAAAACAGACGCGTCCATAGGAGCCTGTACATTTTTGTTCTAGCAGAATTTCCATTTTGCCAAACATGCATGATTTGGATGAACTCTGGAACTCACCTCAGCAGTAAAGAATAAGGAAAAACAATACTGCAAGTGAAACTGAACATCACAGGAACTTTCATAAGCCACAACTAATGTTATTTCTTTGTTCTCTAATTTCAATTCTACCCTGCAGGTAAAACTGCTCAATCTTGGCTACACAGTCTCCATATGAAAACACAATAGACAGGGTTTGAACTCCTGGTAGTGGAAACCTTCTCAACAAAATCCCAAACCAGCCTTTATAACAGAGTCCAGCTGCTCAATTCAGATTCAGGAAGCCTGCAGGCGTAATGGCTATGAATGTCAAGTGCGTAGGCTTGCCATTAAAGCATAAAAACTGGACTTGAATTCTGACCAGTTGCTATTGATTCCAATGAATCGTTTTTTATTCTTTGCATGCAGGTTTTTCAGGTATCACCGCATTGCTTGTCACCATCGCATCCTCGCTTACCTTCTGACACATTAACAGCTTTTAAAACCAGGCTTTGGTCTCCTTTTACCTCAACATCTGATCATTCAAAGCCATGTGTGGGGTGATTTCAATTCAACCAGATTGAAAGTAACCTGCACTGACACACCTTGCATCTATTTTTCACATCTTTGAATCACAACACATGCCATATGAAGATGCATTACCAAATGTTGCTGTGCTGATAAGGGTAATGTATTTATAAGACATCAAAGGTAATGGCCCCAAATATATCCGTCAATCCATTCCTCTGTTCCACATTAGCATTACACCCCCGTAGAACTAAAGACTTGTTACATAAAATGTTACATATCCTCCTATGCGGATACAGCAGCTAAGTTTGCTAACACTAAATTTGATCAAATCCCAGATGGCATTTCCTTGAGAGACTGCTTCAACTACAGGTCCCAAAGCAGGGGATTCTTCCTCACTTTTGTCTTTTTTCTATTGTAATGCTAATATCGTCCAAGGAGGAGCATAGGATGAGGCCTAATTGGCTTTCCATGAATACCAACCATTAGCATTTACTTGTTCTAATGGTTTGATTCGGTTTTCATGAAATACTACACGGCCAGCAGTATGATCTGGCTATCTAAGCTAAGCCTCAACTGACATTCACATTGTTTTTATTTCATGAGCATACCTTTTAAAGACACTCAATGAAGAATTGAACTAACTTAATGTTTCAACCCTCCTCAGACTGGTTTAAAACAAGCAAATATTCAAAATCATTTAACATGCATTTACTGTACACGTGGACCAGGCTGAAGTCTGAGTAATTATCCTTTCAAACGTGTCAAAGTAGCAGGACTGGCAGAGGAGATAAGTGCTGGAGAAAAAAAAGTTTGGGTCAGCTCTCTGCCTTTGATATTGAGTTGCCCTTGCTTCAAATTATTCAAGACTGATGGATACCAGTGGGAGACCACTCCTGGAAAAAACCCTGCATGGCGACAATTATGAACCACGTGTCACTCAGAATTATAGGGAGGCATTAATACAGTGACCCAAACATGGCACAGACGCAGTTATGGGCCCCAGAGTGGATTTCATAACTAGACAAAAAGTGTGATATCGTGTTCTTTCCCTTTACGTGGGAAAACAAATGATTTATTATCTATACTTTATCTCCAGGAATCTGTGTGCGTATGTGTCACCAATATCTTAATCATTGACTGGATTACAGGCACTGGGTACTAGTCCTCTTAAATCAAACATTTACGACAAGTCAATTGAATGGAAAATAGATTACACTGATCTCCAGTTGTTTACTGTTGGTTACTCAACTGTCAAGTCCTTTAGGCATTTAACCTTCTGGTCTGTGGAATATGACATGGATTCACCAATAGTGATAAGTATATTACATGGTAATATTACTGAACAAAACACCAGATTGAGTTTGACCCTTTCCTCATGTTAAACGGAATGCCTGCTCCTTGTTTACAAGCTTCTATCATGCAGGTATTGCATTCAGGTTACCCCATATCTTTTCAAGCTGTGATATCTAGGTCAATCTTATCAAAGCTGCCCCCTACAAGCCAAGGCAAACCTTTTTCCCAACATTGGGTGATGATGTCACTGCTGATGCCACGGCTGTCCATGAGTAAACTCATCATTCCGTGTCAAAGGGTGTTTATGGCCGTGCAAAGACACAATGATAGCCTCCTGGTTTCTGAGTCACGCAACATTAGTCTCACTGTTAATCCAGTAATTACACAATCCAGTCCAAAGACTCTCTGTTAGTCGGCTATTCTCATAAATTAAACATGAAGTTGGGAAGCACAATTAATCCCTGTGGCTTATCCTTTTTGAGGGCTCATTTCTGTACACGACAAGACAAGCAGAGCAAAAGGATTTGAGAGAGGGTGTATCAGATGACTTTTTCCAAATTCCTCATGTTTGCAATATCTTCAGTTGAGATCAGGTAAACTGTGGTTTCATAAATACTGATGACTGCAATCACAACCATGTCCAACCGCACTTTACTTCACACATTGAATGTGATAAGGTGATAAGGTGACAAAGGTTGCCAGATAATTGTGTGTCAGGTTGTGGTTTTAATGGCAATTGGCTGTTTAATCTTGGCAAACATTTGTCTGGTCTTCAAAGCCCAGGCAAGGCTCTCTGACTTTGTTTAGTGTCAGGTAAGGTTTCTGTGTTGGTCTGAGTGGTCACAGCCAATATAGGAAGTCATATGTCAACACTGGCCTCTCCTGGGACATGTATCATGCTGATGGGGTGGATGTTAAGAACATAACAGATCCATCACGTTACACAGATGGTTAATGTCCCATTAAAACAAAGATGTTTCGTAAAAATATATATTTACGGTTCAAATAAAGCTTTTTGAGTTTTAACTGAATGCTCATATTCATGCATCTCTTACCTAGTTGTGAAGCCATGTGGTCAGAAGGCTTTATAACTATAAGCATGGTTACCTCCTCTCCTACAGTGCATCTGAAAACCTCGAATCATACAATGCAACAGATTTCTGTATACAACTTAAACTAAAATACCATCAGAAGTAAGTTCATGTCAAAAACACTCCAGAATCTGAAATGAAATGTGTTCCTGACAGCATAGTACTTTTCTTTTAAAACTGAAAGGGAAACGGTGAGGACAACAACTTTACGTTGGGAAATTTCCACCGAGTACCTGTTTCATAATAGATATTCAACGAAAGAATGGATCCCTGAGTGGCATTGTGGAAATCAGAGGTGAGCCCTTTCTTAGGAGCTAGATGGGAACAATAGGGAGACAGCAGGGATGACGCTGAAACTAGGATGAGAGAAAATGATTGTAAGACTCATCTCTCCTGTCCCACAGAGACAGTCCCTGCCTCAAAGACCCCCCCTGCCCACTATCTAAACCACAGCAGGACATGACCAACCTTCCTAGACAACTTGTGACTCACACTGACTGTAAATAGCCTCTCAACTGGACCCATCCCGTAGACAAACACAGCCATGAAGGAGACAGCTGGCCTACCTTGGGTGAACTGAAAAGTTGACCATTACCTTGTAAAAGAGCAAGGTGTCAATTGTAGCAGGTCATCCGTTTAAGACAATCAAAACTCAACCTTTGCAACTATATGATAAAAGTTGAAGGGGGGGGGGGATATTTAGGACCTGAATATTTTCCAATACTTACTTATTATGAAGCCAACCGAGATAGATACTTATTTTATGTGTGATCTTAGAGTCGCTTCAATTATGGGGGCACTGTCTGGCATGAATCCAAGGTGATGGCAGATTCCCACATCTTGACAATTGTATGGGAAAACAGTGAAGGGCCTCTGCGTCTCCTAAGAACAAGTTTACAAAGTTCCCATCATTGCATGCAGCTCAAGTCTACTCCCTCCAGGCCTATGGTTAACCTTTTGGGTGAGCAGTGGCTGAAGATGTCCCCTCCCCCATTTCCCCTCAGCCCCAAGTCCTGCTACAGCCTCTCCACATGTTGACCATCCGTCTAAAGTATCAAGAGGGTGGAGTGGGAGTGTGTGTGTGCGTGTGTGTGTGCATGCATTGAATGTGTGGAGACGGGTTAAACATTGAATGTTAACAACACAGCCACAAAAAATCTATTAAAGGATACATAATTTGGGCTGGTTCCTATTTCTAAAAAGCAGTGGCCATTTCTTGCGTTAAATGGGTAAGTAGTTGTCCATTGTGCATTTCTTTCTTTTTACAGTTACTGAATTGAACACAATTGAATAACTTAACATATTTAATTGCTTTCTATTGCTTTCTGGTCTCACTAAAAACAAGATTATCCTGCAACAACTAGGCTACTCATAGTCGAATAGATGTCCATCTGACTGCGAACAACATTAGAGGACCCAATACTCAACATGGCACTGTTGATCCTTCAAAGTGGATGCAAATGACTACTGTTCTCTCGGACGAGAAGAACAATTAAAAGTGGGATATGTCCATCTGGCTTTTCCCCTCCCCAAATTACACCTACACATCACCCCAAATGTTAAACAAATGGGCGCATTTGCCCATTTTCTTTCATTATTACGTTCGTTGTTTAACATCATTAGACAGAGACAAATATCGAGTTTTTGGTACCGATTTGTAAAGATAAAACGTAACTTTTCATGGCGGTTACTAGCCAAACAGCTACATCGTCAGAGACATACGCTATAAGAGCTCGCACCCCCACAACACACGCGCCCCAGGTTGAACAACATCATCGTTGGAAAGCTTTGCTCGCTACGCTGTGGGCGATTTTTGTAGGTTACTACTTCACTACATTGTTGTGAAAACAACGTAGGGAAACTAAAATCAATAAGCAACGCATGATTAAGAATCGAAAGCCCCGACTACTTTAAACGTGCTTTACATAAAACCTGAAAAGATCAGGTTAGTTTAGGACGTGAATAAAACTTAAATAAAATAGCTTACCGCAAGATTCAAACGCTGGAAATGCTTTTCGGAAATCTCTCAAAAATAACTAACAGCTTTGGCGTTAAAATTATCTCCAAGGTAAACAGCGAAACGAATGTTCCAATACCACGTAAAAGTTCAGCACATGCCTACACTGTTCGTGTCGGAATACTACAACCTACAGCCGCCGACTACTCAAAATCTAGAAACTTTGGTCCCTCCCCTCATACACGCTCAGTTTATATTATAATTGAGCAACAAGCCTGCATTTTCCATAATTGTCAGAGAACAAGTTCAATACTTTATTTTTCTCAATTCAATATTATAGTCTAGACTAGAGGTTGCTTGCCATTAATTATTATTTAGCGATGTCTCTTTCAGGTATTCGTGTGAGAACACACTGTAGCAGAGCTCTGCATCTTATTCCTCAAAAGCAAGACAACCATTGGGGAACAATTGTCAGCATCCACCACAAAGAGTATAAGGGATTATGAACAAAGCAACAGTCTTGAACACAACTGGACTCAGCCATTCATGTAATCTCTTTGTGCCAATGAAAGGAAAAGGGAATGGAGGACTTTGGTAATTAAGTATTTTTGAAGGGTTGGACCATATAGATAACTACTGAGTCTATCCCTGAAGAATCAAGACAAGTTTACCTTTGTCAAACAACTACACCTTCCAGGGTTGAAATTAATAAAATGTCAAGTATCATCTTAAATGTACTATTATAAAACTCTTTTTTTAAACGTTTTTATTTTTATTTTTTACAAAACAAGTCTTCCGGTAAAGTCCACTGGTACTAGTAGGTTTGAACCCAAAAGCACGACAAAGAAACACAAGAAGTTGGTCGAAGAGGTCCGTTTACTAGTCAACCAGCAAGGTCAAAACAATGGGATCAGTCAATCAGGAAATCAAATCCGACGGGGGGCAGAAAGTAAGCAAACAACCAAAATCAGGGAAATCTGTAAAAGCAAGAACAATAAATACGGAAGAATTCATTGAAAAAACACAAGACAATCTGGCAGAGTAGCCTATTACTGGACTGATGTACTTTCTGAGAGACCAAGGGAATAAGCTTCAGGTAAAACCAAAAGAGATGTTACATGGCAAGAGGGAATGGCAGGATTTTAAATAACAGCAGTGACATCGCATGAGAAGGAAAAACTTGATGAGAGAAACTAAGAGCTGGTGGGGTTCGTAACACACTCAAATATAAAGCTGTATATCTCAAAGCAAGAAAGCACAACTGGAGTGGAAGAGATAATATCAGTAATTGCCCCCCTGTCCTATTTTCCATGACAGACTTCAACAGATTGGCAAATATCTTGCCTGCGACTTCTGAGCATCAAAATGGTAAAAATAAGACTAACCACCAACTATTTCGTGTCGAAAAGTTGTCATTTTGTGACTGGTTTCTGAGGCAGAGAAGAGGCCAGTGTCTCTCTGGGAAGTAAACAGAGATTGGTGGGGGTTGAACTGGCAGGGGCCTCTCTCTCTCTCTCTCTCTCTCTCTCTCTCTCTCTGAGTATGTCCTTTGTAGGACACAAACCAAATCAAAGTTTCTCCCCTTTATCTGCCAAGGGCACAGTAATCCTCAAAATTGAATCATGGATTACTTCTAGGAAGATTATAATCATCCAACTTCTGCACAAGTCAGGCTTGAAACAACAGGGGGTGGATGAGCTACTAAGGAGAATTAATTATTTCATCTGGGAGGATATCTTGTTTTTAGTCCACGAATGTTTTCTTTTTTTAATCTTTGGACTGAATCAAGTTTCCAGCACTTCCACCAAAAGAACATTATGATGTTATCTAAAAAGGTTGAAATAGGCATTTACTATTGGACAACAAGAGGATTCTTAACACTCATCATGCAGTTGTTGGAATATCTGTGTAAAGTAATACTTGAATCCTTCAGGATTGATAAAAAGGACATTTTTCCATTTAGACAATTTGATGTAAGTCCCAACAGATGAATATAAATGCAACACTTAAACTCATGCTAAGATACAAAATCAAAGCGCCAAGAACTCCCCAATGTTGGTTTATGTGGATGATTATAATAACATCCTTAGTTACCGCTGTGCTCTGGGAAGTGGTGTGATATAAACAAAGTGGTATCTGGAGTGCAACTCACATGAATCAGAATGGTTCTCACTGTGCCACAAATAAATAGTTTGAAAAAAATGGTGAACCATAACAAATTACTTTCAACTGCATTAGTGGTAGTGAATGTGCAGTTCCTAAATACATGATTTAATTACGTTGTATTTAATCATTCATCCACCATAATACATAAAATCTGAATGAGGTGAAAGTCAGCAGTACAGTTCTAATGTGATATCCACACAACTTGTTACAGTGACATGTTAAGATATGCTTCATGTAAAACAGACATGTAAAAGCTTGCATTACATATTCAAAGTTCTAATGCAGCCCTGAGGAAGGGCTTTAATATAAGCAACACACTAAGGTGAGTTCTTATGGTGCTGTCATCCTACACCATACTCAGGTACCATCATGCTGGATATAACACCTTCCCTATGTAGAGAGACATATCTTGTTTCTAGTCAGTTAGCATTTAATAGTCTCTCTGTTTGGGCATCGTTTAAATGCACCATGGCACTGCCAGCTGTAAACAAGACAGAACGGATACAAATTTCAATGATATCACAACTCAGCAGATTAAACAATCAGATCATATTGCTTGGGCCATCCTTAACTTATTATAGCCTGGAACAGCAGTGTCCCATATTTAATAACTCATACAGAGCTATCAGCAGGTCTTGGTATGTACCCTTTCTGACCAGGCTTGAGTTTGGTATGCAGCCAGTGCTCAGAACAGCATAAATCAGGACCCTCCAATACAGATGGCACCTCATGTCCATATCAAAGAGTTCAGCAATGGCTTCTGTGGTTTCTCCCTCCTCTCCGGATCCCCAAGTGCCGGGGTATCTGATTGGTGTACTTCCCCACTATCTGTGGAAGTAATTAAACTGACAATGGACAATGCAGAAGCAACGACAGGCTCCTCTCTCTATTGTGACATGTCCCAGCAGCTTTTATGTTGAGACCAATCTCAGTCACCTACTGGGGCAGGCAGGGGGGAGGGTTAGTTGTCTATTGTTAATATGGATGTGATGTTGTGAAATGTGGCTGCATATAAACGTGCTTAGGATATACAGTGTCTGTGGGGAATTGTATTGAGATATTGGGTTGCATGTAGACTGTGGTTTACAGAATGATGTTGCAAGTGGTCAATAAATGGATGTCATTGTCTGCTCCCTCACACGTGCTTGTCTGTTGTTTGGAAGGATATTGTCTCATTAAAGGGCATGCGTGACATGCAGCATACAGTAGACTGCAGACATCTAACAGTTTGGAATGAGACGAGAACACCCTTCCAATTGTAGGTCAAATCACCTTAGATGGAGCAAATATCTGTTTTAAACGGTTTCTTTGACTTCTTTTCCTAATACCATGATACCCAAATGAGCTAATCATTTCTGAATCAGAGCTGTGTAGCACAGCTATGCAGAAACAGGAATGTGTCCAATTGTAGTGGAATTTGAACTGGCAGAAATCAATAGTGAGCCCATCTCCACTGTCTATCTGTGACCCTCACATCAACTCCTGGGACCAATGTGATGCTAAATAGCCAACAAGAACTCGACCTGCTCTGGACTTCCTGCTTAGATGATGTGTTGGGGTGGCTTTGTCTGGAATAATTACATTCCTATTAAGATAAGAAAAAGGAAAACACTTTAACAGTCTGGGGAGGCTAAACCTACGCATTTAGACATTTCTCCGTTAAGATTAGCATTTATCAGCGCATTTAGTTACACTTAATATGACTGACTCATAGGAGCTGGAATAAACCCAGTAGATTAATAACTCATCAGAATAACCTCATATGGAAAGTGAGTAAACACTGGTATTAACTGAGTTCAAAGTCTAAATGTTGTTGCTTGGTAATTTGTGGAACAGCATGCAAATCATCTACCTTGAAATAAATTGTTTGTTTTGCCATGTTTGATTGATGTATGATTATGGTTTTGATGGCTTATGTCTCACCAGAAATGGCATAGGATGTTTCTATAACAGAACGTATTAATTCAATTCTCAACATCCCAAATCCATAAATACAACCAGTGGGATGCTCATTTTATCCTCATATAACAGGATGTTTCCCGTTGAACAACAAACGCCACAAAAATAACTGAATGAATTAGTCATGACAAAGTCCACGTGTGGAGCAGACAAACCATATGAAATATTAACATTTCAACCCATATACTATAAAAGGTTGAGAGGCTGCAGTGCAGTGCATTAGAAAAACACATTTGTCCAGCCCCAGACTAAAATGGCACCAGTGACTCCATTCTTCAATTCTATTATTGTGCATGTGTCATTTAGCAGTCAAAAGCCTTGAAAATAATAGAATTACTCCTCTTATTAGATTCAATATCCTTGAGTCCTGCAATAAGAGTCACCAGCGTATACAATGGAGACCAAAAAGCCAGCCACCATCCAAATGATTCAGACACACATACATGCTCATGAGAGCATTCTATGTACACACCCTATGTCTTTCCTGACACAACAAGAGCAATCTATACCCACATAATGAGACTGTCAGGGCTCCTATGCAGGCAGTATATTCTACCCACTCACCCAGCCAAAGTCAGACAAAACTAGGAGGAAGGATCTTTTTCATTCTGACAGGAAAACGTTGCAGCAGCAATCCTTCAGTATGACATTCGTATGATTCCACTTATAAGGTGTCTCAGAAAAACCGTCTGTCACCGTCATGCCCTGTGACAGATATTCCTCACGTCGACATTAACTGTTCTTCAAAACAGATAACAAACCCTTGAGCAGACTTCCTGGGCTGATAGTGAGCAAGTGTGGGCAGCCACACGCACCTCACCGTGGTTACCAACACCTTACTACAAGAGAAGGAGTAGCCGACAGAATGCAATCTATTGCCATGGCACCCAGAACTGGGGTGTCGGGGAATCTAGACCTGAACACACATTTCACACCATCGCATTTTCAACCTTACCATTCACAGACGTCCTTCAGGATTCACAAGCAGTTCCTCCCAGTGCCAGTTCAGCATTTCTTCTCACAGGGTGCATCCTTTTGTCTTGGTGTGAGCAGTGACTGTGATCAGACGAGAGGAGGGACTTACCATGCTCTCCACAGCGGAGATGGCAGGTAGAGTGAGTGAGCAGCGGCAGTAGGGCTGGAGGAATCCCCCAGCAGTCTGTCTATCTGTGCATGACTGTGTGTGCGCGCGTGTGTGAGAGAGAGATAGAGACAGAGAGAGATAGAGACAGAGGGTGCGCGTGCATGGATGCGTGTGTGATGTCAGGGCTGGTCCAGCAGATGCGGACAGCGCTCACCAATGCAGATGGAGGGAGAAGAGAATGGGATGTAGGTAGGAAAAAGAGGAGGTGGGAGCAGTGTGCGTGAGTAGAAGTGTGTGTGTGTTTGTCAAAGAGAGAGAAAAATAGTAATAGATCAGAAGAGGGGTAGGGTGTCTTGCAGGAGCCTTGCAGCATGACATCATGGGCTGCTCCTGCAAAACGGTAGGCTTGTGGGGGTGGACTAGGCTAGCCTGGGGGAAGGGGGAGGAGAGTCTTTGAGCAACGCTCCGTGCACTTGTGTGTGTGTGTGTGTGTGCCTGTGTGTATTTGTGTGCTGCCGACCACACGATGATTATAGTGTAACCGATTACTGCAGACGGTTGTCATGGTGAATGCTACTGGGACTGTACATGTGTCTGTGTCTGTATGTATGCGTGTGTGTGTGTTTGTGTGTATGCATGCATGCAGATGTACTCATACCTGACTCTCTACAATAAATGAATATCGTATTGTCATGCTTCACTTCAAAGTTAATCCTACAAGCTTTCACCAATCAATAAATATTGTGCACACTGTACTTTTGGTTCATATTTGATTGCGTAAACTGGTGACTCTCACTGTAATTTTTGCTTCACTGACAACCAGACCATCCACTTCAACATACCAGGAATCCACAACGGCTTGATATGCAGTCAAATGTGCTGCTGCTGACCAACATCCTACTTTTGACTTGGTAGTGTTTCGATTTCAAGTTCTTTCAAATAAATCATAGTTGACCAACATCGCAGGGCTTTATGGGTATTTCAAGGGATGTCTCCGTTTTTTGCATTAGAACCAAATCATTTTGACCCTAAATAACCACCTAGATTGCAATACAATATTGTTGTGACAGTAGTTTGTTAAATTGACCTTGTATTTCTGCTCATTTACACCGAAGAATCATAAATCACCCCGAACCTTCCACCAGAGGCAAATGGTCTCTCTGTTAATATCAGTTTGACAAAGAGCAAGCTGACAACCTGTTAGGAAAGCAATGACATTTTGGGTGAATCGTGCAGCATTTAGCTGTCTCTGACACACTAACTCTCCAACCAGTAGGAAAGCCCTGGCTTTTCTCCTACAGCAAGGATCACCTGTCTTTGTTTAGTGTAAACCCTGAGAGAGAGAACGAGCGAGGGAGAGAGAGAGCGAGTGAGAGAGATGAATAGATGCTGTTGTCAGAACTGAAGTGATGTACTGTATGTGTCTTCTACCAAGATCCCCATTAGATATCATAGGCTTTCGATTAAGAGATGCAATCTCAGCCAATTCTTTTTGTGAACTGACATCAAACGAACGTTGATCTCACCCATGATCTGCTTGTTAAACTTCCATATGAGAGAAGCTGACTCCAAATCCTCCATCTTTCATGTGGTGGACTGTCAGGACCCGATCACAAGAAAAAACGACTCCTTGCGGCCTTTGTGTCATAACCCCGATGGCAAAGCCAGATGTGCATCATTTGTGCATTGTACACAACATACTGTATAACACATACAGTATACTGGGTCCATAGATAAATGTCTTGCAAGGCGTAAATGCAGATTGAGAGAAAATGAGGAACACGTTTGAGTGATCAGTAATACATTATGTTGAGAGGCTTTATATCAAAAGGGGAAAATACCAGACAGAATTTGTTTGGACTAAACTAATTTAAATCCAAAATCGAAACAACATAGCAACCACAGATTATTTTTCATTTTTTAACGTATTTATTTTCTTAGAGTTGGCACATGTTGCATTTCAGACTAGATTGCTTGTAATGCGTAAGTTTCCTTCTTGCCCCAATCATCCATCCTTTGGAAAAACAGGATCCTGCCTTGATAGGAAGGGGTCATATCTTGAGTCAACACTGTGACGGAGTTCCCAGGCTCTGAAAACCAAGAGGCAATTAACCCTCCTGACGCCATTGAGGGTGACCAACTTAAGAAAATAGACATGTTCTGCTAGCTAGTCAACCTGTGTAGTAGAAAGAGGACCCTGTTACTAGCATATGATATGCAGTATCAGTATTCCGGTTCTACTACTGTAAGTACAGAAGTGTCTGCAGGGACTAGCCAAGAAAATAATCTTTTGACATTGTTTTCATACAGATTTTGTCAAGACATGACAAGTAATATGATGTGAGTGAAGTGAAATTACGGATGTGTTGCAACCATTTTACCC
>BROE01000013.1:5903312-6073846 GCA_036571765.1 Plecoglossus altivelis
CCCCCCCTCCCAAAGGTTCTATAGAGCAGATTAACGGACAAAGGTGTCCACTACCATCCCCGGTAACCCCATCAGCCCACAATCCTTTTCTCTCACCACAGTGTACTGTTTCTCTGTTGCCGTGGCAACTCTGTCGCCGGGTTCCTCTCTCTGTACACTGGCTGTTCTGTTCGTCCCTCAGGCTACTTGGAAGGGGATTCACTACTGTGAAAGACGACTCCATCTGCCTCCTCTCCCTTCCCGGTTGTACACCTGCACAGCCACAACAAGGGAATGGGCAGGGCTCAAATGCAGCACAGAGGGCTGTTTGGAAACCCCACCAGAGACCCGCAGGTCTGTTTCATCAAGGTTTGGTTACGTCTCCAGGGTTTAGTGAAGTCATACATGATAGTTTCAGCATCTTAGTTAGAGTTCAAGTCTGACTCAGATCTGAAAAGTAATGATTGTCTCTCACATATTTTATGCATCTCAACATTAAAAGAACATCATTCAAGTCAACATCTTCAGTTTTCTTTTCAGCGAGTAAAATAGGTTGGTCTTGTGACCTTGAAGAAACTTTCCTCTCGCTGAAACTGACACTATCTTATTCCTATCTGACATCTTTGTATTCAGCTCATTCAAGTATCACATCAACCTTGTTAATTAGTGTATCTGTATGCAGGCAAAGTCAATTAATAAAAATTGCTCTGCTAATTATTTTGTCAAGGTGAGTCATCAGATAGGTTGTTCTCAGTAAATGCCAGAACTCTGCATTCTGGGTACTATCAAAGTGTCCAGTCTGCAAATTATTTTGTAATCTCCTCCATGGAGAACAACTATATTGCAATGCCAAATAAGATAGTCCTTCCTAGTGTTGCTTCTAAAAGCTTTAGGGTTCAATCTTTACTGACGTAATATTGACATACAATCCATATGTCCTTTAACTGTAATCAAAACCTAGTAAAGTTCACACAGTAGATGACATTAAGCTGCAGGCTGTTTCTACTCATTGTCCCATTTAGTTGGGCCATAAACAGTGTAATATTCAGACCAGGGGCCGTATTCCACATTGTGCAGCAACTGATTTAATGAAGTGTCAGGAGAATGGCCATCACTGTCTCTTCATGCCTGTAACTCATTGGCTTTAATGGCCCAGTTTGCCTTTTAAGAACTTTATCTTATTGGTGTGTTTCTTGCTGAAAACAGCCAGTTCTCCTCAGGCGGAACAAATTGTTCTGGTTTTAACAAGATCACACAGTCTACCAGAGATCTCCCATGGTCATGTTCTTCAGGACTATGAGAGCAGCCTTGCCCAAGCAGATGCAAGAAGGAGTGTTTAATCTGAAGGAGAGGCAGAGAGATGGAACAGGATGTTTGGACCTCAATCAATCACTCAAATGTCCTCTGGGAAACTGGGACAAAACATAGACTTTCCTGACTGAAACAACTGCTAAACCTTCCTTGGTCATTTATTACTAATTGTATTATTTATTACTACTTGAAACTTGTCTCTTGAAAAATCCAGCTGAAAGAATCAATAGAGGAATCCGTCAAACCTCAGTTATGTACACATTTCAGATTATTGCTATTTGTAGAAAGTGTTTTTTCTCCCCAATCTTTGTTTCAGAATCTGTCGATTCAATTCTATTCACAACACGCGGTAAGAATCGGAAGGTTCCCCTTTTACGGATTTCGTCAAGCTTCTCTTGATCCACCCATATTATACAGCTGATTGCTTTAAGCCTGGCCCGCTCCTGTGTATTCCTCAGGCCTCTGCACCAAGACTGCAGCAGATGAAGGATGATCAGGTCAGCTGGATTCTCTGTCCTCTGACCTTCAAAGGAGTGCAGCTAGTCAGGTGAAAGACAAGATGAAGTTGAATGGGGTTTATGGCAGCATTTTGCTGATGGTGGCTGTTTTCTTGTAAACAAGTCGAATTAGGTTGCAGTAGTAGGAGAGCTTGGCTACCAGTTGAATCTTGTATCAACGTGTTTTCAGACTGTGAATACTAATATGAGTCAATGAACATTTTCTTGGTGACTGAGAAGATACACTCCCTTAAAGTCAATTCTCTACAAACTGTATATATGCTTGAGATTTCAGTCACCCCAACCTTTTAGCTGCTATGTACAGGACAACTCCGCAACTCCACACCAATAAGAAGAGGGATGTTTTCATGTCAACTGGAAATGCAGTCAAGACCTTGCGAGTCTCCATAATTGGCTGTGTCGAATCTGTCAGGGTCAATGTTAAATGTCAGCATGGTCACATTGGTTGTATTCTGAGTGTGAATTGCATAAATTCTCAAGAACTAATAAGACCTGTCAGCCCACTGCAGACCCCCATTCATAGCGCTATGGGGTAAGGCCCAACGATTGATTGGCTTATTGTAACCGATGTGACGTCAAGGGGTGCCCACAGCGGATGCCCCTGATGCATTTCAAAGAAGCATTGTGGAAGGGGCTGTCCAAGGCTGAATACACACCCTCTTCATCCCAGCAGAGGAGACCCTATACACACCAACAGGGAGAGGAAACGGACTCAGATTTCTGGGGCTGGGGCTTGTGGGGTTTTTTTAGTGTGTGTGTGTGCGGTTGATCGGTTTCCCGTGATGTCAACCATCTGAGAGCTCTCATGTGGATGAGGTCAACTTCCTCCTGGCTAAGCATGAACAGAGCTCCGTGTTCAACTGGGGTATCGGACGTTCTAGAGTTCCCTCTCAGGGCTCCCTGTTCCGAGTCGCTGCATGACTTATATGGTAACCGTGGGAGAGAGAGAGCGCATGGACACACTGGTGGAAACGAGTTGTCATCTGGGATGAAAACATACAGAGATTTGCAATACATTTGAAAGATTATAGACTCTGTAATAGTGTTTATCTTTGAGGATAGGCATCAGGTGAAATTGAATGATTAAGTAATAGACAGGATGTTTGCATTGTCCTAGCAGTCATAGCAAATTACAAAGAAAAACAAGGTAGCACACAGTTAAACCTAAAACCGAGGATGTGAAAGTGTATTATTTGATCAGATTTTGCACCACACACATGACCTGAGCAGCACATTTACAGGAACTTCCATTTGTTGCTGTAGGCTTGAGAAAGCAAAATGTTTGCATTAATGCTTTGAAGTCCATTGTAAAATAATGTGTAAGGATAAACATTTATTTTGACTCCATCATTGACTATAGGAACATAGGCAGAAACATGCAACAAAAATGACCTTTTCAAAGTAACATTTCCAGGGTTGGTGGTATCAATGTACTGTGGAAACTTATGTGGCCATTACAAAACAATTGGAGCTACATCTCTAGGAACTGAAAGAGGCTTTTACGATAACATATTTCTGGGAATGGTGTTAGAGGGGGGAGTGCATCAGACTGAAAAAGCATTGTTTCTGAAACATATGCTGTCTGTATTGGAACGCAAGGACACAGCCAGCATCTGCACTGCATGTTCTCCTCCTAATCCACACCCAGTCCTAAAGGAAGATATTAAAAAAACAAGAGGATATGTTATTATTAATCTTTAAAACATTTCATCAACTTTTCTTTTTTACTAAATCACATTGTCTCAGAGAGCTGTAGCAGGTTTGTTGTGTGCATTTGGAGCAGGCCTACTGTTGGATCAACTCAACAGCTATCACGCTACAGGTGAAAAATGGGATCAATGTTAGAGGGACACCTGATCCATCAGCTTCCCGTGACACATCTGAGGGAGGTGGACAAAGAGAAAACGAGACCGTCTGCGTTCATGTGTGTGTGAATAAGAGTGAGAGAGCATACAATGAACAATCCTTGCTCTGACTGGTTGTAATTGAACAGAAAGAGTCACTCCAGCCCAACCCTGATGAGCCTTTGATTCCAGATGTAAAACGATGATGCACTATGTGAACAAGGAAATGAATAGTTTGGCTCATGACCTGGGGACTGTACTGTATGTTGACATCAGTTCTGGTCATGACCTGGGGACTGTACTGTATGTTGTCATCACTGGACGTTGATGCCAAAAGTTATTAACTTGCCCCTACACCACTTTGTTTTCTAAGTTAGGTTTTATTAGAGGCTTGTCACATTAAATAGATGTGTTTATCCGTACTGAAACTGAACTAAGAAGAGTAAAGTGATTATCTTTTCCGTTCTCTAAGTCAAAACAACCTCCTTTCTTATGTAATGGAGCACAACTGACTACAAACATCTGGCCTTGATTTTATAGTAGCACTCGAAGCTCAAAAACACATGTAACATGCACACCGCACACCGTACACGTGGTGGTGTCAGCCAGAAATAGAATTGTCATGGGGCCCACCAGTGACAGACTCTGTGATCACACAGGAACACCTCTGCTGCTTTTACTGTATTACAAGTCTGCACCAATCGGAGTCCTCCATGAAATGAACTGATGTGATTGGGAAACACTGTGATTTCCCTTGGAATATGCTTTTGAAATGTGACAATGCAGGAAGTGGGGCATCAAAGTGGATCAAGACAAAAGGATAATGGCTTCTTAATGCCTAGCCACTGCCCGCAGTAAAGGACACATGGTTGTCAGGGGCCCTTTAATGGGTGCAACTGATTGACAAGGCAAATAATGACTCATTGCCTGAATACAACAGAACACTGAGGCCACAATCATCTTTTGACCCACAGGATATCAGATGTCCTACTTTAATGAGATTTGACTCATATCTGGTACCTCCTACTCTTCCATGCCCTTATGAGACACAATTTTGGAATGGTGCCGATTGACTAATGAAAAAAAGAACGGCCATTGTTGTATTTCAGTGGTCCACAAGTAATGAAAATTGAACTGATGAGGTCAAACTCTTTCAAGTGACATTCAATGAAAACATTGATATTTCTGCTGTCGTTTTGGCTTTTCCTCTGCCTGTTCAAACATGTTCAGAGAAGCATAGGACAAGCAACAACTGGACAAGAGAGACTAAATAAATATTTTTTGTTAAAACATGGTCCCCCCCCCCCAATATCCAGATACTGTAGAAGATAGAATCTTTCAGCTGCATGTGGCAAATCTCGCCGTTTTCTCAGAAAAGATGCTCCCGTGGGTATGAGGTGGGCCTGTCATGAGACACTCCGAGGTCCCACCGCGTATTTTTTCGGCTATGGTGTGGTGTACTTTTCTTCTGGAACACTGCACCTCCACACTCCTGCAGATCAACACAGGCTACTCAATCTCATAGACATAAAAAATAGAATATCAAAGGTCCTTATAATACTTGTACATTGTTCTGTGATCATTTGCCTTTTCATTTTGATGTCATGTAAATTGTAACGGGTGTCATATCTTCACAGTGTAATAATATAGAACGATTTAAACCAAAATATCCCACCCCCTCCATTTAAAGCCACTCCTACAAAGCACATGTGATTTCCGTTTGCATGGTGTAGCTAATGTGAGCGTTGGCTTGGTAAGGTACCTAGCTATACTGGCAACATAGTTGGCCTAAATAACTTACCCTCCAGATTGCAACTTAATGGATGACTTTGCTCTACCTGTCCAACAGAAACACGGATACCACTGCACCACCCGCTTCAAATCTCTCATCTCTCGCTCGTGTGGAAAAGTCTTTAATTGGATGTCTTACGTTAAATAGCAAATAATAAAGTACCTTTTTTGGAAGTACAGAGAGAATGTTTCAATTCAGAATCCTTAGGCCATGTACTTTCCCTCCTCAGAAGAAAGTTTGGCCACATCAAACAACAGCAATGCCTGTGCTGGCTTCACCTCAGGCAGTAAACAGTCTCTCTTCAAAGAGAGGGGGGAGACCAAACAGGTGCTCAGCTTATGTTCTGTCATCCAATGAATCACTTGGATTCTATCAAAGCTGTAGACAGATATTCACCATCTACTGTTGCAAGAACCAATCCTGTTTCTTTCCCCTGTCAAACAAGACTGCTGTCTCATAAGTAAGCTGCCCACGGCACTGAGAAACCACAGTGACTCCACAAGACTCAGTTGCAACAAGGAGAAGAGTTGAATATCTTTTGGTTTTTCAACATTTTCAAGTAAGGTTTTACACTGTGCATAGCACTTCAAAGCCCCTTTTGATTGCCATTAGAGTCCTCTTTCTACAGCTGTTCCCTAGGACATGGCTTGATGTCTCAGCTTGAATTTATAAGACTTCAAAAGAACTGTCTTTCCCCAATCTATTAGACACATTGACATTTTTTCTCCCACTACTCAGCATAATGCCACTTCTTACTAAAACCCCACTCTGTGTTCTATGGGGAGAATTGTTTTGCAGCCCTGAAACTATCCCCACGACCAATACTTTTTAGTGTGGGAGTGATTGCTTTGAACTCTGTTACCTCAATGCTCAAGTGGTCAAACAAGTCTGTAAACATAATGGGCATGTACACTATTCATTAGCAACCTGGTCTTGAGCTTAGAGTCTAAAAGGATTCAAGGAAATAAAAAATGATCTGAGAAGTTCTATTTAGTTCTATTTAGAGAAAAGGTGCCACGTGAACAATGAAGAGTTTAGAGTTCCTCCTGTTAGTACTGATTACAAACTACTGCTTTCAAGGAAACTGACAGGTCCATGCTATTGTTCAAATCCTTGTAATGAGGATTTCCTTCACAGACATGGGGCTAGTTTCTATATGGTAGAAAAACACATTAGCCCATAGTCATATGCAGTGCACTGAAGCTCTGTCAGAAAGTGGAGCGACCACCGTAGATAACTGTCTTTTGTTGAAAGCCTGACAATGTGGTTTAAGGAAACCAGGAAATCCAAATCAGATTAAGGTGCGATACAAATACGTTAAAAAAAAATCAAATTATGGTATATTTTCCGCGCTAGAAAACACTGTATGGTCTCATGTCCTGAGTGACATTAAAAGTGTCCACTGCTCTATATTGTCCTGATGATGACCCTTTGTACTAAATACGATGACGTAAATGACTGCAACTATAAAGATCTACTGATGACTGGTTTCCAGAGTGTGTGATATTCTTCAGCACACTCCTGAAATACTTCTGCCCTTTTCCTGTCAGTGTGGGGCTCCATGCAGGTGGACACTGTAGGAGTTGGATGCCATTGTGTTAATTACTGCTCTCACAGTAAGGGGGTGGGGGGGTGTAGGCGGGGGGCACTGTGGTTATTTTAAGCACTCTCTAATGGTTGTGGGATTCTTAAACCATCCTGAACTCCCCTATGGTATTCACACAACAGTCCTATAGGTTACACACTTGGTCTGCAACCCTTGACATGTATTAGCAGTAAGACAGACAGACACAGACAGACAGACAGACAGACAGACAGACAGACAGACAGACAGACAGACAGACAGACACATACATACGTACATACATACATACATACATACATACATACATACATACATACATACATACATACATACATACATACATACATACATACATACATACATACATACATACCTACATTTGGCTTCTTTGGGGACTTGATGAGTAACAAGCATGTGAACTTCAGCTGCCCCAAACACACCCTGCACATCCCTGGAAAGGACCCAGAGCCTGTAGAGGACGCATGAGGTAATATTGTTACACCCTAATAAAACAAGCCCTCAGCTGAGAGAGACAGTGCATGAACTAGTATTATGAATAGCAAACGCAGCCAGGTAGGCAAATCTGTCTATCAACACTATTAATCAGTTTTTAAAAACCCTGTACGTCCGAAATATGATTTCAAAGTCAAGGGTTGTTTTTACATATTTTAATCCACTACTTCTGCACAGAGCATTAGTGTTTTATTCATTGCTGTTCTTTGTCCTCTTGAAACTGTTTACACAATAATACAAATTCCCCAAAATAATCTCAAATACCACATACTCCCTAAAACCTTACAGGATGACATGAAACAGTCTGGACATTACCATAACACAGACTCATACAGTTAATGACGCTCCTTACATCTAAATGCTGGACCGTGGCCCAGCAATCTTTTCATTCAGATCAATGCCTTTCCAAATAGAGGACAGAATTTGATGGCATTTTAGGCTGCCAAGTCTACCTTCTCATAATATATTTACTGAGAAAGCAAGTGCAGCCAAAGTGAACAGGGTGATGAGGCGGATCTTAATCATGGTCTAGACACCACGGCAAATGCGTTTGCCTACACAGCTATCCGCAGGGACATGTCTATTTGTGCTTTTAAAAACTGTATTAAACAAAAGGCAAAAACAAAACAAACAGTTAAAGTTTGTGGAAAGTCAGGAAAGATGTGAGAGATGACCAAGAGGAGAGCAGGATGCTGTTGTCTTGTCGTTTTGATGTGGCTGCAAAGGTTGACTGCAATATTCAAACCGACTGTCCTTAATTATTAAAATGAGACGCAGCTATCACCATCACACCTCACATTTATAACTGTGAGACAAAGGGGAGGTTTTAGACAGATGTATTTGACTTTTGTAACATATCTGAGCATGTCATGTTGTTTATTCATGAATTGCCATTATGCAGTATTGAATGAAATATTAACATTGTGAGTTAACAAGGGCCCTGAGTACACAATTGTTTGCAGGACAATTTTATAACCAAGGTCATAACTGTGCATCACATAATACGACAGATGAAAGGGCAATTGTCTGCTACTGTACAGTGTGTCCTCTTACAATGCCTGGATACCCTTGAAGAGGTTACAAAATGATCAATAAAGTCTCAGACTGCATCACATTGACTGATATCAGATATTAACATTCTCTACGCACATGGCCCACTGACAATTGTAGGGCATTGGTCTGTCTTCATAAAATAAAACACCTGTCAATCATACTGCCAATACTGTTTGGCTATTTGACTGGTAACCTTACATCCGGAATAAGTAACAACTTTAATGATTGCTATAGAGATTGACTTTTGTGTGATGCTTATTGACAGATAGGAGATTCAACACAAGGTCATAGATAATATATAAAAATAGATAATATATAAAACTGACTCGATTGTCTCATTCACTCAAGCCCCCATTCTCGCCTGCTGGTTGGGTTTGCCACAGTAGTGTGCGGCATGCGTAGAGCTGTTGTGCCCCCTGGTGTCTCTTTTATGAACTGGTACATTTAAGAATTTGGTTTAAAAGATTTTTAGAAAAATATTTGATTTAATATCAAATATGTATATATGCAGTTAGAAAGGGGATTTTGACATGGATGAATTTGATACAAACTGTTACAGATGTGTTTGTGACCATTTTTGTGTCAGCTGTTGGTGTGTTTAAGGTGTTAAAACTCCATAATTTGTGGTGTTAATGAACAATGCCATCTGCACCTTTAAGTGTCTGTACCAAATGTTAAAAAAGAACATATGTGCACATGTGTTCTTACGTGAGCATATGCAATAGATGCATACAACTAAATGCCAGAAATATGTACATAAGTGTAAATAATACACTATGATTTTGTACATAAATATGTGAATATAATTGTAAAAATCATATTATGAATAACATGATAAAACTGTTATAGAACAGTTCTATCTTCGGTTGGTGTATTTAACATTTTTGTCGTCACAAATTGTATGAGCGAATTAGAATTCCTGCGGTCTGGGCCTTGCCCAATCTCTCTTGACCTGACATTTTGTTCGCAAAATAAACATATCGCCATCTAGTGGTACTCTGTTTTGTAGACTATTTGCGGCTGGGACAGATACTGTAAATTGCGAAAAAATATCGCTATTAAAAAGATTGCCATCCTAATAGCGCAAGTTATACATTATCAGGGTAGTATGTGTTTCTGAAGTAAACTATTAACTAATCTGTTGACAGGTATACAATAATTTGTACTTATTTGTTATGTTTAAAAAAAATCCAGATTCAAAAACGAGTTGTTTGTTGTTATTCGTATTTGTAAATGTAGGCCTAAGTCAAAAGGACATACAGTGCTCTAACTAAACAGCATTCCTGTTTTACTTCTGGCAGTAAGGAGGAGCTCACTTGTTTATTCATTCACGTCACCCCTCTTTCATTCCCTTCTTCCTTCCTTCCTTCCTGCTACACACAACGGGGACCCACCGTTGCAAACAGTTTTTTTTATATAAGAAATTACAATAATTACTTCGCCACCATACACCGCTTTTGGAACCAGGTGAGTTGTAGATTTTATGATAGGTGGAAATAGAGAGACCGAATGCACCACCGGCCGGCGAAGCGAGTGTGTTTTCTATCGTAGCCAACTTAACCAAATTCCTAACTAGCTACAGCACCGAACATATTTATGAATGCACCGCTATTTTTTCCAATCCATTGACGTTTGTGTTTCGTGACATTGGTGACGGTTTATGATCGCGTTGTGAACAATTGCCCATCTAGGTCAGTGCTAGAGTCAAAATGTCGCCTTTTCTTACTTCCACATTCTCTCATGCCACAAACAGATGGCGTCGCGAGGGGGATGGAGAGAATGAAAAAGAGACGCATAAAGGAGTAGGCTACCACAGGCCACACTCGTCCGCCTCTCTCCATCACCAAAATATGCCCTCTATGCGACTAAGAGACCGGGCTCAAGCTGTCTTCTGTAGGCCCGTCTTGAACAAAGTTTTCTGTCAAGTTGTCGACCTTTTTAAAGATACAGCGCATGTTCAGAGGAATAGGCTTAATGACCAACCGATTGAACAAATATACCGCTCTATAACGACTGTTTCTTGATTGCTTTTTTGGTAGGTAGTTATTGAACATGTTATAACATATGGGTGGGGGTGGGGAACTGCCTGGCATTGTACCAAATCGTTGCCAGCAAATAATGCTTGTGCTGCTTGGTTGAATGAAGACTGATATGCGTCGCGGTCTGTCCAGCTACATATTATAGTCGCTGTAGCCCAGAGCTCAGTGTCATAAGGTTGTACCCGGGACATCTGTACTTGAGCCCTGCTAAATGTTTCATTAGAACATCCATAGAGCTCAAAACCAGTATGAATGAATGGAAATATATGACCACACTAGGCATGTGAAAACTAAAGTGGACTACAGATTCTGATGTGGAAAAATGGAATGTAACCATTAAGGTATTTTTCAACTTGGCCCTTAGTTTGTTTAACAGTTCTTATCGTTCTGAAGTTCTCTCCTCCAAGGTTTTGGATGTGAGCTGCAGATATGAATGTCCAGGTGCCTCAGCACTGCTATGCCACTGAACAGATGATTTGCATTGAGTGTTATACTATACTGCAGTGTACTATTCTGGAACGCTTGATGGCAAATTATTTCTCTGCTTGCTGTGTATTTTGCCATATCATTTTGGCTAAAGGGATTTGAGGAGTGTGCTCTGGCATCAGCACTTTGTTGGGCTTTGCATAGAAGGCAGGGTTAAAGGGACTATGACGATTCTAGAATGATGGCCAGAGTTAGGGGCCTGTTGGTCAGTCATGCTGAATGGAACCTAGATGAATTATAGCCGATTTGTTTGTAAGCGCGTAAAGGATATAAGTAAGTATTTGATCGCAGTTGTGTTTATAGGTTGAAAAACACAATTGTTGGGTAGTTAGGTGGAAAAAACCCTCAAGTGTGTCTTGTGTACTATGCTGATGTAAAATCTCTTGTTGTGCGGATCTGGCTTAATAGCTTCTAAAAGGCTTTTGCGGGTCTAGGTCGTTATTCTAGGTTGTCTTGGCAAGTGGTAGCGATCCCTCCAAATCCAGCGAGATGTAGGCCTGGATGGTGAAGCCTTGGCTAGACTCACCATCCACCATGTCTGGGGAATTGTAGGACCATCTTGCTGTTGCTGTATCCTCAAGATTGATTTGAGCTTTTTGCATCAAGTGGTTTATGGTCAGTTGCTGAATGGTCTGGTGTGGGACATGTATTACAACTGTACTAATGTTGCCTAATGCGTTTGTATTCGCATGTGTAGGCCCTCTAAAATTTCCAAAGAAAATAAATGTGAAGCATTTACAGCATAATAGCACACTGCACCACTAGACTATGCTTATTTTACCTTTCAAGGTACAGGTATTGTCTGCATGTCTATTCAGGTAACAACTTTTTTTTTGTTTTTTTGCTGAAAGTCTGGAAATGTCATGCCTACTCACTATTGTAGCTAGCTAGCTTGCTCTTGCTCTCTTTCTCTCTATCTCTGTCTCTCTGTCTCTTTCTATCTCTTTCTCTCTATCTCTTTCTCTCTATCTCTTTCTCTCTGTCTCTGTCAATGACTGCTCTTTTTGTCATAGCTCTGTGTCACCCTTGTGGAACTGTTATTGTAGCATCATCACAATGGTCCCACTGGGTGATGTGTGTTGAGCAAGTACCAACAGCAAATGTTGTGATCCGGGCTGTTAGCTATGGCTACTAGATCGTTGAAACTCGGGTACTTGTTTTGGTGAATTGACCATATCCTAATTAACACTGTAAAACCCCAAATACTTTCTGTGTTGTCTTTAAGTTTAGTTTTATTAGCCTAAGGTATGCCAGTGCCCCATGCAGCTATGTGGGATGTGTAGGCTAATTGTGACAGCTGCATGGCTTAATGTCAACTAGCTCAGTGCTAGGTAGTAAGGGCTACATGAGAAACAACAACTTATGTCTTTTAAGTGTCGCATGATAGGCTAGCTGGGATTGTGGGAGCAGCGGACACAGCTGAATGTCCCAAGTCCGTGCCAGTCGAGCTGGAGTAGTTGCTGTGTTCAGATAGTGTCATATGAACTGGGGGACAAATGGAGTGAAAGAAAAGGGTGTATCCATGGAAACATGAATAAGGAGTGATGGAAGATATGAGGAAAGCAGTGCTGAGAGAAAGCGCTTTCATGCTTTTATGACGTTAAATAGTTTTTATCACACAATTGGTTATTCTGATTAGGCTACATTTAGCCTTTAGCGGTGTCTAACTAAACAGGATAACTGAAACAGTGGGTTCATGTACTGGGTGTTCAGGATCTAAAGGTCAAGGTGGCAGGGCCTGGGTCTGGATTCACCTGTTAGACACATTACAATCAAGGTTGTGACTTAAGTCCCTTGACATCTTTTTCATTCAGTGGAGGTTAAATGTTCTACCCTACAATTTCTGTGGGACTTAGGCTCATGTCTAGCCTACATTCATGCCATTGACATCAGACTAAGTCAGACTAAGTCTGTAATATTTAGTATGGTGCGTCCAAGGCATAGTAGATCCATAGACCTCACTGTATCCCTTCAGTTTGAGCTTGAAACAGCCCTGAACATAGACTACACCTGAATGAGATTTCTTGACACTACAACCGAGTCTATGGAAAGTACAGACTGTCGATCACCATATTTTAATTTAAGAACTAGAGATTGCTTTATTGGTTAATACATGGTTTAAAACCAGTTGTAGTATTGTTTGTGTATTAAGCTGTTTTTGTTGCAGCCATGTTTGTGTAACCACATGTTTGAGAGACTTTAGCGATTTCTATTTGCCTCCTCCCTCTCCTTCCCTCCCTACCCCTCCCCTTCCCTCCCTCCTCCTCTCCCTCCTCCCTCCCTCCCTCCCTCCCTCCTCCTCCCTCCCTCCTCCCTCCCTCCCTTCATTTTGTCTCTCTCTCTGTCTCTCTCTCTTTCCCCTCCCCCTCTTCTTTCTGTTCCTCTTTCCTCTCTCTCTCTTTCATTCCCCCTCCCTCCCCCTCTCCATTCCCTTCCCCCTCTCTCTCTTCCTCTCTATAGCTCTCTATCTTTTTTTCTCTCTCTCTTTTCTCATCTCTTCTCTCGCGTTTCCCCATTCTCAACTTTCACCCTCCGGATCTCACTCTTTCTGTCATGTTCTCTCTCTGTCTTGCTCTTTCCCTCCCTCTTTTGCTCTCTCTCCTCCCTCCCCCCTCTCTTTTCTCCCTCCCTCTCCTCTCTCTCACGTTGCACCCTGCCCCTCCTTCTCTCTTTCTCTCTCTCTCACGTTGCTCCCTGCCCCCATCTCCTCTCCCTCTCTCCCTCTCTCTCTCGCTCTCTCAACCGTCCTCCCCTCCCCCACTGCTGCTGCCTCTCATTTTCTCTCTCTCTTTTCTCTCTCTCTCACTCCACCATTTCACTCACTCACTCACTCACTCCCCCTCCCCTCCCTGTTCTCTTTATCTCCTCCCCTCCCTCCCCCCTCAATCCCTCTTTCATTCCATGCAATCATCTGTTCTCCCTCTTTCTCTCTCTCTCTCTCCTCTCTCTCTCTCTCTCGCTCTCTCGCTCTCTCTCTCTGTGCTTCCTCTATTACGCCCCCATTTTGTCCTCTCTAGCTTATCCTCTCTGCTTTCCTCTTTCCTCCATGTTCTCTCTATCCTGTTGTTTTACAAACTCAAAATATTCATGATAAACTTTCTCTACACATATTTACAATTTCATGAGACATTGGATTAGGTAAAACATTTCATGGAATGTTACACATTTCAGCTTTTAAATAAAGGAATATAAATGGAACAATTGCCAACGTCATTTGGCATCTAACTATACCCCCAAAATGGTTGAATACCGTGTTTGTATATTCATATACATTTTGTCCCACAAACCTACCACATTGATGTCTTGGTGATGTTACATGGTAGAGGTTGGTGTTGACATGGCAATGGTATAATAAATGGTATTCAATTGGTATCTGGTGGTAATAGACTGTCACAAAAGAGGAGTCATGCCTTCAGGAATGTAAACTAGGTGAACCAGGTGGTTGCCTCAACACCCAGGTTCACAGACAAATGACATATTTGGACAGTTTCCTTCTTGTGTCTGACATCAGTTGGGAGGATTCTGCAGATACCTCACATACTCACAGGTCTGAGATTCTACTCTGTCTCTGGAGGCATGAAAACAAACATGGCCGCCCATTTTTTTAAATTTTTTTAGTTCACACTTTGACACCTGACAGCCATTTCTTTTCTATGTTTTGGGTTTTAAACCAATAGGCTCACGCTGCATTGAAGTTCAAAAGGATTCCAGGAAGACAAACTTGTCAATGACAAAATGTTGAAGTCGAGTCACTCTTAAGGTTAAGTTTCGCGAGAGACCAGAGTCCTGAAGAACCGAAAGTTTCTTTGGTCTGTTTTCGGTCTCACAAACACCCTGTACATGGCTGCTCTTTAAAATGACCACAATCAAGAGTTTTACTGAAAGCACTCCCTGCACACTAATAATGGTAAGGCAGCATCTTTCCAAAGGTGCATCGGGACACCTGAAGCAATGGTAGGACATCCAGCTCCTCCTGCCACTGCTTCAATGGAGCTTCGCTGGCCTCGGTTTGACTTCTGGCAGATCTTTTCCACAGACCTGCTCGTAACCTTGGATGCTAATCCACCATGGTTGACATGATGGAAGGGTGACATTAGACAGAAGTTGTCCACCTCCAAACAGGCTTCTGAAGAGACCAGATAGGTGTTTCTGTCGCCCACACAAAACTACTCTTGTGTCTGTCATGTGTATGTGACCTTTCGGCACTCAGGGGTATGACTGACTGGTTATCAAATGTTTCTCAAAACACGTTGTCGTCTGGTTGACTTTTCTGAAGAAACAGGAAGGGGGTGGAAAATTAGGCCTAATCTATATACATCAGTCAGCATCTTAATTGGTTCTTTGTATATTTAATTCACTTGAACATGTTGACAATAAATGTGGTGCATCATTAAGAGTTGCCCAGGATAAACACACAGGTCGAATGCTTACCTCTTTCTGGTTGGGATGTAATCTCAATGTTCTCTTTTCACTCTGCCTCTGTCTGTTTTCATTCTATCCTCCATTTCTTCTTGTTCTTTTTTTACCGCATTCTGTTCCTCTCTTCCCATCCCCCCTCTCTCTCTCTTTCTCTCTCGCCCTTTCTCTCTCTCTTTCTCTCTCGCCCTTTCTCTCTCTCTCTCGCCCTTTCTCTCTCTCTCTTTCTCTCTCGCCCATTCGCTCTCTCTCTTTCTCTCTCGCCCTTTCGCTCTCTCTCTTTCTCTCTCGCCCTGTCTCTCTCTCTCTCTCGCCCTGTCTCTCTCTCTTTCTCTCTCGCCCTGTCTCTCTCTCTCTTTCTCCCTCTCTTGCTCTCTCTCTTGCTCTTTCCCTCTCTCTCTCTCACTTTCCTCTCCTTCCCCCTCCCCTCTCCCTCTTTTTTCAGTGTTCTTCCCTTCCCCCTTCTCTGCCGTCTCTCCCTCCGCCTCTCTCTTTCTTCTCTCCTCCATTTGCTCCTCTCCTTGTCAGTCACCTTCTATCTCTCTCTTTCTTTCTCTCTTCCCCTTCCCTCTCTCCCGGCTCTCTTGCCATTTACTTGTATCCAAGTCTGCATGAAATAATCTCTCTGTACTTTCATGTTCTCATAACCCTATCTTCATCAACTTGAAATATGAGAGAGACTGAAAAGAGAGGGAGATGTGGGGAGTGGGGGGGGGGTGTGCTGGGGGGAGAAAATAAATGATGAAGGGAGAGGAAGAAGCACATAGAGCAATTGAAGGCTAGGTGGCAGAGGAATATTTATATAAAGATGGACACTGTGTTGATTGCGGCTCCTGTGTTTTTGTGTTTTTGTATGTATTTGTTGCATTTGTTGTGTTTGCGGCTTTTGAGATACTGATCTATTGCTTGACTTTGAAACAGCCTATTTGCATGAGACACCTTTGTTTGCTGTGGATTCTGTGTACTCTGTGGCTCTAGATATATACATTTATGAGTGATGTTTACATGTGGGTGTTTGCATATGTTTGTATGAGCACAAGTGTAGGTTTTACCACAGTCACTCCTGAAACCGGCGGAGGGGGGAGGAGCTACAGGGCCCGCCCCCCTCTCCTCACATAAATAGGAGCAGAACACTAGCCTCTCTCACTCACTCGCATTGAAGAATGAGATCCTTAAAGCACCTGAAACATCACAACAGGAGGAATGTGGTGAGTTTCTTGGCATGGTAGCAGTGGTATTCACCCATGGCATGTTAAGTGCTAGTTTAGTTATTATCATAGATAAGCATTAAGAGTTGACAGAGGACAAAACGCTCCTTAACAATGCTTTGAAATGTAGCTGACAAAGTTGTCGTTAATATGTTTGCCTACCTTGTAGGTAAGACTTTTCTTGCTTTAACACGTTATCAGTCCCAACAGCTTTCGGCTCTTTCAACTCTCTGTTCCTGTTTCTCTTTCTCTCTTGTCTCTCTCACTTCATAATTTAATTTTTCATTTTGTCTGCCTTTCATTTTGTCATTCTCTCTCTCTTTCTCTCTCCCCTTCTCGCTTTCTCTCTCTCTGTCTCTCTCTGTCTCTATTTCTTACTGCCTCTCCCTCTCTCCCCCTCCCTTTTCTTTTCTCTCTTTCTCTTGCTCTCTTTTGCTCACTGCCATGCTCTCCCCCTCCCGCCTCTCTCACTCTCTCATCCTCTCACTCTCTCACTCTGCCCTCCCTTTTTCTCTCTCTCCCTTCCTCCCTCCCTCCCTCTCTCCCTCTCTGCCCCCCTCTTTTTCTCCCTCCCTCACCAGTGTCTTTCTGTTTTCTCTCTCCCTCCCCCTCTCCCCTCCCCCCTCCTCTCCTTATCTCTCCCTCACTCTACTCTCTCTCCACCTCTCTTTCATTTTTCTTTTTTTCTCTCACCCCTCCCCTTTTCTATTCTCTCTCTCATCCTGCTCTCTCATCCTCCCTCTCTCTGTTTCTGCCTCTCTCTTCCTCTCTCCCCTCTCATATTCTATTCTCTGTCTATTGTGCTTTCTCATTTTCACTCATTTTGTCTCTTGCTCTTTTTCTCTCTCCTTATCTCTCTCTCTCTCTCTCTCTCTCTCTCTCCTGCACTGTCTCTCTCAGTTTCTCTTTTTCTCTGACTGTGAGTGAGTGAGTATACCATCAAGTATCCCCCCCCTCCACCTCCACTGCCTCCCATTGGTGCACTAAACAGAGAGGATTAGGATGTGGTTTCTTGTAGTTTTTATGATTTCTGCGATCTGAGATGTATTTTTCATCCACAGTTGTAGTCCATCCGCAGTCAGCATCTCAAAGTGTTGTCCAGCAGACTTCCTATAGATGTTCACCTAAAGAACTGCCAGGTTCAGTTAGTCTCTCCTGATATCCATCTTAACTGTGAAAGAGACCATTTGGATGGAGGTGAATCAGTGGTTGACTGAATGAAACATTCTGATGGAAGGACAGATAATATCTACTTCACCTGTGTGTATAAAGGACACATCTCCAATGAATTGCTACAGACTGGGTACTTTATTTGGGACGCTGGGATTACCAGCCATAGTTATTCGAGGCATACTTTTGACATCAAGATCTTTTTGCCAGTGTTCATATTTCCTGATGTAATGTATTTATTAGCACAGGGCATGGCTTCATTTTAAGCATTTTGTCTCCTTATGAAGCAGTGATAAGTGAATTTGCAGAGTATTAGTGAGGGTGAGATTGCTAAGGGGGATGTTTGATGGCTTCTGCCTTTTCCCTTTTCCTAAAGTTGACTCTCATTATTGATGGCCTCTGAACACAAAGCTTCAAAATAGGCTGAAATAACAAAGCGCTTGCTGTGCCAAAGAAGTCTTCCTGTACATATGCATATGTCTTTTCTCCTACAATTGCCTAGGATGAGAGAGGAACGATCCTGGAATCCCTTTGCTGTTGACACCTAGGCCTAATTTGCCAGAATACATTCGATTGTGAAGACGCCCTAATTGCTTCCCTGCAGTGATGACTGACTGTGTGCATGTGTGTGTGTTGCAGGAGGAGGCGAGCCGGCGCCTGGATAGATGTGAGCCCAAGGTGATGGCCAGGCAGGTGGACGCGGGCACACAGACAGACCCCGTAGTAGTGCTGTCTCTGGCCCAGGCCGCTGTTCTGGGTCTCATATCACAGAATGAAGTATTTGGTGCCACTATTGCCCCCAACGGATTCTACACTGGAGAGCCCAAAGAATCGCCTGCACCCCCAGTAGACGGAGTTGACTACGAATACGCAGACCAGTTAATAGGGGCCAACGGAGACTATCTTGGAGACAACATAGGAGAAGAAGGCCAAATGCAGCCCAGTTGCAGCCAGAGGAGGTGGCAAGGGCCTCCCCCAGATGGGAAAATGGTAGGGCCTGACCGCCATCCAGGAGTCCATGTAGACGGATCGTCCCATGTAAAAGGGGAGGTGGTGAACTCCGGCCTGGCGTCCTGCGTTCATATGCTGAATAGCCTCGCTCCCAGAGGAGGGCTGGTGCAGGTAGACCCGGCGACGCTAAGAGGCGCCCACAAAAGCTGCTCTGAGTGCGAGAGGGACGCGCAAACCCAGCAGGCAAACGCTCACCCACACGCTCCAGCACAGGTGAGCCACCGAGCCGAGACGGCACACCGGGGTGCGCAGGGGCACCACCGAGGCATGGGGCACAACCGTGGGCGGGTGGAAGACGAGGAGGTGGAGCACGGGAACAACATGATGAAGCCCGGTCAGGAGGAGGAGATGAGCAGCTACTTCCAGTCGTCCGAGGTGGGTAGCTACGACTCTGGAGAGATGGGCATGGCAGGGGACTACGACGAGAACAGCCAGGGCATGATGTGGAGCGAGGGCGTGGAGGGGAATGGGAGCGGAGCCAGCGTAGCGCCTCCGCCCCACCGGCGCCACGGCGGCCGGAGGGTCGACCGCCTGGACATTAACATCCAGATCGACGAGTCCTACTGCGTAGACGTCGGGGACGGTCTGAAGCGCTGGAAGTGCCGCATGTGTGACAAGTCGTACACCTCCAAGTACAACCTGGTCACCCACATCCTGGGCCACAACGGCATCAAGCCACACGCATGCCCTCACTGCGGCAAGCTCTTCAAGCAGCCCAGCCACCTCCAGACCCACCTGCTCACTCACCAGGGCACCAGGCCTCACAAGTGCACCGTCTGCAAGAAAGGCTTCACCCAGACCAGCCACCTGAAGAGGCACATGCTGCAGCACTCGGACGTCAAGCCCTACAGCTGCCGCTTCTGCCGCCGTGGCTTCGCCTACCCCAGCGAGCTTCGGGCCCACGAGGTGAAACACGAGCGTGGCCGCTGTCACGTCTGCTCGCAGTGTGGCATGGAGTTCCCCACGTACGCTCACCTCAAACGCCATCAGACCAGCCACCAGGGGCCCCACACCTTCCAGTGCACCGAGTGCAACAAGTCGTTTGCCTACCGTAGCCAGCTGCAAAACCATCTCCTGAAGCACCAGAGCCCAAGGCCTTACACCTGCTCCCAGTGCGGCCTGGAGTTTGTGCAGCTCCACCACCTCCGGCAGCACTCGCTCACTCATAAGGTACTGACACCGCCGGACATCGCTCCCACTCAAACTCAATGACTGCTGTGGCCACCCAGTGTATTGTAATGTTTGTACATAGCTTCTAGACTGTTAGGTTTGTTTGTGGCATGACTGATAGTGGCGAGCGACCAAAAAACACAACCCCCCAAACAAAAGGGTCGATTTGGGAGCGCCAAATGGAAGGGAACACTGCAATTGTCCAAAAGGCTTCCTTTGTTCATCTTCTGTCCTCCATCTCCAGTCATCTAAGTGAACTGGACAGGTAAGACTTCACGCCCAGACAGTCCTCTGCCATCTCCCTTCCTCATGTGTCTATTGTCTGACCAGTCCAGACATAGACACAAACCTGAAGAGAGGAAGGCGGTCGAATACCATTTGAGATTTTGCATCTGCCGTCTGTTCCCCGTGTTACATTAAGACCCTTTAAGTGGAAAGTTAGTCCTCCTTGTCATGTCCTTCATGTAAATGAGATGACATCATCCCTACTTAGCTGAGACAAAAGACCAATGCACAAATCCTGTAGTCATTCCCAGCAGTCCACAACATGAAACAGTGTATAGAATGTGGGCTTCTGGCTTTATGAGTGCTTAGAATCTAAAAGAAGCCAACGATAAACCCAGTGCAGTGAGAGCGTTCTCCTTTGTGGTGATTATTTGTCTGGCGGTGAGACTGGCAGTCCCTGCTCCTCCTGGTGGTGATTTAGGGGAACATGGTTTGAGAACATGCAGTGTGGCGGAGTGACAGCCAGACTGATGTCTGGCCGGGTCGGTAGTCAAAATAAGACAACATCTTGAGTCTTTGATCTTCACTGAGTCTGAGTCTTTGTTCCTCATTAACTAGACAACACTGAAAATATATATATAATGAATCCTGTCCTTTTTCTGCTACCTAGACCTGTTATTGTGTCTTTCTCTGCAGCCGTATTCAGTGTTTGATCCCCCTCCTGAGTGACCTTTTTTGTTTGTGTTTGTCAGGGCATGAAAGGGCACAAGTGCGACGTGTGTTCGCGCGAGTTCACCCTGTCTGCCAACCTGAAGAGACACATGCTGATTCACAACAGCATCCGGCCGTTCCAGTGTCACGTGTGCTTCAAGAGCTTCATCCAGAAGCAGACCCTAAAGACCCACATGATCGTCCATCTGCCGGTCAAACCATTTAAATGCAAGGTGAGGTCAAATGTAACTCCAGGGAAATTCATAGCGTCAAAGTGGTATCCGTGTTTATGTGTGGTAGAGACACTCAGAAAATAGATCAAGTGTCCTGTTATTTTTTTCCTAGGTGTGTGGCAAGTCCTTTAACAGAATGTACAACCTCCTGGGACACATGCATCTCCATGCTGGCAGCAAACCCTTCAAGTGCCCTTACTGCTCCAGCAAGTTCAACCTGAAGGGCAACCTTAGCCGACACATGAAGGTCAAGCACGGCATGGATGTTTCGCCAGATAGCCAAGGTGAGGTTTACTATCCTTGTTTTATTCACCTGCCGATCCATCTATCCACTCTAAGGTGAGGTTTTTCTGGGTCATTATTCTAACGGTTAGATTCAGAGCACTTAGTAAATGCTTTGTTTTTTTGTGTGTTTTTTTTAAACAGATAATCTTCCAGAAATGGATGGCCAGGGGCAGTACTCAGAGGACAACTTTGGCTTTGCATCCTCTGACAGTATGGACAATAGCGGCTCTCAAAACCTTACTAAACTTACTACAGCCAACATGGATGACATGGAGGAGTATTATAACTTTGGGAAGGACACTGGCAGCTACACTACACCCTAAGTAGTGTATTCCGGATCCAGAGAACTTGGAATTTATGAGACAAAATGGCTACCCTGGCAGTAAGACAATGGGTGGGTTTGAGCCCCCTTCAAGAGCCAGAACTATTGGACCCAAATTTGGGGGTGGGGGTGGGGGGAGGGTTAGGATCAAGAAGATGCACTTCAAGGGAGCCATTTGGGTTTGTCTCTGATGAGAGTGACTGTGAGACTGTTGACTGTCTGGTGGCTCTATAAATAAACGGCCCACCATTTCACTGAACAGTTTGAAAGGACAGTCCAACCTGTACCTTGGTATGTTGTGTGTTGTATGTATCGAGTACTTAACATGAAAAAAGTTAATGGTTTTGCAGAGCCATCCTACTTAAATTTGATGTGCTAGAAGTTTGTTTACCATTTCATTATTCACCAAAATGTATGCCCTTATATTTTTTATTGAAGAAAGTGCCAGATAGTATTTTCAACAAAACCTCCACCCTCTGAAAGATATTTAGACACGTGCTATATGTGTATATCAGAAACAAAGTCACAACATATTCAGTCATAGATTTGAATGCTTCTCTTTCTCGAAACGTCCCAATAGGTAAGTAGTCACCTTCATGAGCCAGGAACAGGACCCTGTTAGTGCACATGACTTTGAGTTTTGGGAGCTAATGTGAGGGCTCCACTTACCAAAGTTGCTAATGCTTCATGTTGGTTACTACTACAACCACTGTCAGATGACATGTGAAGCTCTCCTACTGTACAAACAACATTGCATTGTTCAGTGTTCACCACCACCACCACATCTTTCCTCACTTGATTTAGCTATACATTAATCCTCCCTGTAGTGGATATACTGTGCTAGTTTTTGAATACTTACTGATTACAATGCACTTTTCATCAAAAGATTTTCAGTGAAAATGTTCTTCGAGGTGATCCTGAGAGAACTTTGCCTTTAAGGAAAAGAATGAAGCAGGCATCAAGTGTTTCCCAGTCACCCTTACGGCAATATTCCTTTATAAAGACAGTTCTGCCTTTTTCAATAGACTTACCTGCGGTTTTAATTCTCGATCTTTCTTGTCGGTAAAAAAACAAATGGTAACTGAGCCATTTGGAGGGAGAATGAACGGTATGTTTCAGTTACAGCACTATGTTTCCGTTTTGGGGACACCTTATTCCCCCTGTCCTGCCATGCAGGTCAGCGTTGATATGCACACTAAACATGAGAAATGGTATACTAGTCTTTTTGGAATGAGGAATATCAAACTGAAAACCTCATAGAAATTGTTATTTAATAAAGGTTCTCTAGTTTAAATGGCTTGAGTTTGTGTTTGCAGATTATTTTCTACTTTGTATAAGTGTGTATGTGTCGGTCTTCGCTCCTAAACATTCAGCCATGCAAGATTAGTGCTGGTAGTAATTCTTGACAAGATTGACAAAATAGCCCCACCTGCTGTTTCGATTTGTGTATAACACTGGATAGGCTGTCGTCATCAGGAACCAGGTCGCTGTAGCGATGTCTGTCCGTGTGCCCCCTACTGGTGAACTGACTTCCAGAACGTAAACGGAGCAGGGGAGCATCAATAAAGAACACTGAAATGTTTTTGTTATTTTGGTTTATAAGTCTTAGCTTTAACTGTGAATCTGACGGATTTCATGGCTATGAGGTTATTGCAGACATGTTGAATGTGAGCATATTACAACACACAGCAGGTGAACTGTTTAGACACTCCAGTCCTTTTTTGCATTTCTAGTCTTTGTGTCCTTTACCAACTTTTAATAGCTTTTTATTTAACTGTGACCTGGCTTTTCTGTTCTTCAGTCTTACAAGGAGTCAGCAATGTGCAATAAGTATAAAATCCCATTTCTGTTGGTTGATTGTTGGCCAGGTCCTACATGCAAAGGTTTTCTTGTTAATAATGAACCAAACTAGATTTGGACATGCCAAGAATTTTTCATGGGCCTCAACACACCCACTTTACACAACATTTACACTAGTATGCTTCCTATGTCAGATTCTAACACTATCCAAAGTCAAATCCAATGCAAAGAATTATATATAAACAGCTCTTATGCGCGCAAAAAAAGTATTGAATACACCTCAACGAAACGGCTGTGGTCATTTCACCAAATTATTTTACCCTAAAAGGAAGACACCAAATCCAAAAGGGGTTTGAATTTCTAATGGGTTCATCTTAAATGGGAGGCAGGGCTCCCTATCCACCTTGTCTCCATGGTGGCATGAGGTAGAGAAACTGATGCGTGACTGAAATCAGTGGTACATGACGCATCACGTGTAGGATCCACTCTTATCTAAATACACACCTATTAAAACTCGTAGGGATCAGCAGTCCAAAGGTGTCAAGGAGCGTTAGGATTCCACTTGCAGCAAATGTTCTCAGCTAACCAGACGCATTGACACAAATCATGTGAAATACAAAAGCAGACTTCTCAAACATTATAACGCATTCATAAATGTAGTTCATACGGCATTTATTAGTACCTTGTTGAACACAAGAATTTAACTTCATAGGGATGGTCTTTCAAGTTACCTCATGAGTATTTAACTTCATAGGAATGGTCTTTCAAGTTAATTCACAAAACATATTTGGACAAATATGCTTTTACAAAGCCCCCTTAGAAAGGGACAAGGCACGTGAACACCAAAACACTGCCTGACTGTTCGAAATATGAACTGGTACAAAGATCAGGATACAAAATTCCTACAAATGTGGGGTAAAAATGAGGTACAAAACTGTGGACGGAAAATAGTTTCTTTACAAAATCAGCCATTGCATTTTTTTAAATGTTCATTTACTTTCCCAGGGCTTTGTCCAGGTTTGTCTTTATAGCATCCAGGAAGTCAGATGTGTTGACATAATGCACATTGAGCTTGCAGCTGCAAAGACACAAATACAGTTCTTTCATAAATCAACCCCCGTTTACCAATCATTTCGGTCTACACCCTACATGTTGAATTGGCGGCATGAATTACTAGAGTCACATTCCAATATAAAAAGTCTTGTAAAAATTACACACAACTGAAGAATGCAATACAATCTTCTGCTAGACATCAGCCATGGAACCAAACAGATACAAGGTTCATATTCTGTTTTCAAGAACCATTTGGGGCCATTATTATACTTTTTTTGATTTCATAAAAATTTCCAGGGCCGTGGGAACCCCCGGGTAACTGAGTAGCATTCTCAAACTGAAACTCACTTGGCAAGGCCATGGATGCAGCCTGCAAGGTCCTTGGTCATCACACCACTCTCCACTGTCTCCACACACACCCTCTCCAAGGTCTGAGAGAATCTGAGAACACAGAACAATCAGTGACGTTTCGTGTCCCCGTTTTGTAACAACGAAGGCAGATATACAGCTGTGCTGTAGCTGAAAATGAGTATCTCCAATCATCACTTTATTAAGTCAGGGTTTCCATCCAGCTTCCCTCTGTGTTCAAGACCTCTTGTCCAAGCAAAGATGCTGGCAATTGGGTTGGTGCTAGTGGGTCGTCCCTAGAACAAAATAGAATAAAAGCATTCAGAAATGATTAGAATGGTGTGTCGAAACCATCGGGCAATGTTGACCAGGCCTTACCCTCTGGTGCTCCCGGTAGTGCCTGGTCACTGTGCCATGGGCCGCCTCGGCCTCGATGGTTTTGCCATCTGGACACACTAGCACTGAGGTCATCAGGCCCAGCGAGCCAAATCCTACAAACACGTAGAGTAAAACAAGACTAAATCAATACACTGTAGCAGAGCCACTCCAATAGTGAATCAAGTTCAAAAGGAAGTCAAGGGGAAGTCCACTGTGTTTCTGATGTCACAGAGTAACGTTTAACAGATCCATGACAGGTTATAAAGTGGATATGGCTGCCAATAAAAAGGTATTCAGCATTTTGAAGCTCAGAGACTGAGTGGGTAATCTGTGTAGCTACATGGTTAAACTTGATGGTCTTCTGCCTCACCCTGAGCCAGAATGTCTGACTGAACATCTCCATCGTAGTTCTTGCACGCCCAAACAAAAGCTCCTGAGGATTTGAGTACCTGGGCAACCATGTCATCAATTAGGCGATGCTCATACCAGATCTTCAGGTTGTCAAACTGTGGTTTGTAGTTCCTGCAGGAAACGGACGATTCAAACATCACCCTCTGTTCGCATGGTAACGGGCTTTAATTAAAGTATACGATCACACGAGTCTTACATTTCAAAGATCTCTTGGAAGATGTCTTTGAACCTTCCATCATAAGCCTTCAGAATGGTGTTCTTGGTGCTCATGTAGAGAGGCCATTTCTTCTGGATGGCATACTGGAAGCAACTGTGGGCAAACCCACTGATGGACTAGAGAAACAAAAAGGACGTAAACTGTGACCTGACTGACAGGGGCAATGACAGTGATTGGCCGCACCTCTAATGAACCTTCAATTGAAGCACGCTCACCTCATCAGTGTTGTACATGCCCATTCCACAGCCTCCAGAGGGGAAATCATACACATCCCACTCTTTCCCTTTGCTTCCGTCACTTGGGGTGAACACCATCTTGAACTTGCCAGGCTGGGTAATGACAAAGTCTGTGGCCTTGTACTGTGCAAAGAAATGAAATGAAATACAGACACCTGGAGTTCTTCCAGAACCACCTACACCCTCATATAGTATGTCCATAGCACTGATGTAAATGTGCTAAATGCTGCCAAGCATTAAGTGACTGACAATTCTCAGGCTCCACAAAGTTAAATACAAGCTTGCAGGCAAGAAGAGTGTTGCAAAATAATGACTGATCACAGCGTTTCTTGTAGCATGAAAAGAGCCCTATCTGGCTGTTCCAGATATGACCCTCAACCAAGAGTTGTAAATCAGGTATTGATCCTTTTCACTCTTAACTCAGGAGAAGTTATCAGTAAACCGAGTCCCAGTTCTTAAAACTCATACGTCTTTGTCCTACTTCAACGCAATCTATAAAATGTGTAGCCGATACTTGAATAGAGTGCTTTTTATGTACAATGGCAGAGGCTTACAGGTTCCAGTCTAAGTTACATCATTCAGATTAAACCCAAGTACATACTTGTGCAAAACATCATAAGTGTTATATTCACTGTATGCACTCATTTACCTTTTAACTATATACAATAACCAGAAGTATAATTGAAGTTGCAATTTGACATTTCCTCAACAATAATTGACTCAACTACAGTACCTGATCACCAAAAGCATGTCTGCCTATTGTGATAGGCTGTGTCCAACCAGGGACAAGGCGGGGTATGTTCTTGCAGATGATAGGCTCCCGGAAGACGGTGCCTCCCAAGATGTTCCGGATGGTTCCATTTGGGCTCTTCCACATGTTTTTCAGCTTGAACTCTGAGAAGGAGCATTAAGATTTATGTTGAGAAGACATCGATTCAATCTCTTGCCAGCATGGTGGTCAGGCAACATACCCTCCACTCTGGCCTCATCGGGGGTGATGGTCGCACATTTGACAGCCACGTTGTACTGCTTGGTGGCAAGTGCAGAGTCAATCGTGACCTGGTCGTTAGTCAAGTCACGGTATGGCAGGCCCAGATCATAGTATTTCAGCTCCACATCAACATTAGAGAGGATGAGCTGTAGAAACAGGACAGATGTAACAGATGTAATAGATTTCCAAGTGGGCTCAACATGAATGAGATCCTGATAGTTGTCAAAGTTAGGGTACCTTCTCTTTGATGAACTCCCATATGATGCGGGTCATCTCGTCACCATCCATCTCCACCACTGGCTGGGTAACCTTGATACGTTTAGTAGCATCTACAAGGATTCAATATGAGATTTTGACATGCAAAATAGTACAAATATTCTGATTATAATGTTAGGGAAGGGAAAAAGCAAATCCCACGTATCTACTACATGTATCAGAAGCTACATCTACATTGGTCATAACTTGTCCAACCGGTCCGATTTTTCGATGAAACACCACACCTACATGCGCGAAGTTCTTTTCCCTTTGCCAGTCTGAAAGGCATCGCTAAACTTTATCCTCGTCCAGTTCCTAAATGTGCTTAACCACTTGGTCACGCTGCTCTAGGGGAAAAGACCAGCTTGACAATCAGTAAGTTATCTTTGCCCATGTCTACTTGTCCTCACGTGCGACTGTGTGGGGTAAACCGTACGCTAAATGAGCATTCTAAATGCTTGTCAAGCTTCTTGAATAACAGCCTTGAGTTAAATGTGGCTTGTTAGGTAAAAAAAATAATAGGTCTCCCCTAATTGTATGTTTGTTGTTTTTGGAGTGTTTCACCTAGATCATGTATCATTACGCCACGCACCATATTGTGCCACGCATCATTGATAGCTATCTGACCTGGGCTACCTACTAATGCTTGGCTAAATATTACGATAGCAGTCTGACATTTTCAAAACTAAAGCGGAAGACATGATTTAGCGCATTCAACAGAACTAGCTGAACACAAACAAACTACCCAACGTGCAACATGACTCACAGTTTCTCTGTTGTAAATTATGGAAGACAACGGCAGGCGCGAGCACAGCAGGATTTTCCGTCAGTGAAGCCGCAGCACATCTTGAGATGGATCTAAGAGCCTTCAGGTACCCTGCCATGGTCAAGTGCTGCTGTTTTCGGACACCACTGAAATATATTGGCGAACTTAAAAAACGAGTTAACAAGTAATCGGTAAAAATGAGGTAACAAAAATATATGGGCGGTTATAATTCACACCACGTCAGCGCCTATACAAACGGAACCTCGCATAGCCAATCAGTGACATGCATTCGACATTCATGGATTTCTTTTGCTCTTTCACGTAATGTTGATGTTCACATAATAACCTATGATTTGAGTTAACGTTTTTATGTTTCCTGTAAACTTGTTTCGTTTTTTTTTTACTGACTAGTCTGGTAACACCCTTATCCGATATTAAACCGTTTAATTGTAAAAAAAAAAACCTTCCAAATATATTACCGACCCAACTCAAGTGAATTAACATGAAGAAGCCATATGAAGGTGGGCGTGACTGACAGCTTCAATCTCCTAAAATCCTATATCACCCTCTACAGGAACATGGGCACACAGTGTAGGAAAAGTTCGATACACGCAGAGCCATAGAGATGTTATATTGGGACCATCTTAATGGACTTCTAAGGCCACTATACACTACGTGTAATTTTATTGGGATATTAATGTTGAAGTGAGAAGTGAAGCATGAAATGTTGCATCTGCCAACACCTACTGAGGTAATGCAGATTACACACACGCTGCAGTTGTCCAGTCGATATTGTGTTCTGGACATTCTTAAGGTTGTCAATGATTATCATAGCCACTGTGTCAGTTTTGTATAAATTATTTCTGAAATAGACTTGAATGAATAAAACAAATCAAATAATTAAATACTTTCAGTAACATTTTTATGGCTTCAGGAATTTGATATGAATTAAAAAATAATACAGACCATTCCGGAAAGAACAATAAAGCACTTTTGACAAATACTGGTACTAAGAAACACATACTAGTATGTATGTAACAGCAAAACAAAAACTGTGTCTTGAATTTAATTGCACTTACAAACCCCTGATCCGGTTATGATGCGATCACGTACATTTAGTGTGTTTTCAAAAGAGGCCAAAGTAACAAAATGCAAAAATTTCACATAAATTAACATAATCAAGTAAGACATAAAACAGCATCAAATAGGACTGAAACAAACAAGCTAGACATCGCTTTTTGGTAACTAATCATGTGCCACAAATTTTCTGAACTAGTTCAAACAAATTTTACATAACATGTAAAAAAAAATCTGCCTGCTGAGAACTCATTAAGTGCATCTACATTGATGTGCTCTAAGAGTTGCATTTTGTTGGAGATGAGAATTCACAACCGTATCATACTGCAGATATCATTGTCAAGTAGTTTTGTAGAACCATTCAGATTGCTTTCACGGTTTCAAGACCTAAGAGTTCAGGACGGCCAAGTGACTAAGTGGGGGCTGCAACAGTGCCTTTCTTGTCACTGAAGAAACTTTTTAGCATCAGCACCTGCCCGATGCTGACTGCAAACAGAAGAATGGTCTCTCCAATGGACCAGTAGCTCACACGTTCATGAAGGTCTTCTGCCCGGATACGGTCATGCGCCTCCCGTAGTCTGTACCACGTTTGAGAGTCAGACACCACCTTAAGAACCTCGTGGATAGACAGACACGCAGACTCCATCTGAAAATATAGATTGTTCAGAGAAAACTTTATTTTTCTCTTATATGAAGGGTTAGAGGGCCTTGATGTATTCAATATGGAACCTGGCAATGCTCAACGGCCAGTTGTTGTGAAGTTTACCTGGGTTAGTGCTGTAGCTTTGTTCATGTCAGGGAGGAGAGGCCTCTCATCCCCTGCCCGGAAGTCCAGGTAAACTATTTTGTGGGAGAATGTGGAGAATTCATTGCTAAAGCAGACTTTGTAAACACCTTTCATGGTTGTGGTGTGAGAAAAACTGTCATATTGCTTCTTCCTATCCTGATAGAGGACATTGCTTAAAGGATCTGTGACAAAGCAGTCCACATCATAGTTTCCTCCTGCAATAACCTAAGAAAGAAGGAAGAAAAGTATGAGAAATACATCAACCAGGGTGTTCGATCCTTCACGTAGGCTACGTGTTAAACCTGGTCTAGACAATAATACATTTCAAATCAACCATGCATATGACTCCAAACAGCGTTCTATAAAATCACTTACTTGAAAGTCTATGTCAAATCTTACGCCATTCTCAAGTTCTTCGTAGAAACATTGCTTTTCGTTGTCCGGTAATTCAAACGTTAACTCTGTGCTACAAACAAAGATAATATGTAACATCAAACTGCAAAATCCAAGGTAACGCATGATCCAGCTAAATAATAGGAGAGCAAATCTTGGAAAATATTTACTGTCACAATTACAAGGTACACTTTTTTAAGATACAGAATGATTCCTTGCAGTGAATGTGACAGATGAGGCTCAAAACTTTTCTCTCAACCACAACTGACGTGGCATGGTATTAAACCCCTTCCGGGTCACTACGCGTCCTTATGAAGTATACAAATGAGCCTGTTTGACGCGAACTCTGACGTTGCTCACAACACAGAACTCTTCATTAATGTTTAAAAAAATGATTATATCGTAACACTGCGGTTAATAAATAAATAAATAATGTTTATTTTTATGGATTATTGTTATCTATCATTATTTAAAGACGCAGGGCAACCACAGGGGCGAGGGACTTGTGACGCGTTATACACGTATAAGAATTCAGTGGGGAATGGTAGTCACTGATAACCTTATCACAGAGTTTGAGAGGTAGGCTAATGCATTACTGTTTGAGAGCGTGTAAGTGTAAATCTACAAATGGCCTTGTTTGGCTTTTACGGAATACTATATGTTTACAGAGTTGTGTAAAGATAAAGTTTAGATTCAAGATGTTGAGATGTTGACATGCAGAGCCTGTTTACAAGTCATTCAGCTGTCAGCTTACTTGTTTCCTATTTACACAGGAGAACATCCAAATCCAGGAATTTATCATTTAAATATGCAGAACAACATGATGGATCTAAAGCAGTTTGTGGAGGAACATGCCACAGGTCTGACTGTCACCCTTATTGCAGGTAAATCTAACTTTGTGATCCACAGCCAGTATATACTACACAAAATGTAAGTTCGACTTTTGGAGATCTAGAAACGTAATTGTTTATTTCCACTCATCTGTCAGGAGTGAGCATATTGGCCTTGCGCAGATGGAAGGCTGGGGGAGTATGCAGGAGCAAGGCCAGGCTGGATGGCAAAACAGTCCTAATTACAGGAGCCAACACTGGCATTGGGAAAGAGACAGCCATGGACATGGCCCGCCGAGGTGAAACCTTGCGAATTTCCCCCAAATGGTTCATTGTAAATTCCCACAGAAAAATGTTTACTGCAGGTACCCTAACCTCATGCTTGCATGTGCACAGGGGCCAGAGTGATCCTGGCCTGCAGAGACATGGTCAAAGCCAGCAAGGCAGCAGAAGAGATCAGGAAGAAGACCGGTAATGTGAACGTGGTGGAAAAACATTTGGACCTAACCTCACTGCAGTCAGTCAGAGAGCTGGCTGAAGATATCCTGAAGAAGGAGGAGAGGCTTGACATCCTTATCAACAATGCAGGTGTGGTAGAGCACCGCCATTTAGCAAACAGCCTTGATGTCCAGGAAAGTATGACAGACTGATCTGATAAAACAAGTAATAAATGATATTAACCTTTTTATTGTCAATCCAAAAGTGCAGTGCGTGATGTCTGAACTTTGCATTCTCAAACTGTCAAGCCCCACAATAGTCCCAGTCTAAATCACATACACAGCCAAATTTATTATTTCTTGCTCTATTGCAAAGCAAATACTTTGTGTACAATTTTACTTTGATCAGTCTACCACATTCAGATTTTTGTGTACCAGCCCTTCACACAGACTGTTTTCTGTGCTTTTCTGCCATAGTGTAGTCTTCTTCAGCTGTGTTTATGTCCTCTAGTTATTATCTATCTTAAAATATATATGTTCTTATAGTTCTGTATACAGTAGACAGACTTCTGTTTTTCCAATCCGTTAAATTCAGGAATCATGATGTGCCCCAAATGGAAAACTGTGGATGGCTTTGAGATGCAGTTTGGTGTAAACCACCTTGGACACTTCCTTCTAACCAACTGCCTCTTGGATCTCTTGAAGACATCCACTCCCAGTCGTGTTGTTAACGTGTCTAGTCTGGCCCACGAGAGGGGTAATGGGGATTCTAAGTAAATTCGCTAAGCGTTAACAGACCAGCCTTAGAAAGCACGACAATTTTTTATTATTGTCTGTCTGTGTATTGATTTATCTATGAACCATTATTCATTGCGTGTTGGTTAGTTTGATGATAACACAAAACCTTAATTACAGGCAAAATCCATTTTGATGACATTAACCTTGACAGAGACTACGACCCTAATATAAGCTACCTTCAGAGCAAGCTAGCCAACGTTCTCTTCAGCAGAGCGCTAGCAGCCAAACTAAATGGTGGGTTTAACTATATAAATGTGTGAGCCCAGACAAAATGCAATGTTTGAGGTCTCACAACTGTGTGTATTGTGTTCTCTCTGGTGGTTCCTCTCTGATGGGGTCTTCTCCACAGGTTCAGGGGTAACTGTGTACTCCCTTCACCCTGGTATCGTCCACACGGAGGTGGGTCGTTATTTCTTCCCCACCCTAGCCTTGTGGAAGAGGATCTTGGCTGCACCATTTTTTGCGCTCATGAAGACCCCCTGGGAAGGGGCTCAGACCACCATCTTTTGTGCTGTGGATGAGAGCCAAGCCAATGTCACCGGCCTGTACTACAGGTCAGTGCATTTAGCACTAAATGTTTGTGAAAGGGAATCTCTTCTTTGTCATCTTTACTTAGGGGTAGGTCTTTTTCATGAAAAAACACCTCAAAATCCAACTGGTCATACGGTATTGTCTTATAAACCCCTCAGCATATCCACTTACATCATAAGTACTTTAACCCCCCCCAGAATAATTATTCCATGCTGTCATGAAGCTATTCGATAGTTTCGATTTTGGGGTAACCCGTCGCGCACAGTGGCACCAAATTGTATAATTGTGATTTGAAATACAAATTTGGTTTCCAGTCAAAAGGCTTTTTCATTTTTCCAATAGGCATAAATGTTGTGTTGGCGGTCATTTCAATTTCCATTTTGAGGTGCTTTTCTGAAACCCTTGTTGACCAACAGGAACTAAAACAGATTTAGTTCCTTTCTAATCATGTTTTAAAAAGTGATAAGAAGTGATGTCCTAATCCAATACATTTGATTTCATTTTAGAGTCAACTCAGAGTCTGTTTAGAGTCAGTGGTCTACAGGTTTGATTGACCCTCTTCTCTGTGTTCTCCCTGGACAGTGACTGCGCCCCTAAAGCAGCTGCTCCCCAGGCCCAGGATGACGAGGCAGCAACACGACTGTGGGATCTGAGTGCCTCCATGGTGGGCTTAGCCTGATGGGGTTATTCCACCCAAACTCTCAAATAGGTAAAGATACAGGCAATGCTGTAAGCAGGTTTGCACATTCTCTATGGAAATCAGCATGTTATCAGTGCAGTGCTGAAAGAACCACAAATGATATCATTGAATGATATTGGTATTGGTGTCTCCATTTTATATTGCTACAAGATAGACTTTAACCTTTATGGTTGTCTAACTTGTATCTACAGCTTGCTCTTTAATAACCTACCTGTATAACATTTCCTGATTCAATGTGTTTGATGTCAAACATGAAGTGAAACACGACCAAATACCACCACTGGTATGATTATGTTCTAATCGTAGTCCAGTGGTAGGATCATCATTGGATACCTTGCATTTTTAACACGTCACCCCATAAGCATTTTACATGACAACGCCTGTATTTACTCATAATTCATATCAGTTGTGGCAGTTGCTTTTTCTTATGAACGTTTTCTGCTTCAGTTGATAAATGGCAATAAAAAATGCATGTGAAACATAGTGGCAGCATCACAGTTTTGGAGGTAGGTCTGCCTGCTCTTTATTTTGCATCGCTTTATTGTTTCTCCATACAGTTTACCACCATGTTCAAAACGTGATCTCCATTGTTGTCGCAGGGTTTCTCAATCATAGGATGAACCCACCTTCAACCAGGCACACTTATTTTTTAAGTTTGTTAACAGAAACACATTTAGTAAATTTAGTTTTAAAAAGTCATAACATTTGTGACATAGTTTTTTAAACCACATTGCATTGGCTACAGACCATGTAACACAGTGGAGTAAAATCACCAAGATGACTTGGGTACGATCCCTTCAAAGCGCTAATAACCCATTCTTCAAAATGCGCGTTTCAGTTTGAATTATTGTGATGAATAAAAAAGGTTGTTAGAAAAGTTGGTTGAAAAGTAACTCTTGAAAATAGTACCATCTTGTGTTCAATAGAGTTACTGCAACCTGAATTATAATTGTGGTCAAAGTTACATCAGAAAGGGACTCTTAAGCAACTCGAATACTGTAACGATCCATTCATTATATTTGTCATGACATGCATCAAGTCAGTCATATAATAGTGTTTCAATCATGTCCAGTTCTGTATGAAAACATATCTTTGCATGTTATTGCAGAGTTGAACATGACATATCTGAATTGTATTAACAACCTCTAATGACTAACCAGTAGGTAAGGTTACTGACTATGATCTATTCAGAGGTAGACATGACTTACCTTGTTACGTGTTCTTATTCTCTCGTTCATTCTTACGAAACTCATAGATTAATAATCAATTACACTTTTCCATACAAAATATCTCTGAATGGCCTTAAGTAATACAACGTCATAATGTCACTTAGTTACACGTTACATACAAATTCCGTTAAAGACAGTTAGACAGTAATACACAGAAATGCAGTTCATTTGGTTCCTTCAGTATGATGATAATACATTTCTCCCTACCTGTGCCCGAATGTGACCGAATACTGAACTACAAGTCTGACCCGAACCTTTTCCAGTTATGTTCATAGCATGTAGTTAATGTCAGACACATGCCCTTATCAGTTCTCCGTCCAACGGATACAGAATCGATAGCTGGGCTGGAAAAGTGATAAGGAGATGTGAGCGACCACAGGTTCAACGAAAGCAACAGCCCTGGCAGACTGATGGGTAACGAGACTTTAACGAGACTCCAGTTTGCCCTCCAAACAGCCAGTCTCACAATGTCCATAAAATCCTACGTCTTGCCTAAACCTGTTGTCCTGTTGCATGAGCAGATCAAATGTGTCCATTCCTATCAATCTCTGCAAATGTCTTTGAAAAGCTCCCTTTGCAACTTTTTCAATAAATTCTGTTCTGCTCCATCCTCAGGAAGGTGTGCAGATTGAGGCAAAAAAAGACTTAGGTTTGAATCCGTTCCTCGCCGGGAGCAGTGACCAAGGTTGGGACCCACGCAGTAACCCCTTCACGGTTTGACTGCCTACCTTTAGAGACACACCCCATTGATGAGTTTTATTTCACTGCAACCCCGCCTGGCTCAGAACAATCTCTCGGCTGTCATTGGTTCAAAATTAGAACTCACCATTCCTGCCCCCCAGGGCCTGTGGATTGAAGCCAAATAGTTGTCTTGCCTGTCAATCACAGCGAGGTCGACCAGTAATATAAGAGAGGCCAGGCTTGGTGGGCGGGTTCCACACAGGTGTGGCTTGGAAACACATTCCAAAATGAACATACCTGTCAGCTCTGCTTGTGTTCCTGAACAGAGAGACCTTCTCCGGGGCTCCCCCCCCTTTTTTTCAGAATAATTACACCATTAGGTCATAATATCTGATATACTCTTGTAAATTACAGTCCAAGCTCATGGACCATACTTTGTGCCTCTCTGCCCATGGAGAAGAAGACGTTCACAGTAGAAAAAGCATTATGTTCTCTCATTACATGTAGTCATTTTAAAAAGACATACAGGCTGTGACATGTGCATTGTCCCTCCCAGCGACTCCCTTCAGATCATCTACACCTGCTTGCTCACGCTGGAAATAAAAAATAATGTGTGTGAAGTGGATGTTTGTGTTTGCACGAAGAACGTTTCTAGCTCCCTGTGTGTCTCTCTGACTACAGAGGTGAGCGAGTGTGAGTGCGCCTGAGGCAGGTGTGGGAATGCAGGTTTGCCGCATTCATGGGCCGAGCAGCAGCCACTTTTCTCACTACCTGTGTGGACGAGTCTAAGCAGGCAGAGAGCTGAATCAGAGCGGCCATGCTGATTAAACTTCTCTCTGTCACTGCCGTCTCGAACTCGCTGCACTGCTTCAAGAAGAAGAGAGGTATGCAGGCATGAGACTCATTTATCTCGGGAGATTTGAGGAGTGGCTAACCTGGAAGAAGAAAAAGATCATTGTGGACTTCTCTTTATTTGCCACAGGGAAACACAGTTCCTTTGTTGTAGTCTTCACACGTAAACGATAGTCCCATTTTTACGTCTTGTGTTCAGGCCTGAGGGCTTTTAATTGGCCAGTGTGTAAAAGAAGGGTTTGTCACTAAAGGAAAGGTGCTCAGGGTCTGCTCAGTGAGCAGTCAGAAGCCTGTAGCAGAGGCAGGCAAGTCTTTTCTGAGAAGCGCGGTCCAGAGCGCTGAGCGTGTGCTAAGCCGGGCGGACAGCTGACTCAGCACCTCCCCTGCTGTCTGTGTGTTCACTCAACAGCGTCTTTATCCCTGGCGACAGAACACTACCCCGGGGCCTGAACATCCCTCCCAGCCTTCAGCAAATCCCCACTGTGGCCCTGAAATTCTCATGGACCGTCCTGATCCACAGTAAATATGCCCTTTACGGGAAGAGAATGTAGCAGAAGGGCAGATTGTATAGCAGTATTGTGGATGTGTTGTTTTTGGTTTCTTGGTTATAGTTAGGCGCTACGCCAGACCAAGACCGTATGACATTTGTGGTAAAAAAAAAAAAAGAACAACTAAAGAGTTCATCAATGCAAGACAATAGAGATCAGGTGAATTTCTTTTTTTATTGTTCAAACAATGAAACTCCCCACTATTGATCCAGGAAGGGCTGTTCTGCCAGGCCCATGTGTAGCCGTGGGACTCGACCTCTTTCCACCTGACTTGACATGTTGCTCTTGATATTTTGTGATGTCTTTGCATGCCATTGTCAGAGGAAAGGCTGCAGTCGTCTCGGCCGGCTTTGTGCACGATTATTTAGTTGAGTTCTTCCTGTCGGTGTGAAAGTCTGGCGCTATGCAAACAGGGATCATCGCCTCTGTATGCAGTTCCGGCGTTCCTCCACACATCAGACGACAGGGCCGCTCATGTGGACCAGAGGAGATCTGCTAAAACATCTTCTGTCGCCCGCTGGCCCAGGCACCGGGATTAACCCAGCTACATTCCCAGCTCTCTCTGTCTCTCCCTCTCAACCTCCTTCCTGAGTATTTGCCAATAAATACTTTTAAATGAACCAGAGTAGGGGAAAATGTGTCTTTGTAAGTGACTTCTCCCGATGGTTCATACTTTGGATTATATAAAGGCTCAGTGTAGCATGTGGCTTCTGAAGAGCATGCTGTTGATATTGTTGTTATTTTATAACACCTTCTTTCTCCTCACATCCTACGTAAAGTGTTGGCCCTGAGTTTGTCCAGAAATCACGCAACCATAGCGAAGAGCACGGATCTCCACCCAGCCTGAATGTTACGGGGCACATTGTAAGAAGGAAATCCATCTCCCCTCCGAAAATGCTCTTGCTAATTGTGAAATGATGAAAGGCAAATGTGTGGGAGAGACACGGGGGACTCTTCATTTCCGATTCGCTCGCTGCTCTTATAAGGAAACAGGAAATAGCAGTCAACCCAACAGGGCTCGAGGAGCAAGATTTGCGTGTGTCTGCGTGTGTTACAGGGAGGGCTTGTGTGTGAGAGAGGAGGCGAGATACGTGAAGATCGGTGCACGCGAGCAGACGCTAAGAGGCATCCTTGTACGCACGCTCCTCCATCATGGCAGTTGGGCCTGTGTTGGATGTCACGTGTTCATGCATGTGTTTATGTTCATTCATCACAATTAAAACAATGAACCGAAGAAAGAACAACTAACTAACTAATGTCCCTTGCTGCTTCCCCTAGCGTGACAGCCCAGGTAGTCAACGTATGATCCATGGATTCTTGGTACTTCCAGACCACCCCCAATCCATTTCGGCACACTGAATAGCACTCAGTTGCCATGGACACAGATCATGTGGGGTTTTGAATAATGTGTCCATGACAACAAACTAAAGCTCTCAGTTTATGTGTTTGAGGCTGCATGTGTGCGAGCGTTGAGTGCGTGTGCGTCGCTGCGTGTGCGTGCACCTGTGTGTGCATGTGCGTGCCTCTGTGTTCCTGTGCGTGTATAATATAAGCCTTGGTGGAAAGAGAGGAAAAATCCGGTTCTTCGCTGCTCTGTACTGTGCGCCGTCAAAAAAAAAAGAGGGCTGCGTTAACGGTTAGTGCGGCACAGCAACCGAGAGTTGGAGCGATGAGAAGCGGCTCTGGGAGGCCTTTAGTGTAGGAGCTTCTGTTGTACTGCGCTTGCACCCCTGTTGTCCACTGAAGAATGAAATGTGATCATGGAGCGCTGCCAGTACACATCAGGACCCAGCGCTTGAGACGCTGAAGCACTGGACTGAGACATCTCACAACCGTCAACATCGCACTCTTACCACTAGAGGCCCCCACCACCACCACCACCACCCCTCCAACCTCCTCACCAACACCACCACACAGGCTTGTGGGCCAGCCTGTATCGACGAAAGACTATATGTTGGCAATACGATTCTTTAAATAGTCACCCTGTGAACTGATTCGATGCAGTTCCCCCGATTTTCTGCTCAGAGAAACACCTCCAAATAGACTTTCTGAACCCATGTCTTTGTTTACCCGAGTGTAATTCCTCTCGACTGCAGTGTGAAGAGTGACTCTTTCTGTCCACCAGAGGAGGCTGTCTTTCAAATAACCTGCTGACAATTTGTTAGTGTCGCTAACTTTTCTGCATTTTAAGTATTCCTCTAAGTAGTTATTTAATTTTTTCCTGGGTTTCAAGATTCTGTGAGAATATAGACATGAAGTAGAATACATACATTGACCGCTTTATGGTATTCTTTTACGTAATGCTTTGGTTTAAAGAATATTCGGTTTTCGGCTGAAATACTTGTGCGTAAAACAACTTTGTTGTGTACATTTGTCTTAAAAAGCTGTGGTTGTTGACTAATACTCCAATAGGTTTCTATTTGTTCAGTACAGTTTGGAGGTGATGATAATATGCGTTTGTTCCTCCATATGTTCCTCCCTGTTGAATGTAGTCCTGCAGTAGGAAATTGCTTAAAGCAAAATAAGGAATAATTCAAAAGATTCATTGCATGCCCTCAGAAATAATCTGTGTGTACTGGCAAATTAGTCATCTCATACATTGTTAAAATTAAAGAGTAAAAGATCAGCTTTTGCCACCTATGACTTCATTTCCACTGAAAGAGACAAATGGCCTATTACTACATATGGCTATTACTATAACGAGGGCATGTGCTATATAACTGTCTCTATGACATTTTGTCCTTTGGTCAAAATACACTGTCAATTTTTGTTCGTATAACAACGGACCTTGTTTTTACATGGTCTTAGCAGATTTGAAAGTGATTCGACTAAGCAGATTCTAAGCCAGGAGTTCCAGCCTGGTTTTCTGAATCCTGGCTGTGCCATGGCCGACGCAGAAGCACAGAGGAACATCTAGAAGAGTCTACGCTGGTCAAGCTAGCTTTTTCCTCCGCAAGATCCGTTGGTCCTCAGTGCCTCCGTCGTCTCTCTCAGAGGGTGCGTGTGTTGTTGTGCTCTGCGGGCGGCGAGCGCAGGCTCTCTTGCAGCTTTGAGTCTAAGCGAGGCAGACTCTGAGAGGGTTATTAGTCCCTTCTCCTTCCTCAGGGCATGGCAAAGGCAACTGTGGCGAGACTGAGACACAAATAGATTTTCTAAATATGGGGGCCTCCAATAGAGCGAAAATGCTGAATCTAATATTGGGCTTTTGGAATCAAACGTGTTGGCCGAAGAAACAAAAAGAATCGGAGGCAAATCGGACCATAGGTGACATTTCCACGGCGTGCCTGTGTGTCTGTCTGTGCTCATATGGATTTCCATGCTGTTGAGCAGCCGCGTTCCTTAGCTGGCCCGCATGTGACTACAACATCCACCTTTATGCTGAATTGGTTTTAGTCGGATTCGTTTGTAGATTGTGTTAAACCATATGTGATGCCTGCCCATTCACAAATACTTTGAAAGACCATGGATGACACAGAGACGGTGGACTAATCTGCCTCCATCCTGGAGTGAATCTAAATGTCAGGGAGGCACGTGGCGGAGCAATGACTTGCAGGGTTGGAGAGGGGCGGAGGAGGGGGCAGGTGAGGAAAGAGGGCTTTGATTATTAGCTGAGAAACAGGGGTGTTTGTAGTACCATCACTAAAGCTTGTGACATCTCAGCTGTATGTTGGGGTCTGCTTTTGCAACCCTGAAGTCAGGCAGAGGAGCTGTCATGGCGTTATGCCGTCGCGGGAATCTGGGAGGGTTAGGAATCCATGCTAGTCTTGCAGATTTCACTGTACTTACATCGCCGTGATCCTGTCATTTGTCGGCACTCTCCTCCTTCCTCGTTCTGCGTCCAGGAGGTGGGAATCTGCCGCAGCAGATGTTGACTAAACGCTCGGCGGTCCCAGGCGAAGCCGTCCTTTGACCCTCAGCAACGTCTGAAGATGCGGCAGCCTTGTGTTCAAGGACAATGCGCTTCTCTGTCTGATTATGACACTTCCCCTTTCATTAATATGCTTAACCTCCAGCTTGGGTATATGTCATTTGCACGGCATTAGCATATATCTGAGGCCCTGCCATTTGTAGCTGCAGAGAATGTGGGGGCGGCGGGGTTGTGGGAATGGCACCTGATAGGCAAGGGGACAGATGCTGCTCCGGCAGGTTCAGAGCGGGGCCAGCAGGGGACGGTCTGGGGACTGAGCGAATGACTAACGTTGATGAATCCACTTGGCTTTGGCTCACTCCTTTCTCGATTACGCTTGTTTGTAGTCTACCTCAAATGTGGATGGGTGGAACGTTTGCTCGTGATACTGCTGATACCTGTCCGTACTGATATGACGCAGCAATGCACATACTGCAAAGGCAACTTGTGGGATTAGCTCTTCAGGGCTAGCCGACATAGGATAACGAGTCAGGCGGATTCTGTTTGTGTAACAGTGCTGCCAGAAGTACAGCTCTTTCCTGGCCTTGCCGGACCTGCTAAGCAGTTTTCTTTCAGCTCCCTTAAAATGAAGCCTTGCTGGTAAAATTAGACATCAGCAGAACCCCCGAAGGATAACAAAATGTTCCCTTTTTGTTGTGTCGGCACATCTCACTGTCCAATTGTTGAGAGGACTGTGTCGTGTGTACCATCAAATGTCACGCCAGTATAAATAATGACAATCATTTCATAACAAAGTGATATCTGACAGGATGGAAAAGGGAGAAGTTTGGGGAGCCCGGGACACCATTTTCCAGTCTAAGCAATTGCTTTAAAATAACTTTGTTATCCTCTAAATCAAGAGCTTAACCTTCCAACAGTGTTCAGGCCCAGATAATACAAAATCCTCTCCATCATTTTCAAACAATGCCATTTCTTTTCCAATTGAGTGGCCGATTTGAGCAAAGGTCTGACTCACGATTCAGCAGCGGGCTCCTGTGTTTGTGTTCCTTTTTGACCATGAGGTAACGTGTGGGCGGTGGGGTTGGGTTCAGCCCAATCACAAGCTCACAGTGGCAGTCTGGAGGGCCTGCGTTGGGTGGGTGGAGGATGCTGCAGCCAGGTGGTGACCCTGCATGCAGTATCTGGTACATGGCACTCTGCCCAGGGCTGGGGGCCGGGGCCACAGCCAAATCTCTGAGTAGCACACTCTGGGGCCGCACAGCCACTCAGAAAAACAAGACTGAAAATATGGACTCTGTCACTCTTTTGTCTTGTCATCCTCACCAAGATGCAAAACAGGAAACACTTGACTTATTTTTATGCGTCTTCGCTGCGTGCTGACTTGTGATAGAGATTAGAAACCCTCGCTGTACCATGTGTGGATTTGTCTATCTCAGCCGAATAAAACAGTCTCAAAATAATGACATGCTGTATAAAATTGAGCCGGATGGTACGATCCACTATTATTAGATCAAATCAACCATAATGTTGCAATAGCACTTACCTACGTGTTGGTGTGAGTTTCTGCATGTGTTTGTCTGCCTGTGCACACGTGTTATGTGTGAAATGCTACATATGTATGCACGCATGTCAAGAACTTCTGTCAATGGATTCTCATTGTACCGTGCCCAGAAGAATCAAACATGATAACGACTTCTGTTTCCCCAGTCTTGCCTTCAGACTGGATCTATGAGAGAATCATGCCCCAAAATAGGATGCCTCTGTGACATCACGGTTTTAACTTCTCAAGCAAAAAGCTTGATTTGTTATGCATGGTGGCGTCTAGCTGTCTCTGGTCTGATAGAATGGGGCAGAACTTGAGCTGGCCGGAGTCTGCATCCCTTCATGTGGTGCAGTGGGCCTGTCTCAGCATGGCATGACCTGGCATCACAGTGAGAGGCAGTGGGATGATACCCAGACTCGCTCTTTCATTCAGAAGATTACGTGACAAACACACCGACTGGGGCCCGTTAGTGCTGCATACAGAAATGTGTGTATTGAACCTAACAAGAACTGCGAAAACATCTCGCGGCACTTCCTCCTTTAAAAAAAAAAAGATTCTTCCAGTTCCAGTTCACACTTTTCCCCATTTTTAGCCATCAAGTATGTTTTGATCGACAAGCTATTACAGAGCTGGACTTGAATCGATGTGGCCCAAGATGATTTCGGAACATTGACATCATGATTGGGATCCGTGCGTCGCTGGTACCAACTGCTTGTTGGCATTTCATAGGGAAATGTCAGTGTGACAACAAGGCTCGCCTCCCCTCCCCCCGCCCTCCCCCCCTTTGCGTCTGAGCTCCGTCCCTGTTGACTGACAGCCTCTCTAATGGGCCTTGACTCCAGAAAATCAGCCTGGTTGAAGGGACACAGAAGGAAACATGGCCCGGCCCCTTGCCACAGGAACACCAGTTGCAGTCCAAGCTCCAGTAAGCTTACCTTACAACACCGCTCTGTCGCTATCTTCAAACATTGGGGCTCTATGTTGAAGCCAATACCAGATCATGGAAATACCAAAGTGATGTTTCAATGCTATGGATACATATCTGATAGAATACCTTTATGACAAACATGACAATACACCGCATGTCACAACCATAAGAATGGGGACTTTGTTTCGTCATTTGAATTCGTCGTTTGACCTACCATGAGGAGCTTGTATTTGCAACTGTAAAGAATATATTCCCAAACTATTTTTTCACCAAAGTCATGAACAATATTCTGTTAACATTGTAACTGTTCACATATTATGCCACAAAGGGGACTAGAATCACCTGCTAGCACAGAATCATAAATGTGATCGACACCATTCTCAACTAGTGTCAGCGCAGTTGCCCTCTCTTCATCCGTCCCTTCACGCAACAACAAACGGGATACTGTGATCCCACCAAGGGATCCTGCAGAGGGTTATCTTGGTACAATGATCTCCCCTACCGCTCTCTGCATGAGAGAATCAACCATTGTTTGCCCTCGCCCAATATGCTAATCCCAGGTTAATTATGGTCCAAACTTAATGAGCGCCTCTCCTTTCCCTCTCTGATATGTAAATGGGTGAGCTGTGCTGGGAGGGGACTGCTTTGCTCTCTGTGCGACAGACAAGCTCCTGGTGTGACCAGAGCAAAGGTGCAAGTGTGTTTGTGTGCGTGCGTGTGTGCGTGTGTGTGTGGGGGGGAGGGGGGGGGGAATTAGGCAAGGGAGCTAAAGTCCTGTAATGTCTACTTGGAAGCTAGAGGGGGGGAGGGCACAAAAAAAGATAATGATGCCAAATTATTACTGCAATGCAGCTCTCTCTCCCTCTCTGTCTTCCCCCTTTTCTTCCTCTTTACACAACCAGACGTTTCCACTGTTATTTCCTTAAATAGCCACCGATAACCATTTCTCATTCCCCAAGGTTTACCCACAATTCAATCCTAAGGAAAAATAGAGAATTCTACAGTAAGGACTTACTGAATCCCCTACAGCATCCTTCCACTAAAATGTTGGAAGTTACAAAACCTTAAAAACCTGAAGAAAGAGGACATTTATTGTCAATTGGTAGTCTAAATCTTCAACTGTTCGGATTTAAGAATCCCAAAGATAAGGAAGAATAGAATCGCCCTAACACTAGATGCACCTGTGTCTCAAGACAGTTGCAATTGCATGTCATTATATGTTGACCTATTTTACGACGTTTTGGGGCTGAGCAATTAACGTTAGGCTGTATTCTTTAAGTGAGAACGCAGGCCGAGCCTCCAGCAGTGTGGTTTTGCAACACTCACATGCCTTCTCCTCCCTACATTAGAGGTAGGGGTTTTGGGGGGGGGGGGGTCTACAGGAGGTGCGGGTCATCTCAGCTACTAAAGAGAAGTAAAAAAAGACACTGATTCGAACACTTAGCTCACTAAGCCTACTGCTCCACTCTACTCAACCGCAACAGTTTTACGACATCGAGATCTCATCTATTGTATGCGCACAAGAACAATCTAAAAGCAGACCTGAAGTATAAATAACATGGCATAGCATACCAGAATCGGTGCTGGCAGCAGGCATACAAGCTATAGCTTTGGCACATGCTGGTAGATTATCATTAACAAGTAATTAAACGAGTCACTAAACTTACATTATTGTCGATCATTGGCGACACGAAAAGAAAATGACAGCTTTATCTCGGCTGATAACGCTGACAGTGGAGAGCAGTGTCGGAGATGAGTTTGTTTACTAGTTTATTGGGTCTTGATCGTATCAAATCAAGGAAACATGTAATCATCGTTCCCTAATGAAAATCGAAATGCATGCTTTTGCGTTGGCATTTGATATGTGACACTCAACCTTAACTTTCAAACAGATCTCGTCTTATCAACCCCGATGCCGTGACCCCCTCGTCTTGATAGTTAGTGGCTCTGTCCAAGGTTCTGAAATCCGTGTCTCCTGGGGTACGTCACATGATTGCGCTTCCTCCCTTAGCGCGAGCAAGATGCAGTGTGCGGGCACTTCAGTTATCACCATGAACAATTCGGGTCAATGGAAAGGCGCTTTCAAGACATCGTCCGGTTAAGCCCGCGCTGAGATGATGGAATTCGTCGTATAGGATCATTTCTTTCTCGGCTTTGCAGATTGTAGATGGTTAGTCTCTTCTCTTTTTTCACTTGAGCATGGCAGCTGTGGATGGGCACACTGGAGTGCTACTGATCGCTGCCCAACAAGTCGGAGACTGTTAGGAGGGTGAGGTGCTAAGAACATGTAAGCATCTGCAAGCATTTCCTCTGGTTGGAATCAAAGCAAAAATGCAGAAAGGAATGCGACTTAATGATGGCCATATCACCTATCTGGCTCTCCTGGCAAAGAAGGATGGCACGAGACGAGGTTGCCTGAGTAAGAAAAGCTCAGATAACACAAAATGGCATGCCAAGTGGTTCGCTTTGTTGCAGAATATGTTGTTTTATTTCGAGAATGACTCGAGCTCGCGCCCCTCAGGACTATACCTGTTGGAGGGATGCGTTTGCGACAGAGCGCCGTCACCTAAACCGTCTCTATCAGCGAAGGAATGCTTAGAGAAGCAGGTAAGACAGAAGATGGAGTTAAGTTTAATCTATCTAAACGTGTTTTTCTTGATAATGTTGTATTGTCTAAAGGTTGCAAGAAAAGCATAATTTTGCAGGATGGGTCTACCCGTTTTACACAACGGTTGCCATTATTCTGATAACATACAATGGATTACTAAAGACGGTAAAAACTCAAGACACCTCCTGTATTATTTCCAAACATTAACTGTAAAGTTAAAAAGCCTGCACTAGCTATAGTTGTACCTTTTTATCACGCCAACAACTGGACAAGGATACTTTGATTGCAGTTTACTTGGCGTTGGGTGTTACGTAATATCGATGTTATTTTGCCATAACTACAGTCATTGGTGAACTTCATTTTTGTTGACTGATTTTATTCACACATTATTACTTTCAATACAACGACGATACATTGCTCTCACCGACGCCCCAGAGTTGCAAGAAAATCAACATTTGTTTAAAAAAAAGAGACAATAACAAGTTCTTGTGATCTGTAGCCTATTTTTACGTTCAATTTGACATTTGAAATGAATATTTTATTTTTTGCACAATCCTCTAAGCATACATGAGCACGCTTACGAGTGATATGACAAGGGCAATCAAAACTTAAACACTATCCAAACTTCGTGAGTCGCCATCTTGTGGATAAGACATGCCCCATCGCTGTCCGTTTGACGTATTGATTTAATTCCTCGTGCTGATATTAATAGCATCCTACCTTGGCAACTGCGTGTTCTCGGTTTATAGTCGCTTGCTTCGTTAAATATTCCTTTCATTATCAGAACCACGCAAACCACACGCCACTAAGCAAACCAACTACGGTCATCCGTTTCTTTTCAAACCATACGACTGTAAAGGCCATGCAATCTAAGGCCTTTATGTAAACGTCTGAGTTCCACGTGATTAGTGAAAACATCTACATAAAATGTATCAAGATTGCGTAACTCGAAATCGCCGAAGATGACCGAAATACACGACTCTCAAAGTATCAATAAATAACTTTAGGATAAGTGGTGGCGAAAACCTTTCAACACGCACAATTACAGGAATCGTCAGGAAAGTATAGCCACTGGTCACTGTTCACAATTGATGCAGGCAGGAGCTGCCAAATAGCCAAATGCTGCATGAGACCGCAGTCACCTTCCCAAATCTACGCGGATGGCAGTCTGCTCAAGACAAAATATCCCAGGTCGCATTAAAGTGAAATTAGTTGACACATTTCCCCAGGGAAATCACCACACATTTCAATCCCTCACTTACATTGTTAATGAAGACTATGCTATAGACTCGTTTTCATATATTATACAGTGCTAGAAAAAAAAAAACATGGTCACAACGTGTTTATATAAAAAAGTTAATCCATAACCACGGCTACAGCTTTAGTTTAACAAAGTGAATTCCATTCATTATCTTGACAAGATCAAGTTGGTGTGGCCTGTAAATGATTGTATTGGCTGATGGGGTGCTTTGATTAACTGTTGATTATGCAGTGGTTCTAATGGGCGGTTTCAGTGCTCTGCTACGTTTATGCTGTCCCAAAATGCTGATCCTCTAACATAAGAATGGGTTAAGTAAGCCTTTAGTTCTGGCATAAAGGGAACACTTGCATCTCTATGTATCAGGAAGCTTTTTGGGGGGGCTTGTGTTGCTGTTGCCATGGAGAGAGGTCTTTAGTTTTTTTTTTTTTTGGCATTGCAGTCTTTAAAACAATGATTTAGTCTTTCCTAATTTGATGTTGCTGTCCATTGGGATGAAACATGCATCTTTTGATTGAGGCCCAAAATAAAAACCTATCTTATGTTGATTACTTTTGGTTTCAGTGATTGCTTAAGCTAACACGATAGAGTGAAGTATGGATGTTGTCTCTCACTCTGATGCATCATTGTGGTGTGACTCTTTGACTAGATTAATAGATCTGTATTAACTTGGTAGGCTAACGATTTTCTGATGTCTTTTTATTTTTGACACCAATGAACAGTCTGAAAAGCTAGTAAATAGATACTTTGCTGTTTAAACTGAAAATGCAGGTATGTACACCAGCACACCAATTCATGTGAAAATACGTCCACTGGCAATCTAATTTACCATCTGGAATCACAAAGCACAAACAAAACTACAAACAAAATGCAATACGATCATGTGCACAGCATTGAAAACAACAGCCACTGATACAGCTTGTTTCTGTTTTCTCCTCTTAACAGTGAAATCAATTGTTCTTACATAAAATATGTTACACTGATTGTTCGGTACCCTACTTTATTTTTTCCTGCTCGGTATATGTTGCATGTTCACATTTATGTACCTACACTAAGTATACACACAGTCATAAGCAATAATAAGCCTTTCTATGGAAAGGTACAGTCATAATGACAAGGAATGTAGACATGTAAAAAAAACACATAAATACATAAAAACAAAGATAAATAGGTTAATTTTTGAAGTGCCCGTGTAGTGTGTGTGTGTGCTTGTGTGTAAGATGGATGCATAATGTGTGTGTGAGCAACTTTGAATGAACATAACATGATTGCTACATTGTATGTTCCTGCATGTCTACTTACGTGCAATCAATCAATCCAGACAACAGCTATGAAGTTTAAATGAGGACACAAGTGATCAATCATCTGCTGGTTGTTAGTACATGCCACACGCCCCAAGGAAAGTGAAATAACACCACAAACAGGAATTAAAGTCATAAAACAGTAATAACATTGGATATTTTTGATGAATCTGGTCTTTCAAGCTGTTTTCTATCAATTCTACAGTCTACGTTGTCACAGTATCTATGAAGACAGTGACTGGTTGATGGTGCGATGGTGTGGGTTTGTTTGTGTTGCCTGTTGTTTTTAATCAGATGGTGTAAGGGTAGACACTGAATGTAAATCCCTGACCAGTGGTCTGTCCCTGACCAGCCAGCCACAGAAAACCACAAGAGTAATGGCCAGTCTGCTGGGTCTTATCTGTGTGTGACACGGTGAGGGACAACACAGAGAATGGATGCCAAGCCAACTGTCACCTCACCTCACACAACCAGGGCTTTTTATAGCACAGGGTCTCTTTCTTTCTTTCTTTCTTTCATTCTTTCCTTCTTACTTTCTTTCTTTCCTTCTTACTTTTTTTTCTATTTTTCCCCCTCCCTCCCTTTCCCTCTCTCCCTCTCTCTCTTTCACACCCCCATTTCCAGTCCCTATCTAATTTCTTATTTTATTCTTTGAGTGTTCCACTTTTAAAATGTTCTTATTCCCTATTTAAAAAGAGCTACGTTTAAGCCTACAGTTACTATGGCAACCCCTATTTGCATCTGAAAAAGTGTGTTTGAAGGGCCAACAAAATGTGCAACATGGCTTGGCATTGTGCTTCGCTTAGCAAATACTCTGCATTTGTTCAGAGATGCATTTTAACGGGGGCGGGTGTGGGGAAGGGGTGTGGGGGGGTGGGGGCCAGCATTTAATAAAGGGTGATATGTTCACTATCTGAAAAATCAGAACAAGTGGAAACGATTGATGGGCTTATGATGTTTCTCTCCAACAGATAATGTCTCCGACAAATATAGACTGCTGCATGCTAAAAATAGCTCCCTAAAAGGCTTGACACATCAATTCACAGGAAGCATAGATAGAAAACAAAATGATTGACAAACTGTGTTATGCTGCTTATCAGGAAACATGGAACATTACCTCTCACTCACAGCTGATTGGCTGCTTAAATCCGATTGGATCTAACATGTTGGATTAATACAATGTGAACACAAGTAGCTATCATGTTATTCATAGTGTTTAGGAGGCTGCTGCGCAAAGCTAATATTTAAGATTAGCGAGAGTGTCGTTGGATGTTGGTTGGTGGAAAGGCAAGAGGGCGTAGTGTTAGGTGATTGTGCTTGTGACTATGTGGAGACAGAATATAGCCAAGCAATCGCAGCAAACATGGTACTGCTCGCTCCGAGACAGAGGTGAGTTGCCAGGTAACAGATGGAACATACAGACGGTATGTAATGAATCTCCCAGGACTTCATCTGCTGATGGCTTCTCTCCCAGGAGATCAGTGTTGATCTCCACACATCCTCACCGGTTTGACCTAGAAAAGATCCTGTCTTGACCTTTTGCGCCTCCGCAAAATGTTCTTTTTAGGTGAAGAGTGCAGCAAAATGGAACATGACGCAACAGCCTTGCACAAAACAACACTGTAATCCCTCCCATGTCTTCCTTTATTTTAGGATGAACTCTGGCAGAGACCCAGTTGAGCCTCGAGCGTGGAGGCTGCGTGGCTCAGGGTGTTTCTGCGAGGTTAACGACGCTCTTGTGTGGCTGTGTTTCAGTACTACTTCACGGTCACTTTCAACCATGACAACCAGAAGGCCCTGGAACTACGCACAGAGGACGTCAAGGACTGTGACGAGTGGGTGGCTGCAATAACACAGGCCAGGTAACCCGGTGATCCCTAACCCTCACCTCTGACCCCTGAGGTGTTCCTGAAACACAAGGACGATGCCTTTACTGAGAGCACGAGGCTAAGGAAGGTCACAACAGTTGGGAAATACCTGTGTTTCAGCGCCAGGCTCAACCATTTAAATGCAGTTCTAATCTAGTGGTTTCTCAGATGAACCCTGGGACTGTCTTTGGGTCACTGTGACCCACCTTTGCGGTAGAAAAGGTGAACCACACTAACCCTAAGGCAGCACAAGGGTTCATTAAGAACCTTGATGATTTGTGCTACGTCAAAGACAGGACCATTTAATGAAGCAGGGTTTAATCAACCCCCCCACCCCTAATTTACAGTATTGTAACGTGCAGCGTGTTATATACAGACTTACCATACTGTTTTTAAAGCCAGATAATACACAGATTTTGCTGAAGATTCGTGGTATTCTTCTAAATCTTGCGACATGTGAGTGGCTTGGTCGTGGTTTGCTTACAGAGCCTCTATCTGGCCAAACACACGTTGATTTGAAGTCTGGCTTTGCTTTGATAATCCCATCATGAGCCATGTGTACTAATGAGGTGCTTACCGTGTGTGTATTGCGTGTGTGTGTGTGTGTGTGTAGTTACAGGAACCTGGCTACTGAACATGAGACCCTCATGCAGAAGTATCTCCACCTACTCCAAATAGTGGAGACAGAGAAAACAGTTGCCAAGCAACTTCGACAACAGATAGAGGACGGTGAAATTGAGATAGAGCGTTTAAAATCTGAGGTAATTTCTATGGTAATTTAATGCTGCTCTGTGTATTCATATATAAATATCACTTGTGTGTTTGTATGCATGTGTGTGTTTGGGCCTATAATAATCTGAGGGTATGTTTGAACAGCGTTTGAACGTCCTTTAAATACAGTTGCGTTCTGAGGGAGACTGGAAGGAGGACAGAGGTACTGTCTGGTCGAAACCTGTTGAAACCTATAGGAAACTGTTCAAATCCAGTGTTGAATGTTATGCTTCCTCTGCACTGTATAAAACAGATCAAATACTTTCTCTTCTCTTTAATGTGCTAATGAAGAGCACCAAATGAAACGTTGTGCTCAATATGCATGAATCGGGTCCTATTGTACCTGCTGCAGCCTTCTCCAGAGTATTATAATGAACAGTCTCTGTCCTTGCATAAGCCATGGAGAAATTTAAGACAGCAGTGCCTGCCACTTATTAGCTCCAACATCCAGCTTGGTAACGTCTTAAGGCCTAACTGCTTGTCTGGAATGACATTTGTACGTCATTGTTTTGCCCCAAAATGTTCACTTTAAATCTTAAGATTTACAATGAAACTGTTATTGTGACCAATTGCAGAACCAAACACGATGTCTCTCGTTATTTAACGGAAAGACTTTGCCTTTGTTTTGATGGCTGTGGTTAGATATCCGGACTGCTCAAGGACAATGAAAAGATCCAGTCGAGCCCAGAGGTTCCCCCTAGCGATGACGACACTGAAATCAAGAAGATCAAAAAGGTACATTTTGGTCACTGCGCCACAGCGTCCTTCAGTGCTCATAAACACCACCTGTTCAAACCTACGTTGGTCTCATGGGCGAGAAAGTATATGAGTACAATCACTGATTATTTGCAACTTACATATCAGCAATACATACCAGTAAATAATACATCCTACCTACAGCGATGGAAACGTCTCACCAGTCTAGACATGAGCACCACCAATCTGGACGATCTTTTCAACCTTTGCCGTTCCTCCACCCTTGTTTGCCTGGGCAGGTCCAGAGCTTCCTGCGAGGCTGGATCTGCCGCAGGAAATGGAAGACCATCATCCAGGACTACATCCGTTCTCCCCACGCTGAGAGCATGAGGAAGAGGAACCAGGTGGTGTTCAGCATGCTGGAGGCGGAGGCCGAGTACGTCCAACAGCTCCACATCCTGGTCAACAACTTCCTGCGGCCACTCCGCATGGCCGCTAGCTCCAAGAAGCCTCCCATCACCCACGATGACGTCAGCAGCATCTTCCTTAACAGGTGGGTGACACTTACTGCAGACAAGTCGTTTTGGAGAGATTCGTAGCGTTTGAAAGTTTTAAACCTAATTACCTAGAGAGTTTAAATGATTTTTCCCACTTTTGTTCTCTGTGCAGTGAGACCATCATGTTTCTCCATCAAATATTCTACCAGGGTCTAAAGGCCAGAATAGCCAGCTGGCCAACTCTAGTTCTGGGTAAGAACTCTGTGTACTCTGTGTGATGTCTGACAATTAGTCCAACGTTCAAATTACTCAGAGACTCCAAGCTGAAACCAATTAACAAACTGTCTGAATAAGATAGCTAACTAATTTAATTTACCAATAATTGCATTACCTATTTTTCAGGAGATCCCCAAAGTTAAAAGCAAACCCATCTGCGATAGAAATATATAGCCTACATAAACCCCTAAATATATAAATATAATGTATAATCCACAATCAGACTAGAAATGTGTTGAATAAGTGTTTCAATGAGAGATGGGGGGATGTGGACAGTGATCTGACAAAGGGCCTGTCCTCTCCACAGCTGACCTGTTTGACATCCTGCTGCCCATGCTGAACATCTACCAGGAGTTTGTGCGCAACCACCAGTACAGCCTGCAAATCCTGGCCCACTGCAAACAGAACCGCGACTTTGACAAACTGCTCAAGCAGTATGAAGCCAAGCCTGACTGTGAGGAGAGGACCCTAGAGACCTTCCTTACCTACCCCATGTTCCAGGTGAGAGCTCTGAAGCACTAGCCTAGCATGGCTGCAGAACAGAGATTCACTGCACTGTTTAGTGTCATTTTGTGCTTGCTCTGTGTTCTTCGAAGTCATTGACCTTTGGGCTGCGTGCTAACAATTACCTTGGGGATACTCTGTACATGAAATCTGTAAGTGCTCTATAAGTCCTGGAGAGAGAGAGGCGTTAACCCGTGTGCGTCTCCCTGACCAGATACCTCGCTACATCCTGACTCTGCACGAACTTCTGGCCCACACTCCTCATGAGCACGTAGAAAGGAACAGTCTGGACTATGCCAAGTCTAAACTGGAGGAACTTTCCAGGTACATTATACATGCTCTTCACTGAAAGTGCAGTACGGTCAAAATAATAGAGCGCTGAATTGATAAAGCATTCAAAAGCTATAGGCAATACTTTGCCTGTATTCCTCTAATTTCACACATGCCAAATTAAAAGTGCCTAAAAATGCCTGTTGTTGTAACCTCAGAATCATGCATGATGAGGTCAGCGAGACCGAGAACATCCGGAAGAACCTGGCCATCGAGCGGATGATCGTGGAGGGCTGTGAGGTGCTGCTGGACACCAGCCAGACCTTCGTCAGACAAGGTGAGGCCAGGAAGACGCCACACTGAGACACCATCGCTGCAGCGAGGTTTGGATCAACGCGGGTGACCAACTTTGTGTGATACCTCCCGCCCTCCATTCATGTGTGTGTGGTGTGTGTCTGTGTGTGTGTGTGTGCAGGCTCCCTCATCCAGGTGCCTATGAGCGAGAAAGGGAAGATCACCAGAGGAAGATTGGGCTCTCTGTCTCTGAAGAAGGAGGGCGAAAGACAGTGTTTCCTCTTCTCCAAACATCTCATCATCTGCACCAGGGGCTCTGGGGGGAAGTTGCACCTCACTAAGGTACAGTCGTCTACACACGCAGCGGCCAGTCGCAAGGCTTGGAAGTTCACGTGTCAATCTAAGATTTCCTCCCCTGTCCCACCCTCCCACCCAGAATGGAGTCGTCTCTCTCATAGACTGCACACTGATGGAGGAGCCAGAGGGAACAGATGATGAGAGTAAGTCAAAAGCCATAAAAAATGCTTGTATGGAGGACATTAACAACAGTGACATTGTACCATAGACGTCAAAGTAAAAATAACATAAACCTCCTCTGGTCACAGCCAAACCGGAGAAGAGTGGCCAGGATACAGAACACATGGACTTTAAGGTCATTGTGGAGCCTAAAGACAGCCAGTCCTTCACTGTCATTCTGGTGGCATCGTCACGGCAGGAAAAATCGGCCTGGACAAGTGACATCAGCCAGGCATGTCCGAATGCATCGCTTCACGTCGCTCAGTTTGCTTCTTGACTTGTGTCACCCAGTTGATGATGAGCTAGGCGTAGTGTTGCCTGCATTGTGTGCTAACAGCGTGCGCTTTCTCTTTTGTCACGCAGTGCATCGACAACATCCGCTGTAATGGGCTGATGATGAATGCGTTTGAGGAGAACAGCAAGGTTACGGTGCCGCAGATGATTAAGTAAGAGCCAAACACACTGACGCAGTAGAAGCTCTCAGAAATCCCTCCAATATTCCTGTATAATGACATTGGACTAATTGGGGGGGGGAAATGCATGCGTTCGCACCTAAGCGCGTTTGGGTTTGTATCCGCCAGGTCGGACACCAGCCTGTACTGCGACGACGTGGACATCCGCTTCAGCAAGATGATGAACTCCTGCAAGGTGCTGCAGATCCGCTACGCCAGCGTGGAGCGGCTGCTGGAGAGGCTGACGGACCTGCGCTTCCTCTCCATCGACTTCCTCAACACCTTCTTGCACTCGTACCGCGTGTTCACCAGTGCTGACGTGGTTCTGGACAAACTCATCACCATCTACAAGAAGCCCATCAGCGCCATACCTGCTCGGTGAGCGTTGGTGCGCGTTCTGTCTGGGTTCTGCCAGGGTTCCCCTGGGACTTCCTCAGAGAGGCTACTGTGATTAGGTTGGACATGAGCACCTCTTACAAGCCATTTATGTATTTGTTCTTTCGTGGTAGCTAACCTGATTCCATAGAAACCTTTACATACTAGTTTGACACTCAAGGAGATGCAGAAACATATGATCTAGACATACAACGCAGCTTATTTGATAGCTTGTGGTTTCTTGGCAGAGCTTTGAAGAAAGAATACTGCACTGTATGTGTCTACAAATGATAGGGCCTCCATCCTGTATGTTTTTCCGATTCTCTGTAACTGGCCCACTATGCTATCATATCCTCAGAGAGTGAGAGGAGGATAGGGGGAGAGAGGGAGAGTGTTGAGGTGGGAGGGGAGACGGAGAGAGGTCACGCAGTTGATTCACTTCTGTGTGTTCTACTCGCCACCACCGTAATTGGGCCCTGCACTCGTTTTTTCCTCCCCATCTTTTTCTCATTCTCTCGCTTTCTTTTTCTCTCCCCCAATGACCCCCTCCCCTTTTTCTTTATCAACCTCTCACGCATGCACACAAGTGTGAACGTACATGCTCCTTCTCTCTCGCTTCATTCTACTCTATCTCTCTTACTTGCTCTCCCTTTCTCTCTCTCTTTCTCGCTCTTTTTCTCGCTCTCCTTGCCCTCGTCTGACCATCCCTCTCTCCGCTGCACCGTCCATCTCCACCTCCACCCCATCTCCACCTCCACCTCCTCCACCTCTCCCTCTCTCCCTCTTTCTCTCCTTCTCTCCCATCGTCTGCAGAGGCTCTACAGTATTAAATATTGATGGCGGCGCTTTGCGCCCAGACCCCCCTCTCCTCTCCTCCGCAATTCAACCGAGGAGGAGACACAACATGGCCGCCGCCACTGCTGCAAACGCCACGCAGGGCTGGAGGCTCCCCGCTCGCCCACTCCCAGCAGCCCCCACTGTGGTGGAATCCATTCCTGCCCTCTCCCTCTCTCTCTCTCCTCTCTCCTCTACCCCCCCTGCACCACCCCCCTACTTTCGACTGGAGCTCGTTGCTATCACTCTCTCGTTCTCTCTCCACCTCTCCCGTCTCTCGTGTCTCTGGCCTCCCCTGGGCTGGTTGCTGTTGGCAGCACCAGTGCCTCCCACACTGTCACTTGACACACTATTTATAGGCCTTCAGAGGGGGTGGCTCTCACTGCTAGGAGGAGGCTGTCTTAAACAATGTAGCTTAAACAAAAGAGGCAGAAGCTCCCATAGAGCCGCTGTTGCGAACACACTCCCGCGTTCAAACGCCACAGCCCCGCCATTCCTCTCGCGACAGTTTCTATTCGCGTCTAAGCGACGACTTCGCAGCAACCCCACCCCCACCCTTCTACATCCTCGTGTCCTGCGTCGATCCGCGTTTAAAACAAGCGCTATTGTTGATGCCGATTTCTGTCTCTCTCTCTCGTTCTCCTCCTCCTCCTCCTTCTCCTCTTCCACCAAGGTCCCTGGAGCTGTTCTTCGCCAGCAGCCAGAACAACAAACTCCTGTACGGAGAGCCTCCCAAGTCCCCACGCGCTAGCCGCAAGTTCTCCTCCCCTCCCCCGCTCTCCATTACCAAGAACTCGTCCCCCAACCGTCGACGCAAGCTCTCCCTGAACATCCCCATCATCACAGGGGGCAAGGCCCTGGATCTGGCTGCGTTAAGCTGCTCCCCCAACGGCTATGCAAGCATGCACTCCACCATGTCCCCCTTCAGTAAGACCACGCTGGACATCAACAAGCTGTATGTGTCCAGCACCATGGCCAGCAAGATCCCTGACGAGGGAGAGACCAAGGCGGACGGCAAGGCCGAGGACGCCACCGCAAACAAACAAGGTCTGAACTGCTTCGAAGAAATACAAGGAGTCTGGATGTTATCACTTAATTTAAAGGTCCCTAAATGGCTTATATTGACGTGTGTGTGTGTGTGTTGTCAGATTTGTCAGTGAGGGAGGAGTGTGACGTGGACCCCACCCAGAGTGACGAGGCAGAGACTGAGATGTCACCCCCCAAGTCCCCCACTACACCCAAAAATGTCAAGTCCAAAAACTCAGGTGTGTACATGTTTTTGTATCATTATCATATGTATAATATATATGTATGATAAATGTCATAATATCGACATATGCTCCCTTTCACCATACTCTTAACGCTCTTTATACTCTTTTTTTACATACTCATGTAATCGAATTGATGTAAAACTCAAAATGTTTAGCAAAAAACAAGGAATTTGTTGTTTAAAATGAACCAAGCCATGATGTGCACATCTTTGTAGATGTATCTATATTGACATCACTTTGTTGAAGTTTGTGCTTGCAAGTCACTGTGTAAAACCGCACCCCCAGCTAGTGTGCTGCGATAGGCCCAGTAGTCAAGCAGAGTTCATCTTCAGTGCTCACTTTCACAGTGCTGGATACAAGGGATGCCAGTGCTTTGTGTGAGTAGGAGGAAGGAAACCTTGTACCTTAGCAACCATGTGCGTGTTTCTCTACGCCGCCCCCGGTGTAAGGCAGGCAGGCAGGCAGGCAGACAGGCAAGGAGGCATGCAGGCACAGCAGACTGGCAGGCAGGGCAGGCAGACAGGTGCGCAAGCAGGCAGGCAGACAGGCAGGTGAGAATGCAAGCAGGCAGGCAGACAGACAGGCTGGTGAGAATGCAAGCAGGCAGGCAGACAGGCAGGTGAGAATGCAAGCAGGCAGGCAGACAGACAGGTGAGAATACAAGCAGGCAGGCAGTCAGGGCAGGCGGGTATGCAAGCAGACAGGCAGGTAATCAGGCAAGTGAGAAGGCCTACGAGTGGGCAGGCATGCTTGTAAGTGGGCATGCATCATGCAGACAAACAGGTAAACAAGTAAAAAACCATAGGTAGTCCGGTCAGACAGTATGCAAATAGGCAGACAGACAGATAGATAGGGAGGAATACTGGAGTGCAGTTGTAGCTGAGGGGGGACATGCTATGCTAAGGTTCACAGAGTATTGAGTGTATGGAGTCGTGCACTCCCTACACCCCCTCTCCATTGTTAGCGTTGATATGCCTGCGTGGACTGCTCCTCCTCAGTCCCGCCCACTCCTGCTCTGTTTGGAGACAAGGACAACATGCTGCATCGCAAGGCGGAGGGCAGGATCACCTTTCATGTGCGGGACAAGAGAGAGGAGATTTCAGGCTGTTGTCTTGAAATGTCATCCTCTGTCTGATGGTTCAGTTTCCTTAGTTGGTGGGATGGCAGCATTATCGATATCCAAGTTTTTCACTTTAGAAATGAGAACAGGTCTCAGTGTAGACTACACAGTGAAGGTGCAAAGTCTTTTGCCTGGATCTGTGCTGCTCTCTAGTGGCTAGACTTTAACACTTTTCAATGACAAATATGACAAATATTATTGTTTCCAAAGACATTATATTGTTATCCCCCACCCCGGATGGAATTGTGTGTGTGTGTGTGGGGGGGGTTAGGGTTAGGTTGGGGGGGTGGAGGGGGGGGTACACCACACAGCAGTGTTAACTTTCTGCCACAAGGGGGCAGTCATTTTGGCTAAAAGTCTGAAATAAAAGTCAAAGAGTATCAAACTTCAATATAAAGGACTTAAGAACGTATCAGATTGGTCAAATGTTCTTTACTGTGTTTCACCCCCCAGAGTTCTCTCTGTTTTCTTTCAACAATGGCATGGTTGTGTCATCGTGCCGGGAGCTGGACAACAACCGCAGCGCCCTTTCTGCTGCTTCTGCCTTCGCCATCGCCACCGCCGGCGCCAACGAGGGAACCCCCACCAAGGAGAAGTACCGTCGCATGTCCCTGGCCAGTACAGGTGAACCACTGACCTGTTTCCTGGTCAAACCTCGGCCTTCATGAAACACTGTCTCTATAGCGCACCTTTGCTAGCAGGTTTTATTGATGTCTTGTTTTTTGTTTTGTTTTTTTACCTTGCCTGTAGGCTTTCCTACAGACCAGAGGAATGGGGACAAAGAGTTTGTCATCCGGAGAGCTGCCACCAACCGCGTCCTGAACGTGTTGCGCCACTGGGTGTCCAAACACTCCCAGGTACACTGAACACAAACTGTGAACACCAAACATCAGTGAACTGCAGCAATGCAGCATGGTTTCGCTTTCACATTCAGAAACAACTGATAGGAGCACATTTTGCGACCCTTTACTCCTTTCAACAACACAAACCTCAGCGTACCGTGTGTTTTTCATGGATCCTCCGTGAAGGAAAGCAGTCATGCAAGACTAATCAATGAACCCCTGGATCTAAGGGCTCCATGTCTCTGACACAATCCAAGACTAACACGCTGCTGTCTTGTTTCTCCAGGACTTTGAGCTCAACACTGATCTCAAGCTAAAGGTCATCAGCTTCCTGGAGGAAGTGATGCACGATCCTGAGCTCCTGACCCAGGAGAGAAAGGCTGCTGCCAACATTATCAGGTTCGACCCAACACACCTACCATATCCCAACCATCACAGCTAGACTATTGCCTTTCGAAGTTTGTGAATGTCTTTGTTTTATGTGTGAAGAACACTGACACAGGAAGACCCTGGAGACAATCAGATCACTCTGGAGGCAGTCACCCAGATGGTAAGGTTAAATATATAGAGGCCGTTGGTTCAGAGTGACAATCTTACACCAAACATTGATGTTTGGTTCTGACAGCACGTGTGTATGTCTGTTGTGTTTTTCCCAGGCTGACGGCAGTAAGACAGAACCATTTGAGAGCCACTCGGCCCTGGAGATTGCTGAGCAACTGACACTGCTGGACCACCTGGTCTTCAAGGTCATCCCCTATGAGTAAGTGTGACACACACCCTCTGAGACAACACACACACACCCTGTGTAACTCATACAAATAATTCCTGCTGTCTAGGAATACGCCCAATAACAATCCATGTGATTCAATTTCTGACTTGTTGAAAGTACCTCATCCTGTACCCCGCAGGGAGTTCTTTGGCCAAGGCTGGATGAAGAATGACAAGAATGAGAGGACTCCATACATCATGAAAACCACCAAGCATTTTAATGATGTAGGCTCCCATTTCCCTCAATGAAAAAATCTGCACCAATTCGTTTTCCATCTCGATTCCACATGAATGCTTTTTTTTTTTTTACAGATTAGTAACCTGATTGCCACTGAGATCCTGAGATGGGATGATGTGAACATGAGGGTGTCGGTCATGGAGAAGTGGGTGGCAGTGGCTGACATCTGTCGCTGTCTCCACAACTACAATGCGGTGTTGGAGATCACGTCCTCCCTCAACCGCAGCTCCATATTCCGTCTGAAAAAGACCTGGCTCAAAGTCTCTAAGCAGGTAAACATGCTGACCAACATGCCAAACCCACAGTTGTAACCTGAGGTGTGATGACAAGCCTTTGAAACATGGCTTGTTTAGTTAGACCTGTCCTATACAGACATACTGTTGACATACTGTTTTACTTTTAGACCAAGACAGTGATTGACAAGCTGCAGAAATTGGTGTCATCCGAGGGGAGATTTAAAAACCTGAGAGAAGCTTTAAAAAAGTAAGTATGTTAGCAGCACATTTCGTGCTCTTTCATGTGTGTTGTGTGTGAGTTTGTGTGTGTGTGTGGATCAGTTCTGACCATCTCTGTGACCTTTTCCTCAGCTGTGACCCTCCATGTGTTCCGTACCTGGGCATGTACCTGACTGATCTGGCCTTCATCGAAGAGGGGACGCCCAACTACACCGAGGACAGTCTGGTCAACTTCTCCAAGATGAGAATGGTAGCTCATATCCCTCCATGATACAGGAAGCAGTTGTACAGTGCTCATCATAGTATGACTACAGACTGTTCAACTCTACCGTTCTATACTGAGTGGGTTTATATATTCCCTCTGCAGATATCTCACATTATCAGAGAGATACGCCAGTTTCAGCAAACAGCCTACAAGATTGATCATCAACCAAAGGTAATACAGCCGGCTACATTCAACTGTTTACTGTTTATGATTACTGCACATCAGGCTTGGGGCTGATACTGTATATTGACCAATTCTTTCTCTCTCATCTCAGGCGGTGCAGTATTTGCTGGACAGCAGTGCTGTCTTGGATGAAGAGAGCCTGTATGAAGCGTCTCTAAGAATTGAGCCCAAAACATCCTCATGAAGAGGGCCCTGCTCCCTCCAAAGCCTGTGGACTGTACAGGGACATAGTGTAAAATAGATGACTATTTGTATTAGATTATGTTAGAATGTGTCCCTTTAGTCTGTGTTCCCCAAAGGACTTGTGTATAGAGTCGTTATTAGACATTCAGTAGAAGGCTAGGAAGATTTTATTTCTACAGTTACACGCTACTTTCTATGTTATTTCCTGTATTATGTCTTAATTCATCTTATGATGTTCTTTTTCAACCACAGATAAAACAGAGTACAATATATCAACAAAATGTGAAATATATATGTATCTAAATGGAATGTTCAATGGGGTTCCCCGTTCACGAGGATCGTGGGAGACAAAGAGTATAATTACGATAATCAAATCCCACGTTGTTACTTATGCTACAACCAAGAGAGAATTCCTTTAATATCTTTGTATCATACGTTCTGACATCAGATGTAGCCGTTTTGATTCATCCGATACAAAGTAAACACGTGACGCTAACATGAGTCACTAGTAGGTTGCGGTTACGTTGCTTTGCAACCGGCAAATGTGGCTTCATAGAAGGTGTCTTATTATTTCCTATTTGACAAGATGACTTTGCAATGTAGGCAATGTATGTAGCAAATATAATCAATCGAATCAAACCACTTAAGGAGCCAGAATGCCCACATGTCACTGATATAATGATGACAATTGTCATGATTTATTTTCTCTTTACAGTGCATTGTGGTTTATGCCTTATCACAATAAAATTACAATAACTTAATAACACTATATCACATATGTAAAATATTTTGTCCTACACTTTGCCAATGACGCTGAGATGTTCTGTGTACAATATTGTGTACAGGCAGTTTAATGCATTTCCTAATGTGTAATGTGTTGAAAGCATATCCCTAACGATTTGTTATCAAAATGTTCAACCTATGTGTATATTATATAACACAAATGTTAAAGACAACTTATAAGTGTAACACATACTGTATCCTGTCTATATAATTGTTTTAGCAGGACTATAGTAATATTGTGCTTATTCTTTCAATATTTCTATGTATTTTTTACAAGGCTTTGTATAGAAAAAACACCTACAGCTCAAGTGGCAGGCATGTGCCACTTTCACGTCTTATTCAAACTATATAGAACAGTATGTGTAGACCTACTGTATTGAATTCCCACTCATGCACATGTGAACATTATTTAACACAGACGCGTAACATGGTTGCAATGAGCAATACCCAGTGGTATGACAATTATATTTCAGTCCTATTTTAACAGCTTGAGAAGTATTTCCAGTTTTGTATAAAACTGTTTTCTTTCCTGGTTACCTCTTGTTAATAAATCTATTCTATCTCAGGGGGAGACGTATTTTCAAGTGTGTCAATCTATTGTGTCTCTGTAAGAGTTACATTAAGCTATTGTTATCACAGAGAACGTTTGGTAACAGTTTGGTCTACGACATGGCTTTCATAACTGACTGACATGACAGAAGGACTTGTTCCTCAATGTCATGTGTTGCATAACGTGCTCCGGAAAGCATTAAGTAGCGTAAGTATGGCGTTGTTGAGCGCCACGTTGTTTACACTTGCTCTTTTTAATGTGGCAAATTTGACTCCTTTGAATTTACCTGAAGGTAGGCACATTTCAGATATTTCTATTTCTCGTTGCATTACATAGCTAACCTGCATGGAAGCTCCGAAGGAAGATCACGTGACCCTACTGAAAACGCAGCTCTTGTTTTTATAACTTCGTTATATCATTTTGATAATTGCCTTCAAATATTATTGAACCTTCAAACATTGTCGACGTTAAACAATATGTTCTTGAAGAACAGTTTTTGGTACGTTTGACGCCTCACTTTCAAAGCGCCACATGTAATTGTTTTGTGCTTCTTGCAGATGAATATCAGTTCAAAGAATGGATGTTACAGGTTTGCGGTATAGTACTGTAGTAGTAATATCAGTAGTAGTTTATGAGCCACAAATGTAGGCTACAACAGATGTTATGTTTAACGTAGGTCTATGTATATATATACACATTAATTTATAATTTGACATTTAGAATATGACAACAGTATTTCAACTATTTCCCACGTACAGTACAACAGATCCTATGACCTAGAAGACTATTCCCATCGGTTGCAGATTTTCACCGAAAATAAGCGGAAAATCGACCATCATAATGCACTGAAGAACTCATTTACAAGTACATACTTAACTTAGCATTTGCAAACATTTTACAAGTCCCTATTCACCTATTCATATATGTTGAGTTTTAAGCATATTTTGTGTTTGACCTCTTAGTGGGACTGAATCAGTTCTCTGACATGACCTTTTCTGAATTCAGGAAGACCTTTCTTTTGACAGAGCCTCAGGTATGCACATGCATTTTCATCAAAACAAAAGTCATTTTTTAAATTAAACTAATTTTGACCTAAACAGAGATCAAGCAATGAGTAGCCAATGTTTCGTTTCTCTTCATCAGAATTGCTCAGCCACAAAAGGTAGTCATGTCACTGGCAATGAGCTTTACCCTGACTTTGTGGACTGGAGAGTGAGGGGAAACTTTGTGACCCCAGTAAAGAGCCAAGTATGTCGAATCACTTCTCTTTCGTAGACTTAACAAATGTATGGACTTGTTGAACACGCTCAGAAGTGACACAACAGTAATTGGGTTTACTGATGTCAAAGTTATATTCTAAATCCCCTCAGGGTCACTGTGGAAGTTGCTGGACCTTCTCCACCACAGGATGCTTGGAGTCTGTGACCGCTATTGCCACAGGAAAACTTCCACTTCTGGTGAGATTTATACAGTATGGTGGTTTCTTTTATAATACTGACTCATCACTGCATGTTATTAACAAGTTAACTGAGCCACAGGCACACAATCATACACACACTGACAGACCAAACCTTCTTTAAAAATATATTTGTAACCACCTTTCCAATCTTTATTTGAAACTTTTTTTCACCCAGAAAAAGGAGAGAACAGAGAAGTATAAACCAGAGTAAAGCAGATTAGCAGCAGAGTCTAATAGAGTATAGTACAGTCCTCATCAAGCTTGCCTTGCTCCATGGTAGCTTTGTAGACTAGCTTACACTAGTTGTGCATGATAGCCAGGGAATGACGCAATGACAACAAATAATATCGCTCATGCCATTAAATACAGATGAATACTAAAGCAACAAGCCTGACTTGAAAATGTTAGAAGAAGAAGATATTTGGGTAAAATATTTAGGGAGTGAAAGTAGAAAGTTGTCAAACTAATAGTGAAGTTAAGTACTTATACCAGAAGCATCGACTGAAGTACATTGATTGGTGATTGGAGGTGCTTTTACAGTACGATAAACATTTCCATTTCCATGATCGTTTCAGTCGGAGCAGCAGCTGATTGATTGTGCCCAAGACTTCAACAACCATGGATGTCTGGGGTTTGTGACACTTGAGACATGTTAATATGATCAGCCCTTTCTATATTTAAGTTTCACTTGGACAATCTGACACAATGATTACAATGCAAAATGATGTGCTTGTTTCAGTGGACTCCCGAGTCAGGCGTTTGAGTACATCAAATACAGCAATGGGCTTATGACTGAAGATGATTATCCCTACGTAGGGCATGTATGTAATTTGTGTCATCCATTTACACCTTCTATTTGAATTTTGTTTGGGATAATTTACTTAAGCCATTTTCATGTGTTTTCCTCCTTAAGGACAAGCTTTGCAATTTCAAGCCTGAGTTGGCAGCTGCTTTTGTGAAAGATGTTGTCAACATAACAAGTGTGAGTACGAGCAGAATTGTCCCGCGGCATCTAATTCTACAACTTACGCCAAAGCCTTTCGTTATTTTGTTCATTTACTTTCTCATTTTGCCACTTCGCCATTGCAGTATGATGAAAAAGGCATGGTCGATGCTGTGGCCAGACTCAATCCTGTCAGCTTTGGCTATGAAGTAACCGCTGACTTTATCCACTACAAGGAGGGTGTTTACAGCAGGTTATTTTGTTAACATTTTTCGGTTTTAGCTTTATTCAACTGTGTTTCAAGGTAAACTAAACATGTGACTTACTTAATATTATAGGTGGCCTTTTGTGTGGTTAGTATTCTTTTGTGACTTTTCCAGTACAAAGTGTAAGAACACAACAGACACAGTGAACCATGCAGTGCTGGCTGTGGGATATGGTGAAGAAGATGGTACCCCGTACTGGATTGTGAAAAACTCATGGGGAACAACCTGGGGACTGGATGGGTAAATAGACGAACGTACTTCTGGTTTGGTTTCGGATGATGTGACGATTAAACAGAATTATGTCCGGTGGTCATTCTGTTGTACATCGCTCTAGCAAGCAGGCATATCACTGTTTCGTAACAAGTTTCTTAAGCATTTTATGTGAATACATTTACATTTTTCTTCTTCCGTTCCTGCTTCAGCTATTTCAAGATTGAACGCGGAAAGAACATGTGTGGACTAGCAGCCTGCTCCTCTTATCCCATCCCCTTGGTGTGATCAATATCTCACACAACACAGTGTATGTGCTGAAGTCAGGAAAGACTTGTCCAATAAGATATGTATTGAGTGAAAAAGACATACGTGGTACAATAAGGCCCTGCATAATTGTAACTACAACTTAGACTTTGTTCAACGCAGGCTACAATGTACGATAACGTCTGTAAAATAAAGGTTGTATCCCTTATAAACATGTTGCGGAAGCTATTGAAGACCTGAGTGGTTTAACAAGACAGCCAGATCTGCACCAGGGTAATGTTAAGTTGTCACTGATAGTAGGAGCCTTCCTTACTTTTCAGTCAATTGAATGAATATGCTATATATATGATCAATGTAAAGGGACAGTTGCAAATCAGATGCTCTGAAATCCGTTAAGCAGCTATGAGGGAATGGCAGGGCCGGTTCTGTTGTGTTCTCGACAGACACAGCGTTATGTGAATCAGGGGACACAAAACTACATGGATTACAGGTAGTAGCCTAGCCTATAGGTTACTTAGACCCCCATGGCGCGTAGCAAAGACTGCTACTTCAGATCCAAATGATTCCAAAACATTGGAAATGTATTACTTTTATATAAGGTATTGGATTGGGCATATATTGGGTAAGCCTATTGATACCAGCATTATTTGTAATTAGGCAATGTTGATACATGGTATGCTTTTCATGCGACATATGTCAGCGATTGATGACCATAATCGTGTGATCTACATAAACGTGTCTATTACACACTAGGTGGTTATGTGAAAGGTTCGAGATGTCCTGGTTGACGTTCATGTCCGTCCAATCACTTTAGTGTTGAGCTTCAAAACTCTCACGCCCACAGATAGTTTTGATCTTTAGCAAAACAAGCGTTCATCCTGGAAATGTTCGCCAGCTCTCAGCCAACAGTAGTTTGCGTCAAGACTACTTAACTTTCGTGTGACTGTAGAATATTCTGTGAAGCCTTTGTTTCTCACAAATTGCACACAAAAAAATCATGAAGATAAGGAAATGACTCCACCTGCGGATAATGAGTATGATGTTGGTGAACTCCGACGTTCGGCAAGAAATAAGGCAAGAATGAAGCCTGCAATTTTCTCTCCGTCTGAAGAATTTGCATCGAAGAGAATGAAGTACAGCTCCAAAGACAAAATTAAAGCAACTAAAAGGAAGGTAAGTATATTTATACGTTTTAGACGGCGAACTACTCAAGTCTGAGAACAACTTTAGAAACTCCTTACATTTTGACTTCACTGGTTACCTCACAATTTGCATTTGAAAAAAAGGTGACGCATGTGGACTGTGTTGAAAACTGTGTTGAAAACAGCGATGCCGTAAGTGATTCTGTAAATATAAAATAGACTTTCAAAATGTGTTAGAGTTCTTGAAGGTGAGATGCATAATGATTACCTATCTGTTCATCATAGGAGGACCGACCTATGGGTTTGTCATCTTATGAACTTGAACGATTAGAAAACATTCGGCAAAACCAAGCATTTCTGTCTACCATCAAACTGTTTGAGGTATGTTAAACAAAAAGGGCTGGTATATCATTGGTATTTCGTTTATCTATGCGAGCTAATGTCGCTTTTCTAGAGACGTAATTGACCAAGTCATTTTTCCCATCCTTAGGCAAGAGAGGAACTGAGTCAGACAGAATCGGAAAAACCCTCACAGAGTGGTTACAAAAGGTGAGTTGGCTGTGTGTTGGTGCGTGCTATGTCCACGTAGTGGCACTTAAATGATTAGTTCCACACTGTGCAAGATAAAGTTGCATGAAGTCATGGCAGGTTTGGCTAATGTGAGCATTCACCAGTTGACATTCCTACTAAGGAAAACCGTGAGCAGCAAGTCCAAGAGCTCTGTGAGAGCCTCACTGCCTGCACGCAAGTCCCTGCGCCTACAGAACAAAGATGCTGAGTCACTCCTGCTGCCCCCTAAACGCCAAGGAATGACATTTAGTTTTAAAGTAAGTGACTGATAGCTCGTATCTGCTGTTAAAATAGGGTAACTTAAGAAATTACACTTAATGGAAAGCCTTTTATACACTGTAAATCCTTAAAACTGCATTTCAAGTCTTCAACAACTCAGAAACCAGAGGGTCCCATCGAAATGGTCCCACTTAGCCAGGAGGACAGGGGTCCATTACCCCCACAGCTGATCAAGCTGTGGGCTGAGGTGAGGATTCATTTATCACCACATGAAGCCGATCTTATCTCCAGCTTCAGACTCTGTCTGTGTAATGATGTTGCTGTATCTTGTGATTGGTTAGGTCTCGGTGACTGGAGAAAAGCAGGCGTTGGATCTGAAGGAGTAAGTTCACAAACAACACCAAATTAGATTTCTTTGGTACTTGGCTTGTAGTGCATGACATGGTGAACACTCAAGGGATTTTTTGGTTGGGTTTGTTCAGTCAATGATCCTTCATTGGTCTGCCTCTAACTAATTCAACAAGCGATAACGTGGTCCTAGGTACCGTGATGCTCTGAAACGCTTGCGGATGGACAAGCATCGAGTGGCCAAGGTGGTAAAAGATGGGATTTTCTCTGCAGCCTTCCACCCCTGCAGCAGCCACCTGCTTGTGGCTGCAGGAGACAAGTCAGGTCACCTGGGACTGTGGAGTCCTGTAAGTTCCCCTCTCCGTGACCCGGAACTTACATCTGTCGTCTGAGCACGTTGATAGGGTCGTGTTACAAGCTGCCGTGGTAGAAAAATGGTGATCTATACGGTGTTGTGTGTGTGTGTGTGTGATTCTCTCCAGGACTGTGACTGGGGGGGCGATGGCGTGCTCCTGTTTGAGCCCCACCTCTGTCCGGTCAGCTGCATGGCCTTTTCTGCGTCGTCCGACCTGCTGAGCGTCAGCTACGACGGGACGCTGCGCTGCACCGACGTAGAGAAGGCGGTGTTTGACGATGTATGCTGCGGACTGGGCTCACTGCTGCGTCTAGTTTGTACTTTTCCTTCTCCGCCTTGACATCGGTATGCTCTCCTCGTTTCCTCCACCCAGGTGTATCGCGTCAGAAAAGGATTACATACCTTCGACTTCCTGTCCCGTGACTGCTCCACGCTAGTCGTTGGTGAATGGAATGGGGATGTAGCAGTGGTTGACAGGCGGACTCCCGGGTAACTCGGTTATTTGTTTGCTCTTTTTTACGACCGACATTTAGAACCTGGATTCAAGTTTCATGTCTAATGGGATGAATATGGATGTTTATGTTTACACAGAACCTCTCACGAATCCCTCCACACACTGGACTCGGAGGCGATTCGCTGCGTCAGTGTCCATCCGCTTCACAATCAGTACTTTGTGGTAGCCGAGAGCTGGTATTGTATTACATCAGCGTGTAAGATCTTCTTGAAGGACGGGGCAGAATTCCGGTGTTCAGTGCATTTCTAATTCAACGTTTTGCGTTGTCTCCCTTTAAGGGTGGTGAGCATTTATGACGCTCGCTTCTTAAGATCCATGTCAGTCCAGGCGGTCTCTCAGCTGCACGGTCACCCACTGAGTATCTCCAGCGCCTACTTCTCCCCCAACACCGGGAACAGAGTGCTCACCTGCTGCTTTGACAACAAGATCAGGTGAAGATGTCTAATCTTACCTCAAGCTCCTTGCTGTAACAGCAAGACTGGTGCTCATCTCTGTAGGACTGACCTGGTTGAATTCAAATGTGTGTTTGATTTGTATTCTGGAATAACACATGTATCTTTTTTTCTTCAAGGGTGTATGACACTTCCAGTATGACCTCCAATGCTCCACTTCTGACCTCAATCAAGTACAGTAAAACCATCCACTTGGATAGACGTCCTCTCTGGCTCAGGATCTAAACACCAGGGTGATGTATCCACTACAATGAAAGGCTGTATATATCTTTGTCTGTTTGCAGACATGACATGCAGTCAGCGTCCTGGCTGAGCAAGGCATGCTGGGACCCGAAACAGGAGGACTGCTTCCTGGTGGGAAGCATGGAGAGACCGTTTAAGATGCAGGTGTTCCATGAGACCGGCCAGCTCCAGCACTCTTTAAGGGACAAGGAGAACCTGACCACCATGCAGTCTGTCACCGTGTTCCACCCCAGCAGGAATGCTGTTCTTGGGGGGAACTCTTCTGGCCGGCTCCATCTCTTCTCTGACTGAGACAACCAGAGCCGTGGACCGTGTTGTTCAGGACTGAGAAACACAAGTGTTTATTGGAACTTATTGTTCGCTGAATTTATTGTTTGCGTTAACCATTGTGTGTTCAGTTCTTTTTATTCCTAAACCCATTTATTAAATACATATGAAGTTTTCACTTTGTTTTGATTTCAGTTTGGTTGTGACAATAAGGGAAACTGGGGCCTGCTACAGTGTCTCGTCTGTAGGTGGCAGTGTTGCAACTCATACCAGAACTGTCTCCAGGGAAAACAACATGAAAGAAAAGCCTAGAATGTGCAGCGATTTAAGAATATATTATTTATTGATAAATCAATTGGATACACCAGTCTTCGATCAGATTAGAAACAATGCAGTCTTAGTTGAGGGGTAACAAATGTAGAATACGTGCTTACAGGAACGCTCGTGGGACAGGATCCAATCTGCGCAGCCACAGCACTCGGCTGGAACGGACTGTCATCAATAGTGGATTCATTGCAACGCACAACTGAATCGCAGGTCAATACAAGACCAGTTGGTGCCATGATGTCTCAGGTCACCTACTCTGCAGACACACACAGGTCATCTGATGCTGTAGGAAGTTACGTTGAACTTGTCTGTGGCACTGATGGAATATAGGTAACCTGGAACACCACTTCGACATGCACTGATCAACAGGTTCGTCAGGAGAACAAGACTAACACCTCACTTGTATTACTGTCGGGTCTTTGGAAAGCTATATTTGGGAGGGGGTAATTAAACCATCTGTGTATGACAACATATATTGAAAGTCATCTATATTGATATTATTGCTAAATTATTGTCAAAAATATCTTGCCATATACATGAACACAGTATGGTACATAGCCATATACACATATTCATCAGTTTCTTTGACATTTCCCCACAGTTTCAAACAAATAACTTGATCTACATTGATCAGGAACCAAGTAAAGTCTTTAGAAAGGCGAAAAGTACTTAAAAAAATCTTAGCTAAACTCAGAGGACCCACCATAGGGTAATAAAGGACTTCTATTCAAACTAAACGTTAAACATCTTATTTAATTGATATGTCCAAATGGTTTATTGCATTGATGAAATCAATTCTGTATGTTACCAGTGTCTGATTTCTTAGCAACATGTGGGACACGTTGAAGGACACTGACTTTAGGCATTTAAGTAACGTTTCCTAATGTAGATGTAACATATTTGAAGTCTGTAGCTCCACTGTTGTTAGATGAAGACCATCAGAATACAGAGGAATCTTTGGTAAACATACAGTAGCAGGATGATGTCATAGCAGACACACAGAAGCTATGCTCACTACGGGTGAAGTGCAACAAAACATGAAAATGACTGAAAACCTTGACGATTTTACCCTCATATTTCTGCTGTTGTCCTTCTGGTCCACAGTGCAGAAAATGTACATTTCCAATTATTAAAAAATAACATCAATCCTTTCAAATATGTTATAAAAGAAAAACTCTACAGATTAGGAGACACTACATTGTACAAAATAAGCCAGCATGATTTCAACATTTAGCATTTATAAATCATCTAATGCACCGCAGGTTTCAATAATCTAATTTGAGAAAACAAACAGTCAACAAATTTTCTGAAGCACAACTTAGTTCTTTTCTTATACTATGGGAAATTAACTTTATTAAACACCTTATTTGAGGGTAAACTTTAGGAAAGTAAAAACAACTCGTATCAAATACCCAATCTTGGTTTCCAGTGTTACAGTATTGCACATCTAGTAAAAAGGTCTACGGTATCCAAAGTAAAGAAGAACTGCAACCTCTTCGCTTCTCTAGAACTACGTTGCTATGTCACAAAACCCACACTTTTACATCTAAGATCATTTATATTTTGTAAAAGTCTCAAAAACTGATTGCTCACCTTCCAACATTGATTTGAATTATCATTAACTGTTTTATTTCTGATGTTTGAAAATCTTCAAATACAGTACAACAGTTACATTTGTCTTTACTAAGGCTTAGATTATGATTTCACGCTCGTTCACGAGACAGTATTAGCAGTGACATCATGAACAGATTTGCATGACAATGGTTGGATTGGAGGAACCTAGAAAGATCATAGACCATTAGTCACAGTCATTAGAAAAATATTTTTTGAACAAGCCATCTTGCGTGACCGTTTCTACATTCAAAAAGTATCCTTCTGTTAAAACCCTCTCCAGCTCTTTTCTGCCTCCAGACCATTACTGTACAGTACATCCGTTAGTAGTGGTGTGAATTCTAATAAATAGCAGCTTTTATCATGTTGGTTTTCTGCAATGTGATGACTTTCATGAAAATGTATGGAGGTAAAATAGAAAAGGACCTTTCTCTCTCTATCACACCTCAGCTCTTCTAACTTGACACGAACCAATCCACTTTCCCTCTCAGTGTTCAACACATGCCTCATGCAATGATGAATTATTTTAATCAATAGAAAATAAAGGCAACTGTTATCTGTGATTGAACATGTTTCTCCTATCAAGTCGATGTAGACTTTGTGACCCTGTTGCCTTGACTTTGTGTAAAAATAAAGTTCCTTGTGATGACCTGAAATTCCAAAGTAAAACACGAGCATTGGAAATGTCCTCATGGTGAAGGTTCGAACAGGAAGCTCTTCTTCCGAGCCCGCGCAGGGGAAGGTCCTTGGCTTGTGACGGGAGGTTCATCATGGGAGAAACTACGTTCATGTTTAAATCAGGTCATCTTCCTTCCCTCGTTCCATCCTTCCTTCCCTCCTTTCCTTTTTCCTTCCTTCCTTCCCTCCTTCCGTCCTTTCTTCTTCCTCCCCTTTCTCAATTCTTCTGATGTCATCTTTACTTTCTGTCTTTTTTCAACTCTTTGTCTCCCTCTCTCACTTGGTTACAAGGAACCCTCCCATCCAGCGGAACTGACAGGCAAACCATCTCCGGAGAGGACAGAAGTACTCAAAATGGAATTGCTGGAATTCAGGTGTCTTACGAATGTCTCTCAGGAAGGCAATGTCCAGGTCTGACTCCGTCAGCATGATGAGGAGAAGCAACAGGGCGAACAGCAGTCCTATCGTGACCAAAAACAAACGCAACACGCTCAGGATGAACTTATTGAGCTCCTCTACATCGCTAGGGGGTGCTGACCTGGTCCTCCCCAGCCGTAGCACCCTGCCGTCAGGGCCAAACTCTGCCACCTGACCGGCCAGCGGCGTGCCAGCCTCTGATTCCCTCTCCTCCTCGATGCTGCAGGGGGCGCCATTGAGCTGGCGCGACACGGCCAGGTCTATGCTGTGCTCACCCACCGGCGTGGGCAGCACGCTGTCCGAGGGGCTGTAGGCCTCGTCGGAGATGACGGACGAGCCTGCCGCCTCGCTGCTGTCCACCGCCTGGCTGCGGGAGCGTGGCATGAAGGAGTCGCCATGGGAGACGGAGCGGACGGGTGTGGAGTGGGCGCTGTCTCGCAGGGACTCCAGGCCTGGCAGGAAGAAGAGGACAAGGAGGCCATTCAGATACAGATATCCAATAAAGATAACCTTGAGACCAGCATGACTGCTAAGGTTTTACATACATTGATGGACAGAAATCCCATGCAGACAAACCAGACGTTTGAGGTGCTCTAAAGACACAAACAGTTTTGGACCAGTGTAAAACATCCATCTACACGCAGCACTATGACACCCCTATCCATCAACGCAAGCTGAGAACCAAAACAGACTGTCTTCATGTTTACTTGAGACGTCATCATGTCATCTAATACCTGCTTAGCCTAAATACTTCCGTCCAGGCCTGCCCTGCCCCCCCCCCCAATACCCCCGCACTGAAACATTAACACACAACATGAGTAGAGGCCCTTGAAGTATCACTCTCAGTCAAGTCCCTCTCCAGCTTAATGACTTTCAAAGCTGGACTTGGAAAGTTGAATGAAAGTCAAACATTCAGTCACATTTGCCTGCTCCGTGTGACTGAGGTGATAAACCAAATCCAATCCGGTCCGGTCAGGTTTCAAGTGAAGCCCTTTACCTGCAGTGCTGCCTGGCCGTCTGTAGCCTTGCCCAGGACTGTGAAACTGAGGTGGGACACCAAGTCTGGAGGAGGCCCTGGAGGTCTCCCCGGGGCCCCTGGGGAGGGCTGGGAGGAGAGGCATCATCCCCAGAGCCTTCCCCAGTAGCCGGGGCCCCAACGACAGCACGCGCACCTTTACATCCCGGTAGCAGTGGTTGATCATACACAGGTGCACGTTGACCGTGGTCTTGATCCGGATCAGGCACTTCACCATGGTGACGGTTCGCAGTAACCTTGCCCACGTCCTAGAACCCAACCCCCCCTCTCTTTCTGTGTCTCCCTGTCCTTGTCGGAGGCTTCCTGGCTGTCTAGCTAGCAGGCTGTCCGTCTTGTGACTCCAGGCTTCTGTGGTCGCCCAGGCAAGCTGGCAGGCAGGCAGGGACAGTTCCAGGGTCGTGGGAGCAGGAATGTGGCCCACTTGTGGCCAAGTGGTTACCTACCCCCCAATGCTGACGTCTCTGACATACATGGAGAGACCCTGACAGGGGGGCTATTTTCAGACAGGGTATTATTATCTCTGCAGATACCAATGCAGACAGCAATAGGAGAGCACAAGGGGTGGTTTGAATGCTGGACAGGAGGGGTTGCAGAGTACAATAAGATGTTGTTTAATGCCACAGACATTGTGTTAAAGATGGACAAGTTCACCATACTGAGCCTCGCCCACATAACAGGATGTAACTGAAACAGTACAGCTGACAGCTATTCAGTTAAAATGACAATTACTGCCCTTTAGAAAGAAATTGACTTTCTCCTGCTGTAACTGTCTCAGCATGACTACTTGAAGGAGAGTAAAAATGACATAGAGGAAGATATATGGTTGGCTGCTGCACCTCGCTGTATGCGCGTGTGTGTGTGTGTGTGTGTATGTGTGTGTGCATGTGTGTGTGTGAGATGGTATTGTTTGACTCAGTGTGGAAGCCCACTGACGGGAATCCTGAATGACAAACACAACTGTGGCTCTGTTCTCATGGAAAGGCGCTCAGGTTACTTCACACGGCGAGAAGTGTGTGTCTGTCAGTCTTGCGTGTGCGTCTGTTCGTGCACATAAAACAGTGTTAAAAGCCCCAAGAATAGAGCTAATGCAGGGCTCTCATCCACAAAGATACAAAGCACACCACATATCTTAGATCCAGCTTAGCGAAATGATCCCCAACTATTCACATGATCTAAGCTTGGAGCCTAGAGCCCTGGCCCACATTAGTGGCTTTATCTGCACAATATGTGACCCTGTGGCCCAAATGACAGACCGCTTGTGTGTCAGTGTATGTTTTACCCTCCATGATGGAGATGTGCACAGCTCTTCGTCTGGTCCTGGGGACACTGGTCAGTCTGGGGCCGTGTGTGATGGACGGACAGCTCCTGCTGGGTACCAGTCCGGCCCTGTGGACACACGGAGACGCGTCTCACGAATGGGTCTCAAGACGCCTAAAGAAGCGTTGATTGGTGAGCGTCAATAAGTCTCACCTGTGAATTTCAGGAGGCTCCCGTTTGATTTTGGCACTTTGCTCCATCACTTCTTTGGCGACCCTGCCACTGAAAAGAAGACGCCGTAAACTCAGTAAACCATTGACCCCGTGACCTCGGCAAGCCGTATCCATCCGCTCTCATATCATACCTATATCGGAAACGACTTCCCTTGAAGAACAGATTGCTGCTGGAGACCGTGCGAACCTGGCTGGACTTCTCCAACCTGCAGGCAATTAAAAAAAAGCCAGGTTGGCGTAAGAGAGAGAGGACACTTCTATGATGATCTACTTCCACACCATGGCTATACGAGTTGCCGGCGTAACTCACTTATAGAAGGCCTGGTGTTCCACTCCGCACTTCCACAGGTGCTTACAGGCCTCTGGTGTGGGGGCAAAGTACGTCAGGATGATCTTCTTGTCCTATTGTTCAAGGGACAGATCGTGAGTCTCACAGGCGGGTGTGTTTGAGCCGTTTGTAGAAGGGGAAACCTACATCTGATTCCTTCTCCAGTCATGCCTCATTATTTTCTCGTTTAAGGGGTGCATCACATTCCCAGCCCCCGAGGGCAGGCCTTCCATGCATAAAACAAGGCCGCAATTATTTCCCTTACTGGGAAAAAGCAAGCTGCCTAAATAATGCAAGCACCCACCTCTTTCTGATTTGCATATATATGGAATGTCTTGGCCTCAAACTTCAGCTTAGTCACCTCGTCCCTGGACAGAAGAGAAGGCCTCGGTTAGAGAGGAGAACACAGACATGGGAGGTTTGATCGATTAATGCCCACGTTTAAGCTGTCAGTCCAGGGCAGAACTCTGCAGGACGGATTGGAAAGGTGTTTACCAGCACGAATATTACCACTGTCAGTTCATATGATGGTAGGATACAGTGCGTATGAAGTTAGGAAACTGATTAATACATCCGATGGTGATAACCAGGCACTTGTTATAGCTGCTTGATGGAGGCAAACGGACGAGCCAGAAAACAACACAGCCGTTTAGTAAAGAAGGTGTAGTGAGTGTGTGTGTGAGTGTGTGGGGGGCGCATTTGAAGCAATTCATCTGTACTAACCACTTGAGAAAATGGACTCTCCTGTTTCCCTGGAGCACAGTAAAGCCAAAGGGAGTGAAGGCCAGGAAGGCAGGGTTTCCCGATACATCCTGGTACACATCGAGGAAATGATGTCAGCATTTGATATGAGCCTCTACAAGACTGACCAAGAGCTAATGTACAGTGCACCACTGATAATGGCTTCCCCTTGCCCTGGGGGTATCTAGGCTACCTTGCATGGGTGTGGGTCCACACCGTACGTCTCCAACATCTGAGCCTTCTGCAGGAAGTTCAGCTCGGACGTCTCTGGACTCTGTCCTCTGGAGGAAACACAACTTTTTATCAGCCTGTCCCCTGAGGCGTATTATATAAAAGATCTTGGCAAAGAGTATAGTGACATTGTATTCACAGGGAGGCCAAAAACACCACACTAGAGGGTAGTAGAGCACAGAGAATATACTGTCTGCATGTTCCGTCAGTGACAGACTGGACTTTTTGTAGGTTTAAAATAAGGCTTTGCTAATAGCAAAGAGAAAACAAATGAGAAGAAGAATAAAAGAAAGACATATATAATGACACAACAGTATCAGAACACACACACCCTTATATTTCAAATGCACTGCATATCATATCAAGGCCCAGAGCTAGACAGATAAAACATTTCTAGAAACGGAATAGTCAGCATATCAAGTGGCCATGGAATTGAATATCTGTGGTCTTCAATACCTATTTATTCATTTCGTATATTATTTCAATAAACAAAGACGACCTTGGGACACTGCATGCTTTAGCTTTTAATTAGGCATGTCAGTATATTTTCTGTAACATCTTCCTGTTTAATATGTTACTCGGTAGAAATTGTCAAATGCATACAGTACCGTGTGGTCACTACTCTCAAGGAAACTATCTTATGCAGCTGTAATGGAGCAGTCATTCACCATGGCAGATACAGTCCCAGCAGATAAAAGCAACATTTCTATTTCTTTCTCCTCGAACTTGAGGAGTTTGAAATCAGGTATTAAAGATGACGGCCAACGTGTGGAGACCGTAAAAGCTGGTTGTTGGATTGGACGGGGACAGTGGTTCAGACGGGTGCGGCCTTACATCAGCTCTGTCTTGTGGATGTCTGAGATCCGTCTCTCCAGCTTCTCTGAATGCTTGGGGAAGAACTGGAACTTGGAGCTGTAGCCCTCGGGGTGTTTCCCCGGGTCGTAGTCACCGATCTCCGCTGGGAGAGCAAAGGACACAACACACACGACTTAAGGAAGGCGGCAGGAGAAACACATCATCCCTTTTTTTCACAGGAAGTTTGGAACTCTCCATCTTGACTAGTGGCAGAGGTGAGTCAATATGTTGCGAAGGACTTTGGGTGGTAGCTGTTAAACAGGTTCAATGTATCAAACCTCTTATTACTTTCAAATGCTAAGTCATTAGTATGAATCCTGTTGTGCTGGTGAGCCTCCTCAACGTTGCTTAGCCAGGATGTTTTAGCTCAGCTTTTTACGCAGCGGCGGCAGCAGTGGCATTGAGATTCTGGAAGAGCCTCAGAAAACAAGCCGGGTGTGACAAGGGAGCCTGTCCTCCACAGAGAACTGCCACCTGAATGCCAATGAGCCTGCTGCCTGTTCACCGTCCCTGTCTACTGTCTCTCTACCCTATCAGTCTACATTGTGTCTCATGTCTACCTGCCTCATCTCCTGGTCTGCCTCCTCTCCCTGTCTGGCTCTTCTCACTGTCTGCCTCTCCTGCCAGCCAGCCTCTCTGGCCTGCCTGTTTCTCCTGCTGGCCTGCCACACCTACTGGCCTGCCTGTCTTTCCTGCTGGCTTGCCACACCTACTGACCTGCCTGTCTCTCCTGCTGGCCTGCCACACCTACTGGCCTGCCTGTCTCTCCTGCTGGCCTGCCACACCTACTGGCCTGCCTTTCTTGACTGCCTTCCTTTCCTGCTTACCTGCCTCTATAGCTTCTACTTCCTACACGCTTGCCGATTACGGTCGCTGAAGTCTACCCAGTGCGCCTGGGCTTTCCACTGCACAACCCTCAGATGCGATCCACACCACCGCAATGCTGCCCTAATATTCTGACAGATGTTCGTTATGAGCCGGCGAGGTCGTCCAAGGTTACCGAAGGCAGCTTATGGATGCCAAGAACTTGGTACGATGCCCTTAGGCTCGAGAGGGAAGCGTGGGCGGGAGGGTTATGGTGAAAAACGAGGAGAGAGGAGAGGAGGACAGAGAAGCTTAAACAGAGCAGTACAATAGAGTAGAGTATAGTAGAGTCCTCATCAAGTACTCCTCAATGATGGGAGCCTACTTTTTTGAATAAAAAGACCTTTACAAACTTTGAAAATTAATTTGTTTGGTCTTTCTAAAACATTTTGTCCAAACATGTTTTCCAATCTTTTTTCCACACACAGAGAAAGGAAAGGAGAGAGGAGGAGAGAGAGGAGGAGAGGTGTGTGCTGTTGCTCCTAGGTGCTTGCCTTGAAGAATGTAAGCAGCTAACATGGCAGCATCGGAGGTCTTGCACAAGAGGCGGCCATGATACAGATCCCTCTTGATCTGCAGGAAGACGAGATATCTGCACAGGAACACAACATCATCACTGACTCACAGGACGTAGGGTGCAAATCCTCAATCAAGCGGCAAAGCAAAGACAACAAACAACTGCCTTAATCGACACTGCTTCCCTCATTGAAAGGGATATCTAGACGCTCTGGAGGTTCTTCCTTCGGTGTAGCGTTCCCTCTGGGTACGCGCTCAACAGCACAACGTGCTCATGTTTAAGTCGGTGTGCCTAAAGTTGAGACGGTTTCTGGAGCAGAGTGTTTGAGAACGGTCCCCAGGAGGGAGCCTGAGGCAGAGCGCTGGGGGAGGATGCAGGAGTGTGAGTTCTTGCCTCTGGCCTCGGGGCCGTGGAAACCAGGAGTCCTTTTGGAACAACAAAAGTTAAGTAAAACAACACAGATCAAGGATGTTTCCTCTGTTCAATCAGGTATCTCATCACTCTGCTCCAAGGAGGACGAATCCCCCTCAACATAACCAAACACCTGCCATGGAAGCAGCTTACTTAAGTGAATCTCTCTCCCAAACTCAAAGAACAATGCTGTATATTGTTGAATAGACAACGACCGATGACTTAAGTTGTACCAGTTTGCATCGCGTATGCAGATCCGCACAGCTGTGTGTGCCCAGGTGTTAGGATGTATTAGGGTGGATTATTATTGTTGCAGGTGTGTATAGTCAGCAAAGGCCTCATGCCAGATCAGTCGTATAATAAGCAGACATCACACTGTTCTCTGCTCCCTCGGTGGCTGAGAGGACTCTATTTTCAACCGTGTGCTAATTTTACCTGCCACAAGTCTACCTACCTTTTCTATTAGATATATGAAAACCAAGCTTTTACCTCCATCTCTCTATGATTAATACATTAGACAGTCTCTTCTCCACACTGAACCATTAGCTGCACTTTCAACCACTTCCACCACACCCATACACACACTCAATGGAAAACAGGGATCAGTATGGCTCACCTGGGATATATTTGGATTCTACGTATTACAAGAGTACATTCTCTTAGTATCATGCTTTGGATTCAGTTATGATTCACACTTGCATTTTATTTAGTTTTGGTTGTTTGGTTTGGTTGTAGCCTTTCATGAGTCATTCGGTAATTCTAGCTTTCATCCTTTGGCTCAGGCCAAACACTTAGAGTCTGAAGTCAGCCAGGGTTCATTTCACACACCGCTGACTTCTCTTCTCACGCAGTAGCAATGCAATAGATTCCGTTATTAATCATTATCTCAGACATGTCAGAAGTGTGAGAGAGAAAGAGACAGAGAGAGAGAGACATAGAGAGAGAACACACACGGGCGGTTCTCTGTGAGACCGCAGGGGAGACAAGGCTGGCTTCGACAGACGGTGGAGGATTTTGAAGTTTTCCTGGCTTCGGTTATGAGACAGGAGAAGGGAGAGACTGGCTGCTGACCGGCTGAAATATATGGTGAATATCTTCGTGCACGATGGTGCACTGAGCACATAAACTGACTGTTATAGTGGCCTATATAAGCACAGAGTAACCTGGAATTGTAGTTTGTAACAAACAGAGCTCAAACTCCATTGCAAAAGAAAAACAAAAAAACGTTGACATCACATGAAAACAAAGTTGAGGGCATGAGAGTGCGGTATTTGATACTTACTCCAACATATGCTTGGTTTTACCTGAAGGAAGAAACCGCATGAGCACTTAGAGCTACATTTTTTCATGTCAAACTGTTCTCTTGTACGTTTTTAAGGCAGTGCAGGGCTGCCTCCCTGTTGTCCTTGTTTTGAGCATCTTTCCATCTCGCCTGCCAGAAGCTTACCTGGTGATTTCCTCCTTGAGGGCAGCCGGGTCAGGTGGGTAGAACTTGACCCGCAAACACATGGTGAAAGGAGGCTGGGCTGAGAGGACAAGGTCAAAACAGAGGGGTCATTGAGGTCAAAAAGACTTGGAGGGGGGGGGGGGAACTAGTTGAAAATGACAAAAATATAAAAAGGTAGCAGCACATCACAGTCAGTTGTTTGGGTTTGAGCTACTGTCGTGCTCCATCAAAAAGTGTGAATATGATCAAACAGGAATACTCACATTTCATTTGTTTGGCAATTGACTTTGTAAACTCCAACCAGTGCTGAAAAAAACAGAAATGAGGAAATAACTGCATTCAGAAAAACAATTCAGACCAGTGTGTTTCCTAGGAACTAAACCCAAGGCCACTGGTTCACATTGCCAGGACTTCAGTCCAGGCTAAACTGACAGAACAAGCGAATTGCTCAGCAGTTGAGCGTGATGACTTGTTGTCTGGAACTGGAGGGCATTCCAGAGCCCCACTCACGCTACCTACTCCTCGTTTATTTTCATCACATGTTGCGGACGCGCTCCCACCCTGGGACTGCAGGGAAGATGAAAGCCAGCTCTTTGGAGGACTTTCAGAGGAACACTTGTTCTCTGTCAGCTCGCTAACCATTAGGAGGAGAAATGCTCTGAGGGGCTGAGGGAGCGGAGGCATGGCTATATGTTGACAGGGTGAACCGCAAATCCCAGCTTGCACCTGTCTCTTCCCATGCTGCCCTGCTGAGGAAGGCTGAGAGGGCTTCACTGATATGCTGTGGGAGTGAGTCATCAGAAATGTCACTGCCCAATCAACTGCTCCAGCTATCTGACAGCATGTGCAGGAAATTGACAATGGTTCTAGGGGGGGTTGAGTGACAGAGAGAGAGAGCGCTTGTTCAGTCTAAGAGCCTTGATAGGAGATTTCATATTATTGCGTCAGTATGCTACAGAAAGGGCCTGTGACACATAAAGTCTTACAGCTATACTTTAACGGTTGTTAAAATCATTAGTGGTTCGACAAAATTACAGAATTCTATGTATACAGCCAACATCTATTGGTCTCGGGATTTAAATATGGGCATGTAGGTAATACATGCAGCTCCACTGTGAGATGAACCTGTCCAATAGCCACCTGCTTTACTGTGGTTAGTTTATGGGCAGGTGAAAGTGATAGATGCCAGACAGAAGAACAACCCTCTGTCTGCCTACAAGGCCTTTTCTACATCCATCCACCTCCTCAAGAATGCAGTTCTAAACTGGACCACAAAAGTTTGTGTGTGAGAGAGAGAGAGGGAGAGAGAGAGAGAGAGAGAGAGAGAGAGAGGGAGAAAGATGTACAGTACACTTCTATTGGGACTGCAGGCTTAAAATCCATCGTGGTCACGCTTGTGCCAGTGAATTCTGATGAATCAGTCAAGAAGACAAGTTTACAGACACACACACTAATCACCCCTGTCTGAGCTAGAAAGCCCAGATGGGGTTGGGGCTGCTGAAGGGAGACAAGAAAGAAGAGGAAAAGTAAGAGAGAAAGACAGAGAATTAAAAGTGTACAAAAAATGCAGTTGAGAGTGAAGTGGTTAGCAAGAGAAGGCAAGAGATGCTCTGTGGCTGAGGTTAAGCTGTGTGTTAGGTTGTGTGTTAGGCTGTGCGTTGGGCTGTGTGTTGGGCTGTGTGTTAGGCTGTGGGCTGGGCTGTGTGTTGGGCTGTGTGTTAGGTTGTGTGTTAGGTTGTGTGTTAGGCTGTGTGTTAGGTTGTGTGTTAGGCTATGTGTTAGGTTGTGTGTTAGGCTGTGTGTTAGGCTGTGTGTTGGCACTCACCCTCTGTTTGTCTGGGTCGACATATCGGATGCCGAAGTAGTCCTTCTCCAGTAGGTTGAGGTGGTGGCAGATGAGGTCGAAAAGGTATTGTCCTTTTGCATCACGCTGCAACACAGCAGAAAAACCCACAACGCATGAATCTCAGATGACTCCGCAGTCAAATGAACCGAATGACACATCATAATTGGTACCAGACTATAAATTCTAGAAACTGTCACAAAGGAAACAACTAAAGAAGCACTTGAGGAAAATACAAACTCGAAACATGGACATGAAAACATTTCTATCCCCATCTGCACCCTTTTTTGAGCTCAGATGAGTTAAATTTCAAAAACCGACACCAGAAAGTGGTTAATATTTTACCGGCCCTCAGGAGATGTCTGAGTCTAATCAAATATTCATCCACGGCAAAAGCCATCTGTGTGATGTCTCAGTGCTATCTTCTCTGCTTGGAGGATGCATGGAAGTACATGGGAGAGGTGTAGGTGAGAAACAGCAGAATGAAGCACGCTTTCACCTGCAGTGCAGTGCAGTCAGAAGGAAATGGAATGGGCCCGCTGCCCAGGCATTGGATGACTGACTGGGCTGAGCACAAGTCCCTGCAGCGTTTTCAGCCTGCAGCCTGCCTGCTGGTGGTGCACAGCACAGCGCAGCACAGCCTAGCCCAGCCCAGCCCCCCCCCCCTCCAAGAGCTGCCATTGTGGTGAGCCAGAATAAGATAAGGTCTAACACGACTGCAGCTGGTCCAGCTACAGGTTTTGACTCGGCCTGCTCTCTGGCCTCCTGTTCTGCTGTTCTTGCACTTCATGGTGACTGATACACTGGCCTGCACAGAATCTAAAGGCTTGTGTGTATGTGAGTGTGTGGTGTGTGCTTGTGTGGGTGACCTGAGAGAGAGTACGTGGAGAGGAGAGAGAGAGGAGAGAGAACCCCTTGAGGAGAAGAGAGAAAGAAAGAAGAAATAAATAAGGAAAGAACAAAGGAAGATCGGTAGATAATAAAGAAAGAGAGGGGACTAGATCATGGCGAGCAGAGAGAGGGAGGCAGAGAGAAAGACACACATGGACAGAATGCAAAGACTAATTAGTCTTGCAAGTTTGTGCCAAAACAACGCACAGAATAGCCTATTTCAGAAGCTACACCACACATTCCTGCACATATCAGGATCTTTTCTGTCCCTCCGCCCTGCATCACAGTCACAGACATCCTCTGTTCAAGGGTTGTTGATGGCTAACAACCTTTTGAGTGTGTGTGTGTGTGTGAGAGAGAGAGAGAGAGAGAGAGAGAGAGAGAGAGAGAAAGAAAGAAGAAATAAATAAGGAAAGAACAAAGGAAGATCGGTAGATAATAAAGAAAGAGAGGGGACTAGGATGAGGGAGAGAGAGAGAGGCAGAGAGAAAGACGAGATGGACAGAATGCAAGACTAATTCAGTCTTGCAGTTTGTGCCAAAACAACGCACAGAATAGCCTATTTCAGAAGCTACACCACACATTCCTGCACATATCAGGATCTTTTCTGTCCCTCCGCCCTGCATCACAGTCACAGACATCCTCTGTTCAAGGGTTGTTGATGGCTAACAACCTTTTGACAGCGCTACAGCAACGCTGGAAAAACATTTGTCCACATTATCATTCATGTCAGATAGGAGCTGCAGGAACGAGTGCATGAGCTCTGGTCTGGTCTGCTCTGGTAGAATGGCTAGCCTCAAGGCTCAACTCTGGAAAATGACTACACAAACATTAGAGCAAAAAAAAATACAAAAAGCTAAACAAGAAATTCCATGGGTATAAGGAGCCTGGGGTTTTGCCAAACATAAAAACTGAGTAGTCTACCAATGTCGCTTCCAGAAAGGTGTAGGAAATATCTACATACAGTCAGTTGTCATCATCATGGAGACACTCAGTTGCCTGGCAGAAACAATTAATAATCCAGTAGACCTTCAGACTACGTCATGGATATCAGTCCACTGTAAGTAGCCGTGGCCTGACTTTGCGATTGCCTCCCCGGTCTGACCTTATCCAAGGGTCTCACATGCACTGCCCCTGCCCCTGTCACTGGCCCTGCATGTCACTGTCACCATGGACTCCAGCAGCCATGACAAGTCCGCTGACTGGTTCTCCTTATAAATAGAAGCCTGTACCAGCACGTAGGGTCATCGGTCCCAAGTCTCACCGGGGCAAACAGAAATACAGAGATGGATGCATGTCCACTATGGGGAACATGCACACACACACACCCAATACAAACTCATGGCTTGAGCACCTGCGATACCTGTAAGACTCTTGGGTAACATTCTGTGGATGCAGACTCACTCCCACACTATCCATCTGTCTGGCACTGGCATGTAAATTTCACCAAAGCCAAAAAACACCCCTGCTCTCCTATTAATCACTGTGTTTGTGCATGCATGTGCACGTTTGCGTGTTGCGTTATTGATGGCCAACCATTCTGTCTGGACTCACGACACAACACATAGAACGCTCCAATAATCTAACATTGAACAATTTCGACACGAGACAAACAAACCAAGGGCAAAATCGACATCATTTGTTCATTAGACTCAACGGCTTTGAAAAAGCAAGACCAGCCGTGGCCGGATAAACTTTCCTGAACACCACTGCACAAATAGCTGACCTCACCTGGCACTCTTCACGTGCTAATGAGATGACTTCAACAACACTGCACCTTAGGGATGGAAACTACAATGCTAAAGCTGAGATGTATCGATCAGAGGTCATGTGTTTTCAATAGCATGACTATGGTCCTTTGGACCCAGTGATGGACAGTTATAATAAGATTGATGTTGACAAGTATGTTGTAATGCAGTTTAGGAGGACTATGGCGTGTATAATGGGGTGTTGGGAACTTCCGTCTTCTTCCATATTTTGGTCTCCTCCTCACCTCTTTCTCCGTTGTTCCACAATAATGGGCAGCTTCTGTAGCAAGGTGTTGATGACTGGGGTTATTAAAGCATTAAGAAGCGGACTTGCAATTGAGCGTCAATCCGCATCTCGTTTAAGGATGAGCGATGGAGAGCGTCGATGTTCACAGTTCCTCTTTAAGGCGACGTAGTATCATTGTAGACCACAAGGAATTATTGGTGAGCCTCATTCTCGCCCCGATTTATCATTAAAGCAAATTACAGATGGCATGAATCCCAATCTCAATCAAATTGTTCCCATTCCCTCAGCTTAGTTTGGGCAAGTGAACTTTTACAAGAATCCACACACACACACACACACGCGCACACACACACACACACACACTGCATCATCTAGCCCCAATCCCAGTGTACTTTCACCAGATAATTAAGATGCTCTCAAATTGGCATCTTCTCACCAGTCACATGGGTCCTTAAGCCTTGCTTTCAACTTCACCTAAGGTTGTCCCATTCCTCCAGTCCAATTAATACCTACAGCAAGTAGTTTCCAGCTTCGGGGAGCATTCAATGTCATTTACAGAGAGAGGATTCTCTGTGGAAGGACTATATAGAGAAGGTAGGGAAGTGAAAAAGGGGGATGGAAGGGGTGTTAAGGGAATGGAGGAGAAGAATAGGGTGAGGTACAGGAAGCTAAATAAGGTAGGGGAAGGGAGGAAAGGTGAGATCATTTCTGGGAATCATGATTTTTGTGAATCGTGAGGTTAGTGGGAACAGCGTTAATTCAAGCCATTTTATTTCAGTTCCTGGGCCATCCCTTCATGGCACGAACAAATAGCGTTTCATTCACCCAAAGTGCTCGCTGCTCTTGGCTCCTGCTCAAGGAGTGGAGTGCCAGTTGGAGTGTGTGTCTGTTCATGTGTGAATATGTGTGCGAGTACGTGTGAGACCCACTTTGTGGTCTGCTCTGTCCCTGTCTTGGAGGTGGGGTGCAGGGTGGGCAGCCCTGACATCAACCGCCGTGACTCATGGGTAATGGGATTAGCGAGGGGCTGTCAGAGAGAAGAGGAGTGGAGCGGAGGGCCGTCGCTGCATTATGGAACGCGCTAGCGCTTAATCATGGCAATAATAAAAGTGACAAATAGAAAGAAAAAAAAAGAACTGGGGCCAAATGACTAGACTGGTCCTTAGTTAGGGTGTTAGCTTGCTTCCCCTTCTCCTGTCTAGGCCTGTCGCTGGATAAATTATTGAAACGGGTTCTATATCAGCCAGGGAAACACAGCATCAATAAATGATGGTGGGATCTTAAATCGCAGGATGGAAATCGTATCAACTGAGGAAAGGGATCTAAAACAACACAGCGATCTTTGGGCTCTGGGGACGAGAGGCTGTTGGGGCTGTCTGGTTACATTAGCTGCTGATGATGACTATTTCTCATTCACAGCTTCGGGAATGTGTGTGTGTGGTGGTGGTGGTGGTGGAGGGGTGTTTATATACAGTATATATATATGTACATATATTCTGCTTTGCCAGCCAGTATATATGTGCCAGTGGGATAATCTCGCTCTCTGAACTAGAAAGCGATATTTCAAGAGCATGCACAGCTAAGCCATTCGAGGGCTTACTTTGAGGAATTATCACATGATAGGGTTGGTGTTTATTTCAAGTTCACGAACCGAAGAGGCTCAGCAAAGCTACTCCACTATGTTAGCACAGTGTGTGAAAACACCAGACTATATCACGGGTTTTAGCAGCAAAAGAAGAAGCATCCAATATTCTGAAGATGTGGAAGTTCCTCTTGGCCGTAAACCGACAGCGTTCCAGAGGATTCCCATGAAGGACGTCATCGCATCACACAATAACAAAGTCATGTAGTATCACAGCAAAAACTGGGTCATTTGCTGAAGGCGAGAATAGAGCAGTGGTGAAGCTGTGGCCCAGAAACATTAAGCTAGGCTTTATTTGACGAGCCTTTGATCAGCCTGGCCTTGGTGCAACGGAACGTGCAGGGAAGACGCTATTGTTCCTTGGGTGACACAGTTTCCATCCGATTCAACATACACACATGAACATCAGTTTTGGTGCGGCGATGTAGGTTTGTAAGAAATGCTGAGTGTGTACGAAATGAGTGCAACACCACTGGGATCATTCAACCCTATGGCCAGGGATTAGAGGCACTCATCTGCACGTAATGCCTAAGGATTCATGTCTACAAATCTATATTTAGCTGAACAGCTACTTTGTAGATTAATTTGATGTATGATTGTGATCCATACTTGCCCTACATCGCTCATCAAGACCATCTCCCTATCTCTCTCGCTCTCTCTCTTTCTCTCTCTCTTGCTCTTTCTCTCTCTCTCTTTCTCTCTCTCTCTCACACACGCAAACACCATGTCAACAGGCTTTCAGTACAAATGCAGGACTGGTGAAAAACCCCCACTCTGGCCACACCCAAAAGTCACAAGTGCAGTCTTCAGGTGGACAACCGTTGATGCGCGACGCTTAACCCCTTCTGGCTCTCACCAAAACCACGTTCGTATTCAACATCTGTCACTTGGAACTCTCACATGCAAGGAGCAGAAGAATTCCTCGAGATCCAGCGCATCTTTTAAGAATGAGCCATGTTGGGCATGCTATCCAGCCTTGAAGTGGCCCCGGGGGACTACGCATCATAGGGTATTACTCAGTCAGTGTGGGGGTTCTTTAAGTTGTTTCTCCAGCGGAGAGCAGCTGTCCTTGGGGGGTCCATTAGGGGGATGATATGGTGGGACCACAGTATCCTCCCACTCACGTACGTGCAAACACGGTTGTGGACAGGGGCCAAACCTCTGGGGCTGCTCCTTGTGGCTGGATGCATGCATGATGAGAGATCTCTCAGGGGGCGGGAGGGGAGGAAAGTCTCCTCTTTTTATTTCTTCCCAATTTTCCTTCTAAGTGTCTCACTCCGTGTCCAGGGGCGCGGCCTTGGAGAGGGTGGGAGAAGGTACGTCTCAGAAATGGAGCCTTTTAATTCAGAATCTGCCTTCTCTGTCCTTGCTGTCACTCTCTGACCCTCAGGTCTAAGAGCTCTCCCTGCCTGGTACAAGCACTCTACATTCTGTCTGAAAAAACTGATATTTTTATTCCATTCCTGGAATTGCAACATCCCTCGGTATTTAACAAGTCACACGTGTAGATATATAAAACCACTGTAGTAATAAAATAGTTGGAGTCTCAATATGATCAACTGTGGTTAAACTATAGTCAACATCTTTCCATCTTTCCACATTCGAATACTCTTTCAGTGTCAGATAGAGCTCTCCATTTTTTCATTTATCTCACTGAGAATGTATAGCACACTTAAACACTCATACTATAAGTACACACTGACACAGTCCTGGCCAGGAGGGGTCTGGGGCCGTGTGTCCACTCAGAGTATTAATCTACAATGAGCGAGTCTGTCAGCTTGCATCTCATCCACACCCTCTGAGAAGCACGTAGCCGGCGTAGAGGTTAACGTTCCAGCAACGGCACGACTCACCATCAAGGTAAAGCACGACACAACGGAGGCCGGTCTCCGAAAGGATGATGTCGCCATGAAATTCTCAGGACAAGACAAGCAGAGACACATGAAATAGCCTGAGTGCCCGCGTCTCACATGCACTTCCACACACAGTGACCTTGCAAGGTGACGAGATCTTTATGGGCACTGTGAAAGCAAACCATGGCAGCATTAGAGAAATGATGATAGAAATGGCATCTAGGTCGTAAGAATGGGGATGATTGAGAGCTGGTTGGGAGCAATGTGGTGGAACGTCATATCTCCCCTCGAGATTCTTAGGAAATCAATACACCATCACTTATGTTCCATATGTGTGACAAGTGTAAAATGTGAAAAATAAAGGTTTTTTATTTGATATTTGCGCTGGTGGCGGTGAGGTCCTTTTCAACTTCGTTAAAGCCAAAGAAAACCCAAAGCCCTCAAGTCTAAGGACGTAACTTGCAAATTATCTCACGTCAGAGATTTGCCACTTTGAATGGCGCTATTTCAGGAATGAAAGGTCATTCTAAATTGGACCCACTCAAGGACATTAAACTGTGCTAAAAATCTGGAGCCTTGCCTCTAATCATGAGAGACACGCTGCAAATAGGAATGAGCTTCACTTTTACTGCTCGTGTTCCCAACCATTCCAAGGTCTCAGCAGTTAGGCTTGATTGAATCATCCTCTATTACATTCAGTTACACCCCTTATGATACTCGGACAAAGCTGGCCCAAACGGACCAATTTTCTATTTGGAAAAAAAGGTTTGTTTACTGTCTGAAGGATTTTAATTAGGCCTCTAAGCAGTATTAAATCATACATTACAGACATACATGTATCAAATAGCATACACTATATTCTCTTTTGCACATTCATCGTTCTACAGATTCTCCCAAACCCCAAACTCACATCAGAATATGTCATGCCCAAAGTTGTTGTTTGTGTCAGTTTGTATGCCAATTCAGTAAAAACGACAGCCTGCCATCAGTCATAATAAAATTCATGTACACAAACAACACGGCTTCTTTTCAGTCCCCTGAGAATGATGACAACATCCCTGTGTAGTTACCAATCAGGGGAAGTCAGTCAACGGTGCAATGTTTATGCATGAAAAACAAGACGATGATCCGGAGATGCAGGTACAAATACACACACAGGAGTAACGTTTGGATCGAAATGATAGAGAAGGCAGATTGGAGTCGGGGAAAATCTCTGCTTCGGATCTGCATAATCAAGACGTGCTACAAACAGGAGGTTAAACATGGTGAAACGCTAGGAGCTTTGAGAGTGGGCCTCAACGACACTTTGTCTTATGAGATTAGATTCAGGAAAATAACCCTTTAAAGCCTTAAAACAGTGCCGCTAGCATTCTTTCATTTCGCATGTAGGATGTGGAGAAACATCCAGAATCTATCCGAGTTACCGCGCCAAATCAGGCCAGCCTTGGCATGACGGCAATGTCTTGATCGACGGCCATTTCCTGTATCAAAGTACACTTTATGGAAAGTCACTTTTTTAGTTGATCAATCAGTATGCAAATATATTGATACTGACATTCAGTATTTCTTTACTGATGGGCTTGTGAGGGCAAGAGCAAATGTCAGGCCACGGAGCTGGCACTAATTCCAATAAAGTGCATGCATTCACCGTCGCCTGAGCACAGCAAAAGCTGTGTGTTATTAGCTTGTGGCTATCAGAGCTTGCAGACACCACAGAATGAGTCATTATCTCAGTGTCAGTGAATGACAAGTGGCCTCGCATGGTTCATGTTTTGAAAAAGACGATGAGGAAAGAGAACAGTAGAATGTACTAATAAAAAAATCTGTGGAAGTGGATTGGGGGATGCGATCTAAGATAGACTAGTGCAGAAAGTTCACCGTGGCCAGTTGACATGTCCAAACACACCTTAGTCTCATGAATGATTCAGGACACCGCAAAGCCCTGGGTACAAGATGCTACTGGCATCATGTTTTATTAAAGGCACCAGCTTGGACGCAGTGCTGGGGCACAGGTAAAGAGACGTCCAGGGGATTTTCTGGCCTCGGATGTCAGCAAGAAATCGAAACCCCAGAAAAAGAGCTAGAACTGCACTTGACTTGCTCCCTAAAAACGGTTGTTCAATTTCTCCCAGAACCCAAGAGGAAAGCACTGTATTCCTCAGGCTCTAAAGGATTACTTTTGGAATTAAAGACGGCCTTGTTTTGACAGTAAAAGAAAGCGGCTAAAGCCAGCCATTCCCAAGGGTGGGTGGCCAGTGGAGAAGGATGTCCAACGGCAAAAGTAGGATGAGGAAACAGTAACTATTGGTCACGGTTTTCTCCGCAATGAATCTTGGGAAAAAAGATTGCAACGTTGTTGAGAAAATTGTCCATGCTTCTGACAACCATTACATCAAAAGGTTTAGTCACACATGCTGAATCTCATCAGTTACAGACAAGCCTACAGAGACAGATAATATAGGCAAAAAGCAGCAACAGATGTATTGTATTAGGCCTTGTTCTACGCCTCTTCCAACAATAAAACAATTCTGTGGTTAGGGAACATTTCGGGCCATAAGGAATCCTTATTAAGGATATAATCAAATTCTATTGGATTTCAAGCACTCCAAGTGAGAACCATTTTAGAAGTCTCACTAAGACTTAAATGCATCATCTTTGATAACTTCCAGAACTGTCAACATTGAAAGGGACTAGGGAGTTAGCTTTAAAAGTAACTGCTTTGTCATCTGCTTTTAATATAACAGTCTCCTTAACTCCAGATGTCTCCTTTTACGAACATCTTATGGTAAGTCCAAGTCTGAAACCAATGCGTTACTTGCCAAGCTAAACACAGGAAGCATTTGATTCATTGAACTTGAAGCAGCCAGGAGGTTGTGGGCAGCATGTTGTCGGAACTTTTCCTCTATTCGACCAATGTAATCCTGCAGAGTAAGCACGCTTTCAAGGGATTGCTTTCCAGCTCAGATGTGTCAAAATGACAAATAAGCCACAGAGGGAAATTGTGTCCTGTAGGCTGAGCCTCTGGATACCGTGGCAACCTTGACTATATCATATATATTGCAAAGGTGTTGAAGGAGTCTTTTAGCCCAATTCATCAAGTCAAGTTATCTTCAAATGTGTGTAGCTGTGACATGACAGGATTGCATGTGTACTGTGAACTCAGTAACTCAGTCCTCTGCCATTCTCCAGTCTATCATGTCTTTCTAGAAGTGGTCACACCGTAAACCTGTTGAGATCCCATAGGTACAATGACCTCACCGCAACCACAGTCTTCAAAGGTATTTTTTGTGGCAGGAAGAGAGAGGCCGCCCTAACAATGCAGTGAGGCTAACAGGAGTAAAATGCCCAAGGGGCACTTCGAAAAACAATTACACTCCATGTTAGGCAGTGTAATGGCAGTCCATTTAAAAGATTAACTCAAGGATCACTTGTAATAGAAGCTATTACCAAGATGAGTAGCTACCTCTTCTTCAGTCAATGCTGAGGTTTTCAAACATGGCTGTTACGCATGATGCTTGATAAACAAAATACAGCTAGTAGTTCTGTCTGACTTGCCTGGCAAACTGTCAGTAATGTTATTTCACTGCATTGAAGTTAATTCCATAATGAGTTGCCCCCATTTCTCATAATTAGCACATAATCTCTTCACTGTGCCTGCACTGCAGAAGCTAGCTAATCTCCATCTGAGAGCACTGCAACCAGAGGCTTTCTGACACAGCAGAGGTCCTTCTGTAAAATAGTGCTAGACGTCGATAATATTGCCCTGACAGAGCAATCAGCAGGTCAAACATGTTACTGATCACAGCCAATGATGGAGAGATCCCCCCAGTATCTGCTGTGCTTGCAACCTGACAAGGAGCCAGAAGGGCATTAGATCTGAACCACCGGCCCCAAATCCAACCATCAAACGCGCTCTGAGGAACAAAGACGATAACCACAACTCGACAACTTTTACTCCACAAAACTGTAATTATCTGGAGGGGGAAATTCCCTCTACAAACTAACATACTGTATCTTTAGAAGTATCGGTAATACAATAACGCATGCTGTTCCATTGTATTTTCAACTAATCTTGTCCCATCTTTCCATGGACAGTGTGAATGTCAATGCATTGTCCAATACTCAGGGCGCAGCCAAAGGATTCATTGTGAGGAAACTGAGCCAGAGCAGCAGTGGAACAATTTCAACTCTTGCACCAATCTATTTCAGGGAGCTGTGCAAGGAACTGTAATAGGTGGGGAAACCTGAGAAAATGTAGCTTGCACCTTTAGGAAGTACACGCGAACCTGAGCAAAGAGCATCTGTTTTCTACTCTTCCATCGCAGAAAAAGAAAAATCCCTTCAAAAATCCAATTCATACAACACAGATTAGATTATGCATATTGAGAACAGTTTTGCCTCCACATGAATTTATGTAAATGCGTGATTTGTAACGTGAAGATAAAAATAACAATGGAAGAGAATCAGTGTGGCTTTGATGAACAGTGAGTTTGGGCAAATCTGAGCCAATTGCCTTGCAGTTAATGTCAACCATTTGTGTGGGTGTGAAAAGCAAGAGTCTATGGAAGATTTCTGCCCTGTGTGTGTACATAAAGCACAAAAAAGACACAGCCTACGCACCGCTCTGCTTGACCTGCAACCATTCAAAAGTGTTTAGTTTAGTAGTTGTTTAATCAATCTGGACTTTCATTCTGAAGGCAAGATTTTTAGATGAAAGTCTCTGAATTTCAATTAGGCGGATCTGTCAGTGCAACACTAATGGTTTGTGTCTACAGCCATGGTGACAACCTAGACAGGAGAGTAAGTAATTTCTGCTTGAATATGACCTGACCATTTGTTATATGAGCTTAGTAGCGTGACCTGTCACCTGTAGTTTTTCCCTGATGTCTTCAAGAACAATAGGCCTATGTGTCTCAGAGATTTTTCTCATCGGTGTATCTCAGAGAACCTAATACACACACTCATTCTTTACCTCAAATTTTAATCCGCTAACTTCATCCCCAGGTAGCAGAAGAAAGCCAAGAAATAATATACTAGCCACGATTTCGTACTGTCTTTTGTTGGTGAAACTGGTGGCAAACTCACCCATATGGCATCCGTGCTGACTGAAATAACAAAAACCACCCACACAAGACCTTTGACACTGCATATGGAACGTAGTCTTTTTTGAGGCTAGCGAAGCACCCAGTCTTTGAAAAGTAGGATAGCGTAGTATCTGGAAACACTACAAACCTGAGGTTGGCCAGAAATGCCGCATCGGGAATATCTGTCGAACATCCAACCTGAAACTGACTTCACTTCGGTCGAGATTGAGGAGGATTGTCACTGTATTCTTCAGATTGCTTTTCCCCAGCATCTTCAGATTGCGGATGCCACTTTGCAAACGATGAACAAACGTAACAAACGTACATGAAATACAGCAAACAAATATGTTCAAAAGGCAATTAATCTAAATACGCTGTGCTATGACGTGATTCTTTTGTGTAGAGATGGCTGTTGATTATATGGTCTCCATCAAAGATTGGTTCATATGATCAAGAATAAGGGTAGGTTTATGTGATATACATTAAGAAGATGTTATCGTGCCATGAAATCCTCAACATCAAACACCTACTGCATCTACATGGCGCACCAGAAGAGCACAGGTCTTTGTGCCCACGAGACAAACACATTATCAAAGCACTTTGTATTCTCCCTCGCATCCTGTCGAGCTGTTTGTGGGCATCCAAATCTTCTTGCCCTCGTTTCAGAAGTGTGCCGAGGGGCACTGCTCTGAAGATAAAACCTTTTCCAACTAGGCTTCTGGAGTTGTACGGGCTGGTTTATTTTCAGACATGTTGTGTACTATTTCCTGATATCCTTGGCGTGCCTTCTTACGTAAAGAAACAGCATTCCATTTAACACTCCAGCACTCTCATTTGTCTCTGAGTTTACAGTACAGAAGGAGAACAAGTCAATGTTAAGGTCGAAGGGAGAAAAATGTAGCGAGGGTGCAACACGATGACTAAAACCTGCCTGGTCATCTCCGTGGAATCAAAGCAAGGGGGAACTCAAATGCAGGACCTGTTCGAGGACAGGGTCAATGCGCAAGGAACTGCCAAGAGGAGAGACGTAATGCTTCTGCTTGGCACGCTCCAAACAGGGACCTGCTTGAAAAGGCGCGTTATTTACTCTGGGTGGCGGGGGTGGGGGACGTTGCCAGTTTGTGGGTAAACAGGAAAAAAAAAAAGGCAAAGACGTGATCAAGCGAGAAGGGGCACTGTCTCCCCGCTTACGTTCTGAAGCCTGGGAATAACCTCACCTAGCAAAGAGCAGTGCGCAGTGAGCACTCCCTTGCCTTTTGAAATTCAGGAAGAGGGCGGAATACACTTGATATGCTTGGGAGAGCACGGTCTTATGACTGTAACATACACCGCCACACTTTGTAGTCAAAGAAAGTGAGTCCATTTTGTTCTTTCTCATTCGTTGGACCATTGAGTTTTCTCTGTCCGTGTCCAGCTCCAGGGTTCTTCCAACACTGTCACATTTCATCCATAGCTTCAACACTGCATATCTTTGATGACAAGGCTTCCTCCAAATCATGTCGTCTTACTAGATAAAAGTCAAGTCGAATTATGTCAATGAATCCAACATGTTAAATAACATTAGTGACTTGGTTTTGAGGTGGAGGTTTTTATTACATGCTCACCCAACTTTTTAAGGAGCCAAGTTGAATGTAAGTTAGTCTGCCTATTAGTAACTGCCTCCGATTTGAGAGACAAACGAGACAAATAAAAACAAACAAACATGAAATGCCAGATTTCTATATAAATTGAAATCCTAACCCCCCTCAAATCCCTCGGTATCCCTCGGCAACAATAAAAACCGAACATGCGCCGAGTCAGTCACGCAAGCCTCCGAAAACATGGGAAAGGAGAGAAAGATTGGGTCCTGGTTGTATGACATCATGTCTCATGTGTCCATTATCAAACTCTTCGGCGGTCCTGGTCAGTGCTGGTGGTGGATGAGGATAACAGGAATGGACCTGCCTCTGTGCCTGTGCCTGAGACGTTTAATAATGAGAGCTGAGTTGGAAGCCCCTCAGGGAGCTCTCTGCGCACACTCCGCCCCGCAGCCCATAACGCAGACTGACACACTGGAGGAAGACATGCGCTTAGATTAGCGGCCCAAAATGAGCATGCCTTCACATTCCTGACAACGGTGCTCTTCTGTCACCGTTGAGAGATCAATGGTGTTTCGAAATGAGCGGTTCAAAAGTAAAGGCAGCTCCCGACTGCAGCGCAAGGCCACAGCAAGTTCACCTTTCCACAAAACATTTCCGTACAGTATCCATCACCATAGACAGGTGTTATAGCTTGTCAGCTAAGGTCCCATAAAATAAAAGTATGAATTAACATATTCTGTTATGTTAGCAGGTAATTATGCTGCAGTACCTTTCTTTTGTTTTCCTGTCATACATACTGGGCCCTAGTCATTCACAGGCATCTTTGGGTTGAGACTAATACGTTGAAGACATGTTTAGCTAGTTTGTACCTTTCCACTGCATTCCCCAAAGGACAACCCAGAACACCTTCAACAAGTGAAAGCAATATCCAAGCCACAATGAAAGGATCATTTGTCCGTTTTTTGGGCAAAGTAAAATCCATGAAGAAGTTATTGCATTTTATTCTACGCATTCCATTTCAGTTTTAGCGTCCTTAATTAAATTCAGTTTGATTCAACTTATTCGTCCAGGAGGAAATTCCCATCTTACTAAATAAATAATAATAAAACATAGGTAACACATACCATACTATCCACAATAGTATCTATAAACTTCAACATAATTGAAGTGTCATATTTTATGCAAACAGATCAGCAGCCAGTGTATTTTGACTATACCCAATATATACATTTCGAGAGGTATTAACCTAGAAGTAGTGATGAGTGATCACATCAGGCTGTTCTCTTGGCTCTGTTTGATTGTACATTACACATTGCTCTGAACTGGATTAAATCAACTGGAATTGAATCTGAAGAACCAACTTCACTCCGATATTGTGCCAGCTGGCTTGAGTAAGAGGGCACTGCCCAGCTGTTTCAATGCCATAGCAATGTGAATAGGATCTGTCTGTGCAGCCAAAGACAGCCACAGACACAAGCCACCCCATCCCCCCCCCCAAAACAGGTTGGATCACAGGACCTCAGCCAGCTTCCGCTTCTGGAGCCATCACAGTAAGCTGAGTTAAAACAGGGACGTTCAAGAGCAAAGCCAAATTGTGGCAGTTAAGATAAACTCCACAGAGATGCCAAACAGGAATTCTATAGTCCCAAGAGAACTCAACAAAAATGACAGGCAGGTGAAACTGTCACAAAACCCCATTTCTTTTTTTTTTCCAGGAAGAAAGACAGTTCCGTAACTGAATTCATTTGTGAGGGAAATCTGTCTTGACACATCTTGTCATAGTCTATCTGGCAAGTTAATATGTAATGTATCACTGCAAAGTTCAAGGCCGTGGTTTTAAGGCATCTGAATCCCCGCACTGCTTCTCAATCAAATCCCTTGCGGATAATGGAAGAGGGTAGCTAGGCTCCCGTCGCCAAGTAAAGGGAAGTGCAATCACTGAGAGCAGGCTCTCCATTAATGACAGACACTTAGAACACCTTTCAATTAACAACCCCAATACCTCTGAGACTGCAGTCAGAGGACAGAAGGAGGATTGAGGAAAGGATAGAGGAGGGGAGATGAAAGGAGAGGAGGGGAGGGGAGAGGAGGGGAGAGGAGAGGAGAGGAGGGGAGAGGAGGGGAAAGGAGAACATAACAACCTTCAGAGCTGAATATTTCCACACGGTTATCTTGTATCTCTATAACAGAGTTGGGTGTTAGCGTAGCTGGACTATATTCTATCCACATCATGTTACAAATGTGGAGTTATTTTGGCATCAAACAGAACTAGTGTTATACAAAATAACCAGCGAGTGTGACTCTCCCCCCACTATAATAAAAATGAACATAAGAACCTAAAATAAGAAGCACATCATGAGGTAGAGTAAAACCACCGACTAAAATCCTGTCAAAATGAAAAAGTTTCATGAAAAAAACACATAGCTAGACGAATATCTTTTTATTTTCATAACAAACTTCACAAGCTAAAAATATAATGATTGCCATAGCCCACCAGACAAAGAGCTTGCCACTTCAACAAACCATAAATCTGGACTGTTTTTTTTTAAACTTCTTCTTCAACTTGGTTTTCTTCTTAAGTTATTGACCAGGCTGGCATTGTGGCCTGGTAGCAACATGGAGAACCTACAGAGTTTGTCCTCATCCAGTAAGTAATGAGGTTTGAAGGTGCTTTGCTGATGAGCTCAGATGTCAGATGAAGGGACTGTCAGGGACCAATCATGCTCACCTAAGCAGTCTACTTAGACAGGAGCCAGATTTCTCCCATAAGCACTTTCATGGTAGTCAGACTCCATACGAGAACAAATCAATTATCCATCCGTCAGGCCCATTCCAAGGTGTGGGCAATCTGGAGGGGAGTGTTGTCATTTTGCATGGTCAGCTTACTCTGCTGTTTAGCATGAGACCTTAGCGTGCACGCTTGGCTCACTTTTTGTAAGCTATGTTCATTCATTTCTGTATGGTCACGCGGAGACAATTCACACTTGATACCCTGAAAACCCAAACATGGAACAGAAACTGAAATGCATTTCACATCATGATAAAAGTAGACTGCAGTTGCTGATGTCTGACAGTGTGTGACACGATACGTTAAAGTGAGGAGGAGACGCAGTACGCACACTTACAGGTCATTTGGCCTTTTCTTTACCAAAGACAAGACCTTCTATGGCTTCGAGGAACAGGTCTTTGCATCCCATGGACAGCAGAGCAACCACAAGGTTTCCATTAGCTCTGTAAAGGAGCCTAACCACAGCCGTCCTTACAGGTAGGCCTGAAGAGAGCGTTCTACTTATTTAATTGCTAGGTTCCGCTTCATTAGAGCCGGGGATGATATCTACACAGATAAGACATGGCATCCTCTCCTCGTTACAGATGAGCTGTGTTCACCAAGAGGTTCATTCTATAATAAGCACGCCTGGCCATAGAACTGTGATAGAACAGGTCCAAACTCTGCGTCAATGAAGCAGTCTCTGTGATTGATGACTGGGTGATTGATGATTGATTTTAGAGGATGACTGAGGTGCTTTAGACACTGACGCAGGACGTGTGTGGGTTATTAAGGGGGGATATTTATATCCGGATTCGCTACATCTCTATCTGTCTCTCTGTTGGTTAGCTTGCTCAAGACACTCTAACCACTGAGATAAGGGTGAGGGCTGGCACAGGCATGCGTGACACAGCCTTCCACTCTCTTTGCGCTGCATTATTCTCATCCATCAGGCCATTTTTATACATTTTTAATTTCCCCCCATAATACCTTGCTTCATCCCCACATGCTGACGCCCTGCGTGCTGACACGTGCTGTTTTTTGGGTAAAACAACAGAACCTGCGTTATATAAGCTGTGGATGAACGAGGCAAAAGAGATCTTCCCTGTCATCAGAGCACCACCCGCTCACTCTGATAGGGTTATCTGAGGTCCCCGTGGTGAGGCGAGGCTCCAATCCGACGGCAGCTCACCTGGCTGCTTCCATCTCCTCCCGGAGCCCGCAGCAGCTGGACCAAGAACACGCTGTGCACATTAATGGTTCATGAGCAGAGACAGCCTGGTGAGGACAGTGTCCAGTCAGGCAGCAAGGTCGCAATGACCTCAAACCGAGGCAGGGCGCATGGGGAGCCCTGGGGGAGGGAGTGTACCGTCTGACGATGATTGGCAGGAGCAGAGGGCGTGAGATCAAGAGAAGTTCTCAACCTTGCTTGAGCTTCAACAAGCAACCAGCCCCGGCAGGTGCAATAAACAGTCTTCAAATATGAGGCACCGGACTGCCAAAGCATCTCTGTCTACACGACAGAACAGCACCACCACACCCTAATACAAGCTCTCTCGCACAGACATCCATCAAGTCCCCTCTGTAGGGAGCCAACCCACAGGAAATTGGGCGATGACAGAACATTAACCCCATTTAGGAAGTTGTTCGTTTAGGGGCTAACCTTCCCACAGGATGGATCCAAACTGGGGTAAAGATGGCCGCAGAGAAGAAGTAGATCAACTGGAGCACCTGACTCCCGGCACAGATGATGGCTTCACTGCTCAAATGCTGTCGACGGGAGGTGGGGAACATGTGCTAAGCACATGTACAATTTAAGTGGGTGTGTAGGCTATCCCTACAGAGTTTTGAGGTATAGTTGTCGAAATGAGGAGGGCCAGTGTATCTCAGTGTGTGGCCAGAAGAGGCTGCCAGATTAGGCCACATTAGGGAGGCAGGGGTGTCTGGCATGCACGCTCTTGTGTGAGCAGCGTGTCACCGCTGGGCGGCCGCAGAGTCTGGGCTTACAGCAGTCTGACGAGAGCAGCTGGAGAGCAGTGACGTATTAAGCTTGTTGCCATGGAGACCCGTGGTTCCCCAGCGTCACTGAAATCCAAGGACGGGGCAATGTCATCATCACAGCCAGGCATCCTGGGAGGCATAACTGTGACAAACTGATTAACATTCACTCAAACAAACTGTAAATGTTATATTGTGCCAAGGATTGTTCATCGGATATTGTTGTAAGCTTATCTTAAAGCCACAACCTCCATTATGCAATCCATTACAAAGTTATCCCAACTGTCAAAAACATAATTATTTCATTAGCCCATGCTTAATGCAATGTTTACAAGAGCTTGGGGGTCATGTAATGTAATGTAATGTAATGAATTTGCCATGACCACCTCAATCTGTTCAAAGAGAAACGGATATAAAGGTCTTGTCAAAGCATCATAGACATGCTGTTTTACTCTGCTTCACTCAAAGGTTCTGTTCATATCGCATGAGAGCAACCTTCCATCTTAATATCACCATACACAACAACATTTTGCCTTCTTTCTACACTTTTCAACAGCCAGCACCTTGACCAAGGTTATGGATTCATCGGGCTATCATGCCATTCAGTATGTAGAGATGTTTTACAATTTGCCATACAAAGAAAAAACAAAACCACAAAGAATCACCTTGTCACTTTCAATTCCAAACCGCTTCTCAAAAGTAACGTGAGGAAACATTCCCTCACCGAAGCCGCAAAGCAGCCTCTAGATAACATGTCCCTGCTTGGATTCACTGTGTGTCACTAACTGAGTTGCTTGGGAATCTTTTGACAAAGCTCATTTGAGAGCCAGATGGGACTGGATGAAGGGGACAGCCATGGACAACATTGCCTTAAATCTCTGTGCCGAAGGAAACATTTTAAATCGAAGTTAAAGAAACGTCCATGCTATGTAAACAGACCTGGGAAGGTGCATTAGAACAACTCTACTATAGTCATTCAAAAAATGGGCAAGTACAGCTCTTGTTGCACAATCCCATGTTTGGAAATCACTACATACACACTACATTAACTGTTCATGACACTACTCTTAAACTGTAATTGAATGTCTGGAACATAATGGACAAATAAAGAATAACATTCTTGATAGTTTACTCCCATCGCTCGTAACATGATGTTCTTCAAAAATCACAAAGGGAGAAATCCACAGCAGCACAAATTACATTACAACACATTACTACTGATCAGTGCGGTGCCAATCCATCCCATTTCTGTGGCACTCCCGATCTATATTTGCTCCTGTGGCCTGCAGTAGCTGCAGTAATTAAGGAGATGATGGAGAACGTGTCTGGAATGTATTCACCCCCAGCTATGGCACTGATGATCTACAGTCCTTCTATTGTGTGTCTGTCTAAGGAGGAGAATGGAAGATGTTATGGAACAGCCAGAGACACACACATACACACTCTCGCACACGTACAAACACACCCACACATCGACTCTAGTACTCCAACAGGTTAAGCTACGCCTTAGAATCAATATCATGACTGTGCTTAGCAGTTTCTAGAAAGACACAGGAAGAAAAGTGCCTGATCTAGTCTGCTGTATGCACCTCAACAGGACACAATGCACACTGTCAACATGTAAAAAAGGGAAACACAGATGCAGTACTGTATGTTACGATAAAGAACCAAGTTAAGCTGTCTGTGACTGTGAGTCATTGATGCCATCCACCTATAGGAGCTGAGAGAAGTGGATCTCCCACAGGCCAGGCAGACATCCACCCCCTCCCCTTTCATCTGCTGCTCCATGCTCACTCCCTCACACTACTCAAACACACACACACACACACACCACACACACACACACACCACACACACACAAGACAAGAGAATGGCTAAGCAGCCCAGAGCATATAAACTCCCTCTCCCAGGGAAGTTTGGGGGTTACGAAACAAGCCCCGCTCCTTATTCAATGCAGGGCCTGTAGCAGGAATAGGCGTGGGAGAGACTGGCCAACATGAGAGACAGACACATCAACAAAGAAAGAAAGACAAAGACAGACATAAAGAGAGATAGAGAGAATGGGGGTGTGCAATAGCCATGAGAGAGGGGAGGCATAACAAGAGAAAGACAACCAAGCAGAGAGACAGAGAACTTCAGGGAAGTGAATTGGCACACGACTCAAACTCAAAATACAGATAGTTACAAATGTATGTAACCTATGGGCAGAATATATGTAAACAACAAAATGATACGCCCCTATACATTATACATCCTGCCAGAGAGATGGTTTTTCATGCGTTGACTTTCTCCTGGCTCAAACCACCAGGGTCCAACCAAGCCTCAATGGCAATAAAGTCTTCAGACGCTGTTCGAAAAAGGAATGAATTATCTAGGTACCAACTGCAAACAGACGTAGAGCATTTCCCTGCTGAGTTAAAGGAACCTCAACACACACAAAAAAAGGAGCGACTGAAACAGAGTGTTTCAACTTCCGTTCACCATGTTTCCTGGGAGACACAGCTCCAGCTGTCAGCAGCACTTCAGGCTAGCCTCTGCAGCTGAAGAGCCCCAGCCAACAAAACACTGTGAGGACTAAAACACCAACAAAACACCATGAAGACTCAAAACACAGACAAAACTAAGTAGATATGCATCCTTCATAAGTAGGGAGCTGGATATGCAGGCTACGCTTTATGACTCAGTAAAAATAGGAATACCAAAATGAATATTTTAGGGATGATGCTGGCGTCAAGGTGAGCTTTGAGTTAACGGAAAGCATGTCCATGTATTCTACTTTGGCACTGATTTCTCGACGTCTCAAGTCATCGTTTGAAGTGGCTACACAAGTGTTGCCAAATCAGCTAGAAAATGACGTTTCAGATTTGTGTCTTTAATCCACCGTAGTCCTCTATCCAATAACCTACCCTTGAGGGTGATAGGAAAGAAAGTGGATGGGGGGGATATTGTCTTGGGTACATGGGAAACAGATGATATGGAACCCTGTGAGGAGCTCTTATTTTCCATGTCAATCTGTCAAACATTCGCACAGACGAGGATCATGAGAACGTCCACCAAAAAAGGCTGAAGACTAAATCCTCAAAAGACCCAACATGATCAGATCTGACCGATCAAACGTGAAGTACGCAGAAACAAAACTACGCTCAATTCCAGTAACATTGCCTCCATCATTTCTGTCCTTTAGCTGCTTTCCTATTTCAAACATGCGGTCCTCCACAGCAAATTGCAACGCCCTCAAATCCGCCCAGTCACTCCTTTCAAGTTCTACATGAAAGTAAGAGCCTAGGCTGTATAGCTGAAACACTGACACAGCACTACACTAGGGTATAATATATCCTTTCTTTTTGCAAAATGGTACTACTGAATGCATTTTAAGATGATCTAATGTGCTTTAAATCCACCACTAAAGCCAGTAATGGAGAGTCTGCTGTCTAACTGTCCAGCGCTCAGCTTGCCATCAGTGTCTGATGATCTGCTAAACCTCTAACAAACACTCACCTTAGTAAACTCTAGATTTGCCATCCTCAGTATCATTACATATTGGTCTGTGTTTTACATCATTTCGGGTTCAAGTCATTTTGTGTTTGTGTTTTTGCTCCATCCAAACCTCTGTGTCTCCAACGGTGTGTAACAAATCACAATTGATAAAACGAACGTTCATTCAACAAACCTAATTCATAAGACCTTTCCTTTTCGGCAGTATTTCAGGCAATAAAAACATCCCCACATGTCTTTTTAGGACACAACTTGAGAAAACATTTGTCAGGCGAATGACCCCTCCACTCCACGCGCTTCTGTTGAACAGGAGAAATATTGGCCCAGTCTCTGCGATGGATAGGGACACGTTCTCTGGTGACTGAGAACACGGCCTCTTTCTCTAATGAACCATACAATGGGAGGGGACATTATTGGAGCTTCCATAGCCTACATGTAACCAGGAAGTCAGACGCCAACTTTGAGGCCATGACAAGGTTGGCGGAGGAGCTAACCAAAAATGAAATTAGATTTCATTTCCAGGGATGTGTACAGAGACTGCTTTATATAAAAGAAGGAAGGGAAAAGGGATGACAATAAAAACTCCAGAATCGCAAGGTAAAATGTAATATAAAAGGGAGTGTGTTTCTGTGAGAAAAAGGGAAGTTTTTACAGTGCAAGAAGTCATCCATTACTCAGGTTTTCACAGACCTGCATTAGGTCTGTAATCGTTTAGATGCACCATTCTCACACAGAGATTCAAGCAGTTCTGCTGGTGCATTTCCCCATCCTCTCCTGCATGCTTCCCATCATAACTAAATACATTTCAACATCAACAGCTATGATTACATGAGATCACAAAATACCAGGGAGTTCGATGCTTACAAGGTAGTGCACCAAATCAACAAATAATAAATACGAACTAACGTAATTAAATTACACGAATATTTAATTCACTAACCCTCAACCAAATACTTCCTTATTTAGACTAAACTCTGTTCGGTTTGTTTGCACTTCCTAGCTTGTGATTGGACCGCGCGTGTGTAATCACGTGCCACCATGCCAGCCCTCCGCAGTGTGTGTCACTGTGTGTGTGAGCACACGTGTGTGTGTGTGTCTGTTCGTGATAGATGATAACAGTGGGACAGTGTCAATAGTGATGATGACCACCATGGTCCTGAGCCAAACACAGGCCATCTGTTTAGGCCAGCCTGGAGAGGAAGCAGTCAGAGGGAGGCCAGGTCTTCTGGGTCACTGGCACATGAGGCCCTATGAAGAGGGAGTCTGGCCCCAAGAATGGCATAAAACAACAGTACTCCAGTTATGTTATTTATATACAGTATATATATATACATAAAAGGCTATATATATATTTTATATATATATATATATAAAAATTGCATGTATACATGCACTTGCTTTATTTGTGTCGGAAGCTATGTTTGACTACGAAGCGGATTTTACCAGCCATAGCCTTGGTTTGAGTAATGATGTACGTCCTCAGTGAGCAGCATGCAGTGACTTTATTGCTGTGTCATGTACAGTGTGTGTGTGTGTGTGTGTGTACTGTAAAGTCCTGTGGTGTCAGGTTCTCTCTAGGATGGCTCATTAATCTGCAGAGCCGCAGTGCTAGATGAGAGAGAGGAGGGGGGTGGGACAAAGAGGATTCTCTGGTGGTCAGGGGCCAGACAGGGTCCAGGATCTTAGGGACAGTGAATAGGACAGGGCAACACAACAGGATAAGGAGGTATGGTGTGACTGTGTTTCCAACTGCAAGCGAAGATTTCCATTAGCATATCACAAATGTACGCTTGGAATACTCTGTAGATGTTTCTTTTTAAGAAATGCATCTTGTCTTATAGTCAGTCTAGAGAACATCAGGCAGGACTGACCCCCTCAAAATGATGCACACACATCTATTTTTCTCCACAGAAATGGGTGCCTCTTTTGCTGCTCTGTGAAAGTACAGTACAAACCTCCACTGCTGACTGCTGAATCCTTCAGGCAGTGCAGCAGAGCTGCCTCTGTGACATCACCATGTAGGAGCGGTTGCAGAATGAGGAGGCACATTATCCTATTGCTGCTGTGTCCCAGCCTTAGAGTAAACACCACCAGCAACATGTGTGCTATCGTCGCACTGGAAAGTTCATTCCCCATTAAAAATGTACTCCTGGCACACATTTGAATCATTCATGTCCAGCAAAGAAACAATGGTTGAACCCTTTAGCACGCTTTTTTGCCTCTCAGCCATAACTGCTGAACAAAAGCACGAGAAACAGCTAACTGTTTTGCTGAAATATGCGTTTGCGTATTTGTGTTTGCGTGCGAGCATATACTGTACATGGACATCTAGCAGGAAGCATTTGTGTGTCTTCAAATGCTTCTGGATCACCAGGGAATGTGTGGTTGAAGGTTCACTTCTGGTATGTTGGCAAAATATGAAGGTTTAAGGTTTCAGGTTTTGCCTTCCCCAAAGCTGGCACTAAACCAGGAGTATTTGTTCTCTATGAAGCCGAGTATCTTCGCCGCGACAGTCTGCAGCTCAATATTAAGACAGAGCGCAAATCTCTTCAGATGCATTTTCATAAAATGAGGGAAACCGCAATAACGTATCAGTGGCTTCAGGATCAAACACCATGAATTTCAATTATTTCTAATAATCAGAGCATATTTGCTCATTGGATATCAATGGGTACTATCAGCACAAGTTACAGCAGTGGCATATTTAGATGTATAGTAATGCACATCCAATATACAGTAGATTCTTTGTATTTTCCTACATTATGGATTAACATATTATTTGTTGGGCACCTTCGAATCTAAGAGACGAGTCTTTCGTAAATCTCAGTTCAACAGCCTAGCTGGGCTATCTAAAGCACATCCTACTTTTATTCTATATTAAGCCGGAGTGGTTAGAAAAAATCAATTTAGGGGGCTGGCATTAGCAGTCCATGGATTATTACAGTCAAAGTGCTCCCATCTGAATCCTACGTTCATGTGACATATAGAGGGAATATGATCAACTAGGTGAGTTAAGTATACACTGAAATGGAGGAAAGACAGAGTTATCACTCAGACATATAATATGAGTTTGAATAGTTTAACAAGACATCTCAGATGCTGGTATCATCCATCAAAATTAACAGCAGGAAGTACTCATTTAGCATACAGAAATCCATTTTAATAAGGCCTTCAGTATCCTAATGAGAGAAGCTTTCATCCCAATTTTGGCGTTTAGCTTTTAGAGAAGTTGTAATTTTGCTTTGTACCGCCCAGACTCTTGACTGTGTCCTGTCATTTCTGCGCAAGGTGACTCAGTTATACTGATGTGCATTGCCTCTGTGGGATCAATATTACAACTGAAGCATAATTCATTTAACGGCGTATCCATTTATGAACACTGATATCAAGCAACAGTACAAGGCCTCAACAGTGCATGGACATTGATTACATTTGCTCTAGTTTGACCAATGTAAAAGAAGAAGAATAGCTGGTGACTGGTTTTAGAACATTCCCTTGTTCAAATGATATAGTGCCAGTGGCACCGTCCGCTAACATGCCCTTAAAATGCTCTATACAAAGTTGACTAACATGCCCTCCAATGAAAAACTGGACAGCTAAATTAGCATAAAGGTCATTTGAGAATTGTCAAATTTAGTAAAAGGACCCAACCTCTTCAGACGATTCACCTCAATGTGTCTCCTATGTATCAAGTTACTCTCCTATCTTTCCATCCTTTCAGTTCATCTGTCCCTTCCTTTTCTATTCAAGAGTAGTATGGATTGACTACCACATTCTGCTAAGATTATAATTTGACCAGCAGGATCAGGATAATCCTGTCTACCATCCTTTATTCCGCCACTTTCTCTGACTCCCCTACGGTCCGCTCTCGAACCCAAAGGGTGTGTTGTGTAAAGAAGGCTTGTGCGACATTCAGTGAGTCGCTGTTTGATGAGAAGAAAACATCCTACTTATGCATGACTAAACGGAGCTGCCTCTGAGATGGATACAAGGTGGGCTTCATGAGAAGGCTGAATGGAGTTAATGAGGTGTGTGGCCCCAGTTCTGCTTTGTTGCGCCCCAGGAGGCCCATCATTCTGGGCCACGTCTCCAAAGGGAGTCAAGAAAGAAAGAGCAGCTCCCACGTTCAATTGCCATAAAGAACCGTGTGGACAGCAATTCACATTGTCAATTATCTAACCACTGATGATGAAAAAGTCCACAATTGAGTATCTCATCTCCAGTTGTTGAAGCCCTGTTTGTTCACAAGGTGGCAAGGCTAGTAGACTGGAAGGAAATATGAGACCTTCACAAGATTGCTGTTTGATCCTTTTCTATTTATCTTCAGAATGAACCAGGTAAGTGTCCTTGTCGCATGAGAAAGGAGGCTTTCTTTGTGTTTGTTGTCAAATCATAGAAATGTGCAAATGGTGATGGTCTTTTTGTGTTATGTCATTGTGAATACCTGTGAGAAAATCTTTTAAAGCAACAACCATCAAAGAGCAACTGTCACATATCCAGAATCTAGGCAGACGATACAAACTCTCTCTCTCTCTCTCTCTCTCTCTCTCTCTCTCTCTCTCTCTCTCTCTCACACACACACACACACACACACACACACACACTCACACACAGCTTTTAACTGCTTCAGGTGTAGATCATAACTCATTCACTTATTGATTCTTTCCATTCTAATTTCACGCAAGTACTATAATTTTGCAGTACATTTTTGTAAAACTCGGTTTAATAGAGCAAGCTACGGGACGTTGGAGACATATTACGTACACATATAAAACAATAAGATTGTTTGTATTCAGTCACAAATATAATTGACTAGCCATACGCAATGCAGATAAAACGTATTCTAGGGTTCACATTAATGCTGCCGTCATGTGATGTTCACAGGTATCCGCGTCTCTGACGAAAGCGGCGTCTGTCCCATAGGATCAGAGCGACAGACGAAAGATGTATAAAGCGTCAAAATACGTTAAATAAATATGTGTGTAACTGACCTGAATCGTGCAGGTGTACTCCGAATCATCCAGCAGCCTGACGGTACAGTTGTTTTCTCTTTCCAAATTCCTGATGCTGCCACTCATCAATCGACTCAGCATCTTTGTCTGCGTGTGGGACCACAATAAACTGTTCACAGCATAGAAGTATGTCAGATTAACGACGTTCTTCTTCTTTGGTCCAACACCTGGATCGCAGAAAACGCAACCTGAGGCGGAGATTAGGCATCGTTTTCAATGTAGATATCCTCACAGTGTGTTCACTGATTGACCAACCACTGAATGTATCAGTAGGTGAAAAGACGGTTATGGTTCAGTCAAACACTTATCATCATACCTTTACCCTCGTCTCTGCTGCTTGAAATGATACTGGGCGGGTCTGCGGGCGCTGAATGACGTGCCTTAAGACCAACGACAAGCGACGCCTCACATTTCTTTTTGGCCACAGGTTGGTCTTCTACACACTGTAAACCTTCCTAACCGCGGTAAGGAAACATTTTAACTACCTGGTGAATGTTTTACTAGCCCAAATATCGTCAACACTCATATTACTTGTTCGTTGCCTTATTATGAGTAGCTATAAAGTGCCAATGGTTGAAGTACAACACCGTTTTAATGCCAATAGTATTGCCGTCATTTTGCTGGAACTACTCTGTCACATTCACACACATTTCATTGCACCATCGAGCGCTCGATGGCTCAAGACGTGATAGACTTGCTATCTGTTAAGTGATGCCCAAAATATGCTGTGGACCATAAAGCCTAATAGAAACAATTTTTTTAAATGAAAAGCTTCCTCATAATCCCTTGCATAGCCTACTGGCTCCCTCTGGTGGTCAGACAATTTAGCTTGTAGCTATACAAACTAAGTTGTCCTCTTTTTGGTATGTGTTTTAATCTATAGTTAAGTAGTCTAACTTTCCAAACCAAAAGTAGTGAGGAGCTGGTGGAAAGCTGACGTTTCATCAACGTTGAACAAAATTGGGTTCATCTGCCGTGACATTGTTTCGCAATGCCGTGACCCGGATTCGAACCGGGGTTGCTGCGGCCACAACGCAGAGTACTAACCACTATACGATCACGGCGAGCTACGATGAACATACCGCCGTTAGCCGAAATTTACTGACTAGGCCTGTTGAAATAACTTCGAAAGCTGAAGTAATTTCGAATTCATTTGTCTATCACTTTCATTTTGACCTTACTAAAGACATGAACATCGCCTACCGGCAAGTATAGTAAGAAGAAGATACTACTCTTAAACACAAAAGTCCAAACTGCAGCAAGAAGGTGACGTTTGTAAATGATCAAGGTAGATTCGTGATCTGTGTTTAGAATTTTGAGCGTGTGTAAAAGCGACCATCTGCCGTGACATTGTTTCGCAATGCCGTGACCCGGTTTCGAACCGGGGTTGCTGCGGCCACAACGCAGAGTACTAACCACTATACGATCACGGCGAGCTACGATGGACATAGTATTCCTGGTAAACACTTGAAGACTAGGCCTGTTGAAGTAACTTCGAACGCTGAAATAGTTTTGAATTTATTTGTCTATCACGTTCATTTTAACCTTACCAAAGACGTGAGCACCGCCTACCGGCAATAACAAAGAAATAGTAAGAAGAAGACACTACTCTTAAACACAAAGGTCCAACCTGCAGCAAGACGATGACGTTTGTAAATTGTCAAAGTGGCCGCGTGATCTGTGTCTAGAATTGTGAGCTTGAACAAAAGCATCCATCTGCCGTGACATTGTTTCGCAATGCCGTGACCCGGATTCGAACCGGGGTTGCTGCGGCCACAACGCAGAGTACTAACCACTATACGATCACGGCGAGCTACGATGGATGTGCCGCAATGTACACTAATTTTAAAAGTAGTCCTCTTGGCCTACGAACAGCTTTCCATTTAGGAAATGTGAATAATTCAATAATGAATAATGCATATCGAATTTATTTGTTTATCATGTTCATTTTAATCTTACTAAAGACGTGAGCATCGCCTACCGGCAAAACAAAGAAATAGCAAGAGAACGACACTATTCAGAATCCAAAGTTCAGAAAGATAATGATGTACGTAAATTGTCTAATTAACCTCGTGTTCCATGACTAGAATTGTATTCTTGAGCAAAAAGGCACTCATCTGCCGTGACATTGTTTCGCAATGCCGTGACCCGGATTCGAACCGGGGTTGCTGCGGCCACAACGCAGAGTACTAACCACTATACGATCACGGCGAGCTACGATGAGTGTGACGTCGCGTTGATCAATTTAGGGTCTAATAGTATTGGACTAAATAAAGCTGACAAGTGGTCATCCATAAATAAGCAATTTCGAAAGTCTGTCGAATGTATTTGTTAACTACCTTCGACTTAACTTTAATAAGAACGCGAGCATCGCCTACCGGCAGTTTAAAGAAGCAGCAAAAAGAGCACACTATTCTGAAACAAGAATTTCCAAAATGGAGCAAGATAATGGAAGATGTCAACCGGCAGATTTCCCCGTGGTATTCCAGTCCTGACTTCGTGAAAAAGTGAGTCCATCTGCCGTGACATTGTTTCGCAATGCCGTGACCCGGATTCGAACCGGGGTTGCTGCGGCCACAACGCAGAGTACTAACCACTATACGATCACGGCGAGCTACGATGGACTCGGATGACTACGAGTGGAAAAATGGCTTTTTGAATCTCACTGTTCTTTTGTGCTGTCTTTTTGGCTTTTTGTAAAATGAATGAATCTATGACTGAATCTAGATCACCTCCGTTTGGGCATACAGGAAAAATTACAGTAAAATGAATGATTTAAGAGGTTTTTCAATTAGTCTTACGGTTGACAGAAAAAGATTAATCATGCAGGTTTCTAATTATAAAATAGAGTAAAGTTAGCCTCTAAACGTGCTAGGTGCTTAATCTGAAGGAAGTCATACAATTGATAGAATGCCGAGTTATTTGACTCGTTGCTTAGCCTACAATCTTGTTTCCCTTATTTCGCCGCTAGAGGCCCGTCTTTTGTGTATTTCATTAAAAGTTGCTGTGGTCATTAAAAATATATTTTAAATCGTCTGGAAATAGGTTGCAGACGTAGCCCTTATTATTGTTGAAGTTTCACCACTAATAGGGTAGCGATATTATCCCCAACCCTTTTGCCATTGTAAATCATTGGGGCAGACTGTGACCCATACGTTGCACCATTCTGTTCATAATGTTTACAAAGATATCAGATTTCCGTTTTCAAAGATCTATCGTCTTTTATAAATTAACGGTTGATCAATAAACAAGCTTCACGACGATTAAGAAGTCCATTGTTACAAAATATTGACCATAAACGAAACACAGCTCTTACTTGTAATAGTATTTTTCATAGTTGTGTATAATAGTAGTGCGTATGACAGTGACAGTGACAGTGTCTGTGTGAGAGGGTGAGAGTAGGGGTGACGCTCAGCTGTCAAGCCATCTCCTGTTTCTGCTTCCTTGGAGGTAACGCTGGTGTGAATATTCAGTGGATGATGTCACAGTTTTAGCACCCCAGTCTTACAAATGCAAGCCTAGTTTCCACAGAGACCTGTCAAACTTCTAAATAACCGCAGAAGGGGGGTGAGGGTGGAGGTAGGGTGGAGGTAGGGTGGGGTAGAGCACTGCAGGGCAGCCAATGACTGTAGGGCAGATGTCAACACATAATCATGCAAACAAGCTTGCATCAACGACGACATGTCCATTTAGAACAGAACAGTCTGTTCTGTTGATGTCCCCAATAACAAATCATATGTGTGCCGGGCATGTCTTAATTATGTTGGAAATTCAGTACTGCATTTACGGCTCTGTTTCCTGGTATAAGCTTGTTTTATATGGTATTATACATTCATCATGATCTCTTGAGTGAACAATATATTCACGCAAGAGTTTGTCAGTGCGGAAACTCCTCCTTTTCCTCTGACGGGAAAATCCCGTCAGAGAAGGCAATTTCCCAGACCAGTTCCTGCAGTGGTGAAACAGTACATGGAAGAACTGATGGAGCCTGACACTAAACACCTGTCGCAATGTCTGCTAGTTCGTCACAGAGGTTGCACCTGCCTGAAAGGAAGCAATTGCTCGAATTGTATAGAATTGCAGGAGTGCTTTTTTGTCCAGCATTTTTCTTGTGGTTTAATTTGCTAGCGATGTAGGTGGCCCACACCTGCTTGTCCGATGCACTGCCATGCTGTAGACTCTAGATTCCAGATGGCTCTGAGGACATTGATGTAATCCAAAGTAGAAAACAATGGGTTCAATTAGCACATGTTTGTGTCCAAATCAAAGGAGTATTAAACCTGTGGCCTCCTGTTTAGTCCAATGTTCTTCCTCTGAGCTGCACCTATCCTTTCCTTTATTAGATTTAAATACCTTTAAAAAGCACATCACACAGTATTAACTATTACAAATTGATCAAACCAGAATTACATTGTCATGTCTCACTGTGGTTAGAGTTCCCTGGTTGTACACATGCTTTGTTGCAGCTGAAAGAAAGCTTGGTAAAAAAAAGATTTATAGCTGCACAGTAAAGTTCACTAATTCCGATGTCTACGTAATGAATTAGGGCCATAGTGGAATCAAGATTAAATTCCAGTGGTTTGGTCAGCCGCATAGTCTGCAGCCTACTGTATCAGGTTCTCCTTTGGGCACAGTCCTCTGCTCATGTTAGACTGTAATTATACAGTGGCATGAGGCCTTTAGGTCTCCAAGGTCCTTGTTTATTAACTGCCTCCTTGGAATGGATGAATCGGCTGTTTATAGTATGTCTCAAATGGCAATTTAGCCCTCGTATCTCCATTCAGGATAGACACTCTTAAATGGTTTTGCTGTAGTATGTTCTGTTTGAAGGAGACTCGTGCAACTCTTTTGTAGAGAGTTTTATAATAATGGTAGTGCCAGTAATGTTGTTCTTATGTCCCCTATAAATCTGTCAAACAAAGCCTCTGGACTATAGGAACTGCTATATATAGCGATGCAAAAAACAAAAAAACATCTTTCAATGCGGCCATTTATAGCTATTTGCTTCTGATGAGTTCATACGGTACACGACTATGGAGAATTCACAACATTATAAAGCTGTTTGTCTTGTCACCAGATCACATCTTTGTTGGCGAGTGATTTGCGGTAGAGAAAAAAAAACGAAACAATTTCTTTCCGAGGGAAGGCCGTGCCCTATGGAGTGGCCTTTCAATGTCTAACTGCTTTAAACACCCTGTTGTGCTTTGATCTGACCTAACACACCCCTTCAAGAATGCCCAGCTGAGAGCCGCCATCTTCGTCCCTGCGACTGCGGGCTGAGAGCGCTGAGCCAGCTGCCATGGGAGGCTCTGCCTCTCGTGTTTGTTCCATCATACGTTCCATTGGGTAGGAGTGCGGAATGATTAGGCTTGATGATAAGCAGAGTCACTGCATAGGCCTCCTTCGTATGACAAAAAAATGTCCTAATGTTACAAAGGACAAGATGGAAATGAAATAAAGTAAAAATAGCTGCACTTTAGTATTAGATGCATGTGTAATTTGATAAGAGTCTATGTGGAGTAACATTAGAGGAATTCTAAATAGTAGCTTTGAACTTGATTTATGTTTCAGACTTAAGAGGCTAGAATTCATAGTGATAGTTCCAGTTACAATCTGTACTTTGAAATGATATGTTGAGTTGTCGGTATTCCAAAGAATAAGATAAAAAAGTGGTGGTTTCAATTGAACTTTGAGTGCTCTTTCTTCAAATGTAAATGTTATTGTGAGTTGCTCAACACAAATAGCAACGTGGCACCCAACTGCTCTTGAATATTTAAAAGAGCTATAGAAGGCTGTTCTATTCCTATTGTTTCGCCTCTGGGGGTCTGGGCCCATTGCAAGACAATTAGACTGCAGGCCAGCCAATGTTCCACATCATGTCATGACTACTAAACTCTGGGCAATTGGATAACAGAAATGGGCAACAATGTGATCGTATTTTTGACAAAGTGGTAGTACTTCTACTTTAGTGGATCCTTTTGCTGTTGTCAAATGTCACTACTTTCCAAAAAATCTTAAAGAATCAATACGCTTTCTTTTTTGCGTAGGAAGGTCAGTGTAACCAAGCACTTTTATTTTGGAAACTAAAGCAATGTGATGGGAGGCCTGAATTTACAGCTCATTTTAATAGTCTTTTTAAGGAGGGTGTCATCATTCTGATTGACAGGATCATATGATCCTTCAGGGAAGATCTCCTCCTGTCCCAGGCATGCTCTCTGAGGAAACAAAACTGGTCACAAACACATCCTGGTTTTAGAAGGAATTGACCAACGAGAAACAACATTTGCTGACCGTTTAATAATTTAATTCCATTTGAAACTACCTTTAGTTAACAGGATCTTACCGTGGAATCAACACCTCCAAGATACTGGAAAGAGATATTGTTATACTGTCTGACAGGCTTGTTATAAACAGCGTTTTCTTTTCAGTCCTAGGATATTGTAGTTATCAAAACGTTTGGAAGACCAGTTTTGGAAAATGTGATGTGCTCTTGTGCCTATTTGCAGGCCTGCTATAAATAGGGTGAAGGGGCTACGCATGCTCATGTTTGATTGTAAATTGCAGTGGCTTTAGCTGACGCAGAGGGGGTCTTCTCTGAAGGACAAAAAAGCTACTTTTGAGGGGTAAGTTGACTAGTTACAGAGATCCTATGGAAACTAGCTTGATTACATTTGGCAATGTCATCGATGTGTCAACAAGTGGAGGACTTATTCTAGCAACTTATATCTGGAAAGCATCTCACATATGGGTATATGATTCAGTGTTGTGAGGGATTGTGTTACATTCGAGATTCAGTGTTCCTGCTTCTCCGATCCAAAATCTTAAACCAGCTTTTTCACATCTTTTTGAATGGATCATCCATGTTCTTATTGTGACGTTCTGTTTTCTTTCAGTTCCTCCCTGGCTTGCATCCAACAGGGAAGATAAACACTTTGTAACAGGACATCTGAGGAATTTCTCCTGATTACAATATTGGTGGTGGCCTGAACTTTTTCCTGGGTGGATATGGGTTCCAGAAGGGTTGTGACACGCTCTTACTCAGGAGATGGAAGATCTGGTTTTAACAATGGGGATGACGTCACTGGAAGTAGCAGAGCCAGTGGTCTCAGTTATCTCTCTGGTGTCAGACCAGAAACCAGGTAAATCTCTCAAATTGGAAAAATCCTCGGGAGATGACAAATATCTGTACCACATATTTACTTTCAATCGACTGAATGATGAAACTAAGTTGGCATACTTTGGCCGTGTTTATGAGTTTTGTTCTTTGCTAGCTTCCATTGTGTTCGAACGGTTTGAATGCATAGTTGATATGAAACACTCTAACACTCTGCACTTGCTTGTAAAAAAGGAGTGACTGCGAGGGTCTGCTATTTATAAACTTCATTGCCTTTAAAAATGTTAAACATTTAGCAAAATGTCTTCAGTAGAGTATATTCAAAAACAGGACAAAAACCTTCCAACAGCCTTCTTTTGTACCGGGGCCTGGTTGCATGACCAGATTTAAGTAGGAATTAATAAAACACAGTCATTGTCATTTAACTGAAAATAAAGCTGGATTGAAAAAAACAAGAGGCAGTTATGTAACACCCGACAGCATTAATAAGTGTATCTTTTTTCATTTTTAGAGTTGTTGTTTTGTTTGATTTCCATACAGGAAATTGGCAATGTGAAGTCATGCAACATTAACGCAGTGTCCTTAAACAGTACCATATCAGAGTTAACTGCCCCTGTGACTGAAATAGATGACAACACCAGACAGAGATCAAGTGACCATACATAAGCACCAAATTAATGATGCTCTCCTCGTTATAGGCATGAAATTCATCAATGTTCTGTCACCCATGGGATGTTATTTGCCGCATATAAGCATGCTTCAATACATTCTGTATTGAATTCATCAAAAAGATGAGCATGTATGTCTCATCACTATAAAACGATTGCATATGGGCAAAGAATTGGCAATGTGTAAGCGAATGAAAGATCTACACCTAAAACCCCTCAAATGTATAACAAACATACTTACAATAGGACAAAAGTGTACAATTTGTTATCAAATGACCTTGTCATAGGTACCGTTGATGTAATTAAAATTTAACTTTGTCCATATGTATATCTTAACTCATGTCTAAACATACATGCATAGTGCCTGATAAGCTGCTTTTATTTGCCTCCCCTCTGCATAGCCAATCACGTCACAGGTATTCTCAATACAGGCAATCAAGGTACTGTAACTAAAGCAATTGTTCAAAAATACATTTGACCTAACCCTTTCACTTTGTGCTGACACATGACATCTGTAGTGTATGTGGTGCCACAGTATGAACCGAAAACAAGACGTGTTATGTTGCAGACTGTTTATTTCAATGGTTGCAAAATTGCCTGAGAATAAGCTTGAGAGAATGTGTTTACAGTTCAGCTAACCAGCTGTCTGTGTTTTACAGGAGTACTCTGTGTAGTGTCATGGCACATTTAACAGAGGAGACCCAGCCATCCTTTGAAACAACCTTAAAATCTAGAGCAGTGTCTGAGACCAGTAATGTGAAATTCATCTGTGTGGTGACAGGTAAACTGCCAACGCTTTATTTGTACCAGTGTATTTGTAACATAAAATGTCCTTCAGATAGTTTATTTCGCTTCTAATGGCAACTATGTACCGTCTTTTCCTTGCTTTCCAGGTAATCCTGCTCCTGAAGTCACCTGGTATAAAGATGACATACAACTGGACAGATACTGTGGACTTCCTAAATATGAAGTCTCCCGCAATGGACAGAATCATTCCTTGCACATTTACAAGTACGTGTTTTGACTGTTAAAACGTTCACTGTTTATTGTCAAGGTTGACTGCGATATTCTTTGCATTTGCTAAAACATAAAACGGCATTCCCTCTAGTTGCACTTTGGAGGATGCAGCCATATACCAGGCATCAGCGCGGAACAGCAAAGGTATTGTGTCTTGCTCTGGGGTTCTGGAGGTGGGAACAATGAGCGAATACAAGATCCACCAGCAGTACTTTGCCAAGCTCAAGCAAAAGGCTGAGAACAAGCGCAAGGAGCTGGAGGCTCCTAAGCTGTGGGACAAGGAGAACCGTAGGTCTGGAAGTGAGGAGCAGCTACGGACCATCAGCCCCGACCGCTCCCAAAGAAAACGGCGGTCCCCCATGGAGGCCAGCCTCAGCGCTCCTAGTTCCATCGAAGAAGAGGGGGCTGAGGAGAACATTCCTGTCCCAGTCATTGAGTCAGATGTCAGGCTACAGGAGACGTCGACAGAGGGAAAAGAGAATTCCGTACCGGTGACTAACGGGAGTGCATCCTCTATCTCTGATGGTCTGCCTGCAAAAGAAAATGGAAGCAACGGCCTCACATACATATATGATTCAGTGCAAAAGACCTTCTCTGCACAACCACCCAAGGCGCCATTTGCCAAGAAGAAGATCAAGATTTCTAATGGGGTGGAGCATGTGAATTCTGATAGTCAGGTTGAGATAGTGTCTGAGGACAGAGGGAAACATGAAGAGGCCAGTGTGTTAATGTGCCAAATCGATCCTCCATCCTCACAGGCAACAGACGATGAGGCAATGGAAGTGGAGAGTTCTGCTCCAGAAAACATACAAGAGAACAACATCAGTTCTAAGGATCAAGTCGAAGGGGCGTTCCAAGCCCCTTTAAACAAGGATCTTTCTCCTGGACCTTTCTCTGCTGTGCCTCCATCCATAAAGGAGATCCGAGGAGTAAAGAGTGGAAATGATGTGAAGGAGAAGAGTCCAAATATGAAATCGAAGGAACCTAAGGTTGAACATGCGATAGAATCTAAAGATAGTATACAAAACGTGGGAGCAAATACACCCATCTCCTCAGAACCCAAACCTAGAACTTCAGTCACACCCCAGCAGGTTTTGAATTCGTCAGAGGTGGAGGTTAAGGCATGTCCAGAAGATGGTTTAATCATGGAGGTTGATGTGAAGAAATTGCACAAACCATCATCATTAGAACCCCCGCCCAAATCTTCATTATTAAAACCCACACACAAGCCCTCATCATTAGATCCCACACACAAGCCCTCATCGTTAGTTCCCACACACAAGCCCTCATCATTAGATCCCACACACAAGCCCTCATCGTTAGTTCCCACACACAAGCCCTCATTATTAGAATCCCAATGCAAACCTTCATCATTACAACCCACACACAAGCCCACATCATTGCAACCATCACACAAGCCCACATCATTAAAACCCACACACAAGCCCTCTTCATTAGAACCCACACACAAGCCCTCATCATTAGAACCCACACACAAGCCCACATCATTAGAACCCCCACACAAGCCGTCATCATTAGAACCCACACACAAGCCCTCATCAGTAGAACCCCGACACAAACCCTCATCGGTAGAACCCCCACACAAGCCGTCATCATTAGAACCCACACACAAGCTGTCATCATTAGAACCCACACACAAGCCCTCATCACCAAAACCCACACACAAGCCCTCATCATTAGAACCTTCTCACAAGCCCTCATCGTTAGAACCCACACACAAGCCCTCACCACTAAAACCCCAACACAAGCCCTCGTCATTGGAATCCACAGACAAGCCCTCACCACTAAAACCCACCCACAAGCCCTCATCATTGGAATCCACAGACAAGCCCTCACCACTAAAACCCATCCACAAGCCATCATCAGTTCAACCCACTCACAAGCCACCCTCACTAAAAGCCCCACAGAAGCCCTCAGTATTGGAACCCAACCACAAGCCCACAGCATTGGAACTTTCTGAGTCTATACACAGCTCTCTTGTAAATGAATCTAACGTTACGGTGGAAGATCGAGCAACAGTTGCTGCTGGGGGTCTGAGATCTGATATTTCCATTAATGGAGCTGCAGCTCTCATGGGCCCAGACTCTGCAGCGACCCCATGTGACAGAGAGAATGGGTTTTCTCAGCATCCGTGTGAACAGTCAAGAGATCAGCTGTCTGGGAAGGCCACAAGCAGCAGTCCAAAGAATGCGTCTGTGTCTCTGCCTCCGCCTCAGGCTGAGGTGAGTGGCCCTGTTCCCTATGAGCTCATGAGCGCTTTGCGTTTCCAACACAAGCCAGATCAGTAACACAAGCACCCCACATCTATTTATAGGCTTTACAAGTATGCCTCGATTTGACAAGACATATGAGTTGTGACGCATGCGTTAACAAATGTAACAGGTATATTCCCGCTACACGTATCACATGGTCGAAGAGCATGAGCACAGATATCAGTGAGCACAAAGACCACAGGAGGTATTTGTTTACCGTATGTGCTTTGTGTAATCTAGATATAGCTATTAATAATCCTTGTCTGACAGCCTGGCAACTGTTGGTAGTCCTGGTGAAGAACCACTGAATCACCATGGAACAGATGGTGCTGTGATGATGCTTGGAAAAGCTTTAAATTTGCTACTAGAGGGACCACTTACGACCCAGACATGTTCTTCTCTTGAGTGATGAATATTGTTGCTCTGCAGCTTAGTAATGACGCGTTGTAACGACGCGTTTTGGGAACTGCCATCAAACCCCCCCCCCCCTCCTTTGTCACACTGCTGTGATTCAGATAGATCTTATTGAGGAGCTCCACAGCGCATTAGCTACATTCCATTCTTCCTATGCTAAGTCTTGAAATACCCCCTCCCTTGACTGAGTCAAGGCATGGCTTGTCTAGGATACCGTTCACTGTGCTAAATATGCATCTGTGAACCCTGAGGTGAAGAGAAACTGATGTCCGCTCCTTAATGCAGAAATGTACATGAATCACTCAGTACATTCCAAATGGAATATTTTAATTTAATGTATTTCAAACCACGTTTGATTCAAAACGTGATGGATACCCTTCACTGTGCTAAATATGCATCTGTTAACCCTGAGGTGAAGAGAAACTGATGTCCGCTCCTCGATGCAGAAATGTATACGAATCACTATGTATATTCCAAATTTAATTTTTTGATTTAATGTATTTCAAACCAAGTTTGATTCAAAACATGATGGATGGCCACCCTCCTGTCTTCAGCCATGTTTGTTTGTTTATCTGTTAGTATTGCTCAGGTAATATAACACAGGAACGTGCCAGTTGCGTCTATAATTCAGGGGTGGCCCATCTACAGATGGAGTGGCACATGACGTTGAAGGCATCCAATTAAAACCTCTTGTGCTCATCTTGATTTCAGCTCCCCTTGCTGCTGTGTTGTTGCCAGACTAAATAGGTGTTAGTGTGGATTGGAGTCCGTCTTAAAACCACTGGTATCAGCTTTTCATGGTTGTCCCAAGCATGACAACAACATAAACACGACAGTCCTGCTGGCGCTCGTGTTTTTATAATATTATGGATTGTTATTGTTTGATCGTTGGCTTTGTGCTTTCTATCCACAGTGAAGTATAAAATCTGTGTTTGGACATTGACGCCAATTCAAGAACACACTGTGGAACTGATTTACAACTTAGGAAAAAAGTGTTGCATCATTTTGTTCAGCAGGTGCCAGCTAGTGTGTTTTTCAGACTGAGTAGTGCTCAACACGTGAAATAAATAACAAGATGAATTGCGTATTTTTATATATGTAGATGGATCATCTTTCTCCTCTCGGCCAAAAGTACTTGATATCCCTTTCTGCTGAATACACACATCATAAAGACGGTCTAAGTAACAAAACAGTTATGTGTATGAATTGCTTGTGTATTTTAAATTATAAAATGTTCTAGAAGGCTAAAATGATAACATTTCTTATAGTCTCTGTTGTTCATTTCATAGACTACGATCAGCGTCAACAGTATTTTCCATTAATTTTCTCCGTTACCATTTACTTTTTCCATTACTTCTGTCGCTTTGGCTATGTTGTTGCCGCCTTATAGTTATATCTGTTTATGCATGTCCAGCATAGTTATGGATAAAGGAATAAGTATTTACAGCATGGAAACCTCTGCTTGTTTGTGCCTCAAGGTTACACAGGCCCACACACAGACGGAGAGGAATGAAGCACCTGTCAATCCAGACCCTTTGACCACCCGCAGTGAGCTGGATGTACGATCCCTGCCACGGTCTCCATCGGGGAGAGAGGTCACGGCAGATGCCGTCCAAACTCCCACTTTGCACAATGCGAGCCGAACTGCCAATGACGAAATGACGCAGAGCACATGGGATCATGCCGAAGGATCAAGGCAAAGTCATGCAGTACCTTTTACAGAAACACTAAAGGCACCCCTCAAAAGCCCAGGGGAGGGTGAGAACTCCTTAGGGTGTCATATTTCACCCACAGTCCTGCCAGGCCAAGTGGAGAAAGCTATAAAAACTGTTGGGGGGACAAAAATACAGGATGAAAAGATCATAGAGGGCACTGGTGGACTTGCAATGCAGAAGGACAATTTTGCCTCCATGGGGGAGGAAAAGGATGAAAATGAAGCTGACGTTGAAATGGAAAGAACTGTAAATCAGTTGGAAAAGCCAAATGTTAACAATAATGTGATAGATGTAGCAGGTGTAGAGCTGGTAAAGAATGTAGCAGTATTGCAGACCGAGAAGAGTCCGGTAATACAAAAAATATATTCTCCGCATATAAGCCATGAAACCATCCCTGACAGCTCACAGATAACAGATTCACGTTCAAACCCTTCAGCACAAAAACCAAATGACTGTAAAGACCTTCCCAAACCTGTAGCCAATGTCATGTCAGTTGCTGACCTTTTAAGGGCACAATTGAAGGCATTTACCTCTACACTGATTAGCTCAGCGACACCCGTACCAAACCCTGTTCACTGTTTTAATGCAGATCTTCAGCCAACACTCCCCCTATCAGCTGCAGTTCAGGATAGTGTATCAAATCCAATGATAACAATGGATGACACAGATTTAAACAAGAATTCAGGAAAACCTAAGATGGGGAATGAGACCAATAATTGTTCTCTTTCTGCTGGTTCTGATGTCCTGTCAGGGCACGAGGAACACAGACGCGATACAGAAATTAAGTTAGTGAAGTCCAGCAGGATTGTCAATCCCACAATTGAGACTTTAACCACTGAAGTTGATGTTGCGTCTATTTCTATTAGAGACAAATGTAACACTTTGGAAAACAGAAATCCCAATATGGTAAAGGAAAATGATTGTGTCATGGATACTGGCCAGGATGCACTTTTGGAGCATAAACCTAATATATGTCTAACTGGGCCTGAAAGTATACAGATAGACTCTGCTCTACCTACACAAAATCATGAGCTGGCCAGTGGCGTTGCCCCAATATCAGTTCCGCTCTTAAAGATCTTCCAAGAGCACAAGCAAGTCCAAGGTAATACCACAGAGGAAACTAATTCTGTACTGCGAAAGGTCAGCAGTCAACGCCATCAGGTTTCTAGTCCTCCAGTTCTCAGTTCACTTCCCTGTGACACTGAAAATACAAAGACACCAGAATGTCTTAGAAATACAACCCCAGCAGTGCCACCTGTCAGTGATAACTGCTTAAAAAACCCTCAATCAGATCCAGCAATGTTTGTAGACCAACTAAAGGGACATCAACATGATACGCCACTACTCAGTTCACAGACAATGCAAAGACTGGACTCACATGTGCCTGCTTTAGGTTCTGAGACACAGGAGCCTAAAGTTCCCACGATTTATCTGCCTTCTTCCAAAACCAATGATATCAAGGTGGAGGATACTAAGATGGACTATTTGGTTTCTGTCTCAAATATTGAAGAAAACTCTTTGTTTCGAAAAGGAGACAGCGCCTCTCCCCTTCCCTCGGCCACGCCACAGGAACTAGCCTCTGGGGCTCGCCGCAAGATTTTCATCCCCAAATCGAAAGGGGAAGATGCAGACGCTACAACACCACCGGACAGCCAAAGTCCAAGAGAAGAGGTCCCTAAGAGGAGCAGCCGGTTGTCCCCTGAGGCCCCCTCCTTGTCCCCTAGTTTGTCCCGCAGGTCACCCCTGCTCCAGCCTCCGAGTGGTCAGGGCACCCCCTTCCCTGCAGAGCGACGCTCCCCTCTGCTCAGCAGGAGGAAAGCAGCCTCTGACGCCTCCAAACAGATGCAGGAACCTGCTCAGACTGACGCTGCCAAACCTGAGGACAAACCAGCAGAGAAAGACAAGCACAACCCATTTAAAGGTGAGACTTCTGTCATGTTGATGAGACATCAGAATGATAGATCGTGGTGTGCTGTGTTCCGGAAGTGGTTTTCCCGAACGAAGGAAACCACTCCGGCATTCTTTTCTTTGGCAGTAGGAAGTGCAGTGAAGTGCCTCTGTGCGGCCTCTGCATGTTTGCTTTGACACAGCGGGGGGGTGGGGGGCTGCTACTCCTCAGAGATGAACGAGATAGGCTTCATTGATACTGTATCCATATTTAAAGAAGGTGCAACATAAGGAAGTGTATATGTTTACCTAGTTGTTCCTAATGGGGGGGGGGCTCTTTGCAGCTCCTCAGGTTATCCGTAAGATCAGGGGGGAACCTTTCTCAGATGCCTCAGGACATTTGAAACTCTGGTGCCAGTTCTTCAACGTGCTCAGCGACTCTACTATCAAGTGGTACAGAGATGATGTGCAGATTGCCGAGGTTAAAAGAAGGTACTGTTAGCCTCAAGTCAGACTTGACAAATACTTTTGAGGAAAATGTAGTACTGTACACTCTGACATTTTGGAATCTGCCATTTCTTTCCCAGTGCAGGAGATGAGACTCAGGTGGCATTAGCCATTGCCCAGACTTCAAGCAGAGACTGTGGTGTTTATGGATGCACAATCAACAATGAATATGGAACAGACTCAACAGACTTTCTTCTCAGTGTTGATAGTACGTTGACTGATGAATGTCTCTGTAAGTTTCATCTAATTATAATTTATGTGGAAGTTACACAAATGTTTTATTTGTTCTTTCTCCAGTTCTCGCCGGCATGTTTTTGCGTGAGGATCTAGAGGGTAAGAAAACATTTGAAGTTCATTTGAATAGTTTTGTGCTCATATCTTTTTCATCATTACCACCCTACCTACTCTGTCCTTGTTTGTCCCCTCTGCATAGTGGGAGAGGAGATTGAGATGACACCGTTGCTGTTCAACAAGGGACTGGGTGACTCTGGGGTCTGGGGTAGCAAGTTCTTTGGGCGTATCATGATGGTAGAAAATCACATTGGGGAAGGCTGCTCCCACAAAACCTGTAGGGCAAAGGTCATCTATGGCCTAGAGCCTGTGTTTGAGTCGGGGACCACCTGTATTATCAAGGTGCGCAACCCAATTGCCTATGAAGCTAAGGCGGAGGGCAACTTGATAGAAAGAAACTTGGCGATCACCCAGCTGGTAAGGCCCATTTATTTATTTGTTCCTTCTCAATGTGTTCTGTATATAGATGTAATAAGACATGAAACAAGTTGTCAGTGCTGTGAACCTCTTACCAGAATTGCATTGCAATAAAAATGTTGTGGTCCCCAACAGGAATGTAGGATTCACAACATCGCTCGTGAATACTGCAAAATCTTTGCTGCAGAAACCAGAGTAATAGAGAACTTTGGTCAGACACTGGAGTGAGTGTGACAAATCCATCCCTTCGACACTTGCCAATTTACAAACATCGCTCATTCACTTTACAACAGTACTGACTTATACCCACTGTTGTGTTTTGAAGAGTGATTCCACTCTACGTGATGTACCGGCCTGCAAACACCATTCCTCATGCCACAGTGGAGGCAGACCTGACAGGGGTCTATCTGAAGTACTGCTTTGAAGATGCCACAGGCAGGCTCATTATGAGGACTGGCTCAGAAGTAGAACTGAAGTGCTGTGCCCTTCAACACTGGGTCCACCAATGGACCCATGGCAACCTACTGCTCACTCATCTGGAAGGTACAGAGTGGAGTCCAACTGAGACGATTAACACAGCTTCTCATTGTAGGTGTGAATGACGCAGGCTGTGATTTCATTTTGTTTTTATGGAATTGCATTGCAGGTGTTGACACCAAGATCACCAACGTTAGAATTTCCATCCAAACAAAAGGGTCAGTATCTCAATTTCCTGGTCTGTTGCTTTTGTATTAAAAAGAGCAATTAACATCATTTCAACTCTCAAACAATTTTGCATATTTATAACAAATTGTAACTTCATGTGACCAAAACATTCCCCCCCCCCCATTGTCCAACACAGGTATCAAGGTCTCACTGCTATGGGGAATCCTAAGGTTTTTGACCAGTTTCTTTCTCAGCATCAGTGTAACTACTACTGCGGCCTTCTCAGCCTGAGAAGCCTAAAGGCTATGGAATTGCTCCAGACCCCCATCAAGCCAAAAGGCTCTAGGAGCCCAATGCTCAACCGCAAAATGACACCTGGATCCTCCAGCCCTCAGACACCCAGAAAAGCCTCAGTCAGTCCCAGAGTGTCAAGAAAGTCTGAATCCGAAGACGTCAAAGCCAAAACCAAAGTCAAGGCTGAAGAGTCTCCCAAAGTTGTTGGGTAGAATTACTTTATTGTCAATGGTTTGAAGAAATTCAGTTGATGGTGGTCACAGCTTCATGCATAAGCCTGGGTGGATGTAGGAGCTAGCCTGAGACCAAAGGCTGGTGACTCTGCCCCCAAGTTGTGACTGAAACATGCAGAGTCCTGGTTCCTTCTGAGATGTTGCAAGACGGACGTATTAGAACAATATTATGCATCAAAGACAACAGGTTTAAACAATGATGATGATAAGGATCCTCATCCTCATCCAAATGTAACCTGTTGATGCAGTCATTTCATTGCATAGATTCCCATACAGATTGTCTGTACGCTTGTCTGTTTATATTGTGCTGTATATCAATTATCGTTGTATATCACAAAGTGCGTATGCCAGCTTTACCTCAGGTCTCCAAAGGTACATCAGGTTGGTGTTATTTGTACTGTTTTGAATTGATCTGGTGGACTGATTTATATAGATTTATGAGAAGCTCTTTTTTATTCAAAGAGGTTGCATTGAGATCAGAGCAAATGATCTTTAAAAGAAAAGTAGCTTGGACTCTGGATTCTGCAAAAGAAACAACGATATATAAGCTATAGCTCATCTCAGACAGTCAGATTTCATATAGAATTATTCCATGACACTGTTATACAGTGGAAAATGACAGTGCTTTTTATACTGTAACTGTTCAAACTAGTCTTGTTACAGTGTTTTCCATGTTAAAAGTGTGTCTCATTGAATAATACGCCGTCAAAATAAAATAAATCACATTTAAAATGATTTTTTTGTGTGTTTTGATGCAACTAGTTTGTTGATGAGTATATTTCAAATAATCTGAGCATTGAGCCTGAGAAACATTTGTCATGCCTCAGTCACAGAAAATATGTGGTAGGCAATGTCAATGTAATCAAAAGCATCCTGCCTTGCCTATCTGACATAGGTTGCCTTCAGAATGCATTGTCTCAGTAGGTGAGGTTCTTAGTATCTCACTGACCTCTGTTATCTGAAAGGGCAAAGTCACATTCAGTTCTGTCATCACATAGCCTTGACATACTGCACCACAGCGTCTATGAATAGGATTGCTTTACTGAAGCATGCGACTGATAATAACCCAATTCTTTAATATCCAAAATTTTAAAGAAATACAAGCACAAACATCTGTGAAAGAAAAATGCTCAAAAGCAATACTGTTTTGAAGTTTTCTAGGGACATGTGGAAGATGAGGATGCTTTGATAGTTTGTGTTGTTTTTACAAGAGTGAAATAAGATACTCCACGAAACATTCTCAACAAGTAACACAACTGAAATACATATTATGAACGGATCCACTCACTAAAATATCGTTGTTGCTGAGGTTGGCTACACATTATGCCCAAGAGCATGTATACCATATCTCCAATCTGAATGACATTCTGCACACTAGATGTCAGACTCACTCAAAGTCAGTTCAGGTCCGTTTGCTAAGAATGCTTTTGCTTTTGCAGTTGCAATTTAAATGATCCCTTTAACCTCCTAGCTTGTACGACTGTTTTCTTTTTTCCCTGTGTCATATCAAATTATTAACTGTGTCACGATCGTCATTTATAACCTTTAATTGCGTATGAGTCACTGATCACGTAAGCTTTGGCTGCGCTTGCCTGTGTCCACCACACGGTGCTCCCCTCCGGCTCCTCGTCACTCCGCTGTGTCACGTGAGAATCGTTCTATTAGAAAGGGTCAGGGACTGTCAGCGGGAAAACATGATTGACTGACAGATCTCCTTGATGCTGGAGGATTCCATTAGACGGATGGCATTACTCACCCCAGGTTTGAATGGATTTGTGACTTAACTAAAGAGGATCTCCTTGACAGCGAGTCATAAATAATAGAGCTGTTTGGTGTTAGAGGATGTTTGGTCTGATAGCACCACTAGCAGAACAAGAGGGTTTGTACTGATGAAAATCCCAGGCTGAGCAGTCTACAACGGACGTTTTGACGGCATTGCCTCATTCTGTACTTTACACCTCATTATCTTTACGGATAGTTGCACACTGGTATGCACAGTATTTAATTGAAAGTGCACTGTGCACATCTAGTCCCTGACCGTATGAAGACATTTACAATTATGCTGTGTAACTACCAAAAACATCCGCATTTTTCTTGGCTGTATCGTTAAAATACAGCTCTCATTAATACAGGTCTATGTTGTTTGCACCCAGCATCTTTCTCACCGCTCATAAGCGATGTGTGTTTTTCTCACGGGCAGGATAAGAGGCGTCTGAGCAGATGACTCAGTTCTGGAGTTTAGGGACGAGAGAGCCTTTTAGAGATGAAATGCTGGACTGAAGGTGTCGACAGCTTGGGGAGGTTCAGGCCACTGTGGAACATGACACGTCTGCCATCTACTGTTAGTGCACTCACCGTGTCATTATATAAGACAGGGAAATTAAAGACATGTATAGCCACTTTATTGATTGCAGACTTGCTGTGCTGAATGGCCCTTGGGTCCAAACAGAATAAAAACATTCCGTTAGTATAACAAAATAGAATTCCTTCCTTGCTTCCAGACCAAACTCTCTCTGTAAATCAAACTAATGTGACCCTAAAAGCGTTTGTTAACCATTCATGTTGGAATACATGCTAAGCTATATATAAGTGGTTCTACTTCATTCAACCACATAAATACCCATCTAACTTCCTGGTTACCAAACCACAATTGCATTGCCTAGAGGAACAAATGCTTATATATACATAGACTAAGATTGCCTTGGTGAATCCACAACTTTCAGGCCAGGTCTACATCAAGCCACACATTTGTTAACTCAATGAATAAAATATTTGCGTTTACTGTACTGTTGGCTTGAATTTTAACCATAATATTTACAATGAACTTTGGTTTGGGTCCTCCCCCCCTCCCCCCCCCCCCCCCCCCCCCCCCCCCCCCCCCCCCCCCCCCCCCCCCAAAGAAAAAACAACAACATTTCGTTGATGCCAAAAGTACTGTCTCCTCATCTCTTATCTATCCACTTTGTTCAGTGGAGACCAGAAAAATCTTATTTTGGGCTCACTCAAACATCTGAAAATCAGACATTCCTTAATCCAAGCAGATTTCTGTAGGAAATGATGGAGTTAAACATGTATTAACATAACTGTTCACACTGAATTTAGTGAGGCTGATAGGGAGAGGTAAAGAGCAATGACTCAAGTCAATTATAGTAATCTGGGAACAGAGATTCATGGCAAGACACTGCTTAAAGTGAATATTGAACATCTCTACTGATAGAAATACCACATGTACTTCCTTTAAATAATTGTCACCTCAGTGGACCTCAAATAGCCTAGTGTCCCAAGGCAATCTTGACTAATAGGGAAATGTTGAATTTACGTATGATTACATCGCACAGATGTAGGAATGCGATGAACATTATTATGAGCCTCTTTGTGTTTATTGTGTAACATTTTCTTCTATGAACGTAGTGTTTGCGTTGTGCACAGTAAGAACCTACACTATACAAACAATGAATACTGACTTCCCATCCCTTCAGCAGAACTATAGAGGAAAATTCATGGATGTATAATTTTAATTATAATACCAGTACGTATTAACAGTAGTTTCCAACAGGTCGCACATCTATTTCAGAGCAACATCCATCACAAAGAGTATTCTGTTGTAATTTGAATTGTATTGTCACAGATTGAAAAAAGGAAGACTTTTCTGTGATTCATAAGGACATGGGTCAGCTGCAACCGGTTGGACGTTGAACTCACGTTGCAGTGCGTGTCCTTAATTATAATTGGATAGAGGATGTGATTCTGACCATTTAAGCAGATTGCATGGAAAGCATCACACGCTCCTAAATGTCACAGAACAGATGGCATTTGAAAAACTTTTATCTCTAATCCACATAACGTAACAGGCTGCCATTGTCTCCCCACTGTCACTGAGCTGACTGTCAATGCCAGGGTAATCTACCTCACTGCAGCCTGCTTTTGCTGACTAGGAAATAATGACATTCTGATACAGATCTCTTAGCCCATGATGTCCCTCTCATGATGGAAAAGGCTAAATGTTGCAGGGAAAACGCAATATTGACTAATTATGCATTACGGAATTTGGGGGTAATCTTCTGTGGGTCATCTTCTATGAGATATCACGAAATCTAATCCAACGTCAGTTTCTTCTTCAGTGTTATCTTCAACTCGGACATAATTCACTGAAAACTAACAATGCTTCTGTCTACTGGATTGTCTACAGCATTTTGTGCCAAAAGCAATAAAGGTTTAATAGAAGAACCTTTTCTTCAGTATATTAGGTAAAACATCATGCAAAGAACATCACTCTAACAAAGCTGTGTGTTCAGTATAAGAAGTTTTCTGTCAGGACTAGAGTAATTGTTTACGCAAGAAAATATCGAAAACCGTCACTGTAACCTAACCCTACGACACAGGTGTTCTATGCATAGCTAATATACTTGGGATATTCTCTCTCAGAGATCTATGCAATGTTCTGACTTTTTGTGTTCTAAAAGGTGTTAATCTAGCTGAGAGGAGATACTGCGGTGTCTCATGCCAACTCCTAACACTGCCTTCTGCCTTTCTGTGTGGGCAGTGGCAGGAAAACTCTCTCACTCTCTTAAAATTGCAGTCGTAAACAAAAACGCTCGTTCCACGCCTAAATCAAAGTCTTACATGTAACTGTAAATGAATGGTATTACGTTACTCAAAAACTGACCGATGCTTTATACGTTATGAGTTGCAATCACAGTCACAAGTCAACATCAAAATACGACAGACTGGTTTACAATTGAGAGAAGTCAATGATTACTTATGCGTATGAAATTGAATTCCCCCCGGAAATTGGGCTGCGCACATATGACAAAGAATATTTACTTGATATTAATTATTAATCACTTCTGTTTGCATTGTCTTGTTATTGCAAATATGTCATATAATGAATATTTTCCACACATTGAGAATACAGACTGCTCAAAATCAAGCCAAGAAGGGCTTTCCTTATTATTACTATTATTATGCTTAACTTAATAGACACGCAGACGCAGCTTTATTTTCTACCTAGGTGATGGACTCAAACATGTTTAATATCATCTTGAAATTGAAGTGTGAGTATTTTTTCTCCTAACGTTGGTTATTAATTAGATTCAAGTGTACAATCAAAATATAATTTAATTTCAGTCATTTATCTTCGAAGTGCCCAAAAAATCCACTCGCTTATCACTATATTTGCGTTGGTTCCCACGTTTGCTCGAGCCCAAATAGAGAAGCGACACCTCAACAAATATATTTCATGTGGGCGGGACTTCCGACTGAGTGTACCCGGAAGATTTGGATGCAAGTTTTGTCGAACGTGCATCCATATGTCGACCTATTTTATTATAGATTAAATGCAATATAGGTGATTTAAGAGGTTTATATCCGAAAAAATGTTGTCTTTAGATTTCCTAGATGATGTGCGTCGTATGAATAAGCGGCAGGTATGTGGCTACCTAAATATGTAGTTCATGTAGTAGAACACAAACGAAAGCAGCTAACGACTGGGGCTGGCAACCGGGAAGCTAGCTAGGACTAGTAGCTACCTAGCTAACCAGCTAACCAGCCACTATTCAGACAAAATAGTAGTATTATACCGTATAACTAACAACTACGCGGTATTCAAGCAAGCGTTATCCAGCTCGTTGGCTCATTTCAAATTTAAGTTGATTTTCTACGTTGGTGTGGATATAGCATGGTGATGAATGAACAGGGCTTGTTGCTATTTTCGCGATCAAGTACCACCGTATGTAGTTCGTTGGGCTAGCTTGCAGTTGCATTTATAACTAGCTGCCCTATTAAAATGTCTCTGCGTGTTGGTTTTACAGTGCAGCCTCGTCCAAGATAATATTATAAAACATAATTATAATTGGGAAACTCTTGCATGAGTTGCTAACTATGTAAGTCTAGTGTTAAAAGGCTGCATATTTTATGGAGCTCCTCAATCTAGAAGAATAATGTGATGTTTCATCATGCTGTTTAGCAAAATAATTCTACGACTAAAAGACTCTTTCTCTTTGTTTCCCCCAGCTCTATTACCAGGTGCTGAACTTTGGTATGATCGTGTCGTCTGCGCTCATGATATGGAAAGGATTGATGGTCGTGACAGGCAGTGAAAGTCCCATTGTCGTTGTTCTCAGGTAAAGTCCTTGTCTGTAGAAGAGAACCATCAAATATAATCCTATACTCTTGGCACTGACAGTCACGTTTTTGCAGTGGGAGTATGGAGCCAGCGTTTCACAGAGGTGATCTCCTATTTTTGACAAACCGGGTGGAGGATCCCATCAGGGTTGGAGAGATTGTGGTCTTCAGGATAGAGGGCAGAGAGATCCCCATTGTACACAGGGTGCTGAAGATCCATGAAAAGTATGTTGTATTAACATTCTCAATTTGTCTCACGCATCTGTTGATTGCCTAATCATGTAAATACTTATCTTGCTATGGTGATCCGTGTCAGATTTGCACAACACAATGATGCTGTTTCACAGCATTGGAAGAATTGACTCTTAACAAAACGACCAGTAAACATTCTTCTTGTTGTTTTTGTTGTTGTTGTTGTTGTTGTTTTTTAGGGAAAACGGAGACATAAAGTTCCTGACGAAAGGTGACAACAATGCAGTTGATGACAGAGGGCTGTACAAGCAAGGGCAACACTGGCTGGAGAAGAAAGATGTGGTGGGAAGGGCCAGAGGGTAAGCTTCAAGTACAGGGGAGATGTCTCAGTGGTACAGCTGATCCATGCAAACACACTGGTCTGAATGAAAGTGTCTGCAAAGTTAATATACAGTATTTTTTTAAACAAAGTTGGCTGACTTAATAACATTTGTGGCGTGTACAAATGGAATTAAGTTATCAGTCTGTTTGTATAATAATCATAGTGAATAGACTGAGTGGGGGGATCAAAATATCTGTACTCCTTAGTTCATATCTTTTACTCTTACAGAAAACTCATTAGGTTGAAATACTGAATTAAAGTGAAGTTTTGTTTTATGGTTAATGTCTGTTTTATCTTTAGGTTTGTGCCATACATTGGAATTGTGACCATTCTGATGAACGATTACCCCAAATTCAAGGTGAGGTGACTGATACGCAATCGCTGTCTAAAATGTCAACATCTGTGAGGAACCAGCAACTCAACTTGAGTGTCCCTTTGGTCCCCAGTATGCTGTCCTCTTCATGCTCGGCCTGTTTGTGTTGGTCCATCGAGAGTGAGAGGATTTTCTGACCAGTACTGATCCATGCCACGAAGGAACGCTTCACTATGCCTTTCAAGACAGAATTATGTTTATTTCAAAGAAGAACTTGCTTTCTGTACCATCTCTATTTGGCTTGTTTTTGTAGAAATATGGATTGCGTGTTTATATTTCAAAGTCACAGGTGTCAAAGTATGTTGTTGTAGAATGAGAAGCCTATTGTTTTTCTCAAAATGTGCAAATAAATGGTTAATTGAATCCTGTTTTACTAAAGAAAGTTGCTTTGGGTAAAAATGAACTTTGTATGATAAATGAGTGTATGTGACAATAAAAGAATCTGTTACCTTCTTCAGTCAGGCTTTGATTTTGCACCATAAATATTCACTCCATAATAACTTCCAAGGTGGTGGGACTGGGTTTGAAAATATGAATGGAAACAGAAATAGTCAAACATGGAAGGGAGACATGGTGTCAAAGGTCACCCAAACATAACCTTAATCTCTTTATATGTAGTCCACTCTAATCAAGGTATAGTGGTTATTTTACTTGTGTCTTTAAAGTCGATCTGTACTTCAGACATGTACTATGTCACTCTGCTTAATTGTATAAGATCTAAGGAACAACCTTTCAATACTACTCTGATTTCGTAAAGAGGTACCTTCATTCATGCTTGTGATCATTTTAATCTTACAAATGCCTGACTATGCCAGGGCTCTATACTCTTACAATTTCACTAACTATCTCCTTGCAATGCTAAAAAGTAACCTCGTCTTGAAAAAAAGATGAGTAAAAATCGACACTGAAATTCTGTTCATGATGGTCATGCAGTAGTGTTCTGACAGTGTGACACAAATGACGACAGCAGGGTTAACAATGAATGTCTGGTGAGATTTTGAATGGCAAAGGTTGAGAAAAGGACAATATCAAGCAGATTCTCCCCCCTGAGCTTCCAATTTAGCACCCTGAAGTGACAAAAAGGAGGGTCTGTCTTCACAGTTCTAATTTTGTAGTGATAATCAGCAGGTCCTCCTGTCCTCTAATGCACTGAGGCAGAAGCTGACCACAAGAGCGTGCCACTACTAGTCAAATGTCATGATAATCACAGTGAAACCCTGCGGGGTATCTTGGCAGGAAATCTAGTTTGTACCAAAGGGAAAGCTAAACCGATAATGAAGCATATTTGCACCTTCAGGCACCCTTACCCCAGAGATAAAATACCATGGGTAATAACTGATTTAAACCTAAGTAGCAACAGAAAAGGAAGGTCTGTGATTTGGGATTTAAGTATTACAACTGTCAATTATAAGTGATGTCTACCAGGTTGGTCAAAAATACAGTATTTTATCTGATTTATTCTATATTAATTTTGAAATAAGCTATAACATGCTACAGATATTCACCCACTCTTTGTAATGTAACCTTGAACAAGGTTGTCACTCTCTAAAGTAGACATACACGTTGACCATGTAGGCTACTTTATCCATCTTCTAACGCTAAGAGGACATTTGGAAGCAAATAGCAATACATGCCTGAAAACTCCATTCTTGCGTAAAGGTCTTCGCACGCACGAATGTGATCCAGTAAATTAAACATTGAAAATAAATGACAGCCTGTTTCGTCAGTGGTCACCACTTAAAATTGCGAATTGCTCTGCATAAAACATGACACGCTAAAGCGAAATCCCACCCCGACCAGAATGATATAAAAGCATGACCAACTGCAGTCCGTCACGAACAACCTCACCATCCTCATTTGGAAGTCTGCGTCTTGAGGAAAAGTTCAACATTTTTACTGTCGACATGCCAGGGATAAATTTGAACATTTTTTGCCAATTTGGTTTCTTTACCTATCTTTTACTATTCTCTTACATTTCTGTAACATCTTCGGTAAGTTTTGACTTAACTGAGCTAAGAAATAAAGTTGCGAAAATTAAAGTCAATCCAAGAGGAAATCTATGGGCAACAGGTAAGACATTTGGTTGCTTTCAAGGTTGTCATTTTTGCTGCACATTCTATACACTCCAACACGCACCTGAAAATATCTTCAGGAGGGTCACTATAAGGCCTTCCACTTAACATAATTCTCAAGTAGCCAATCTAACTGCTCAAATAGATTAACAAAGTGTTTTCTGTTAACTGCAAGGTCATTTTATGGGCAAGAAGAGTGTGGTGGATAGCCCGATACTGCCGTCACCTAACGGGCAAGGCGTTGATGCTCTGGAAGTAGCCATGAGTCCCGAGCGGAACGAGCTTGGGGACCTTTTTCATGAGGTTCTTAGAGTGGCATTGCAAGCCCAGTTAGACACACAAGAAAGTCGCTCGAAAAATCAGGTGAGCTTGGTAAACGTGCCCAAAGGTCTGGGACCCATTGTTCTGGATCAAAATAAATAAATATGGGGCTACGTTTGTCACTGACATGATGGCACTTTCTATTCTAGGAGACCGGATTGTTGATGAAGATTTTAGAGAGCTACATTCAAAACAGCAGAAAGTGACGCAGGAGCTTCTCGTATAGCCTACCTGCATGCATGGATCAGGCTGAAGTCATCCAGTCAGACTCTCACCTGTGGTTTGGCCAATATACAAAGACGTTCATCGATATAAAATGCTTAAATCATGATTGTATAGTTCCAATGTATACGTTTACAGTTCATGAACATGCCATCTGCAATATAAATGGTCACAGAAGGAGATATATATGTATATTTATTTTGCTGTGCTGCATTGTACTGTTGTTTAAAGAAAATATTTATATTCAATAAAACTAATTATTTGCAGTCTGTGACATGAATGTTCCCTAATGAAAATGTATTTCTTTGCGATACCATGTCATATCTGGTGTCTGGATCGTGAGGTTTGCTCATTGCCTGGGTTTTCCGTAATACCTCAACTACAAGTTTGAGATAATTCATTAAATATATCCAAATCACCAAGATATGACTCATTTCATAAGCCTTGAAAAAATAGGTGGTATTGGCTTCACACAGCATTCGCTTCAACACACAGCATGAGCGAGAAATAACTTGCATACTATGGAAAAATAACAGTAAATAAGTTAAGTAGTGCTTATATAAATACTAAATGTGGGCAGGTTATATAAATGTATTCATGGGTTAATCTTAGATACTTTCTGGAAGTGAAAAATAAATCAATAATTTCTCTGGCCAACCCATATTCCTTTGGTTTTTGCCTGGAAGAATGATCCCTAGTTCTCTGGATCAATAATGCTAATATTATATATTCCAGTTCTATCTGCTGTAATTCCCAGCATTATAAACATCATTGATAATGTGTGTTAACAGTGTGTGTGCTACGCCATTTGATGTTGAGTGACAGCCATGCAACAGTGTGGTCACTGAGTTCCCTTAACATGTTACCCAGCAACACACTATATGACTCAAATCTTTTGTGGCTTTGTATACAAATACTGATTCAAATTAGGCTTCAACCAAGAAAAAACCCTAAATCAAAGATGACATTTTGTTACAATGCTGTATTGCTCCCCCCCATAAAGACTGGTTGGCAACAAAAATTTGAATGATTTTCTTTTTTGCCCCTAGTTGCGGTTATTGTGTGTCTATCTGATAAGAGACACACAGTGTTGTTAACATTCTCACCAAGTTAGTCATGATGCCTGTTGGATATGTATTCTATCTTGATTACTGTGTAGACTTCAATGCAGAAGGCTTCTATGCTCTGCGTAATATGTCATTATACTGCCTGCTCCCCACGGTGTGGTGTACAATGCTATTAACCAAAGGGCCAAATGTAATCTCACTGTTAATTCCTTCAGTTGATATGGCATTGTCTCTAAACCACAAGTTCAATAATTTATAAAGTCAAAACATTTCTTAAGCAAATCACTGTCCTTTTTATTTATTTGATAGTAACTCAATGATAGTGGCTGTTGAGTGGGATATGTTTATCAACATGTAAGCAATTTACACAAAAACATTAATCCTTTGTGTGTCTATGGGGCCTATATTTAATGTTTGAAATGTTGAATATGGTAGGATGACTGAATTAAAATATTGCATGCAGAACAGTAATGTTTTAGCACCACTAGTTTACTGGGTTACATTTTTCCTGATTTAAAATTGCATGACTGAATGTCATTAATGCTGGACATGTTGGGTAGGCGGTGTTCCCAGTTAGGAGTAAGGCATGTTAGTCTGGTGACAACATAGATCTCTAATGACATATGCTCTCCTTCTCCTTGGGTGAGAAAGATTGAATTTATCATCTCAGTAGCCTCTCGTTGCTTCCTACTCACTCATTATACAAATCCCAGATATCTTTCTCTTGCATGGTAAAGCACATGCAGTAACCTCTGTTTCCTCCAACATTTGCATGCACAGCTGTGACACTTCCTGCTGAAGGCAGGGCAGATATTAGCCAGGTTAACAATAGCAAACTAACAATCTTATGGCAGAGGAAGCGGCTATTTGCCATCACATGAATACACTGATGTTGACTGGGTGGTAAACGCAAACAGATGCTTTATTTGATACTTTGCACTTTATTATTTACAGTATTATGATTGTCCAAGCAGAAATGGGAATGTCACACTATTCAAAATATCTTAAACAAAATGCCAAACCTGCCTAAAATTACATGAAATCTCAAGAGTGGGAAGTGGATTGAATTTCAAAGACTATCTTGGCTATATAAATGCTTGCTTCACAGATACATCTCAAATTTATTTTTGCATGACTGACATACCTATTGTTTTTATTTTGTATATGATTTTATTTTCTTCATCTTGCTAAAGTACCTCAGCTAACTCAGTCATTAACATTTTCTAGAGGCAGATTTTCACTGCATCACCCTCTCAGGGCTTAATACCCGTGGCTGACAAGGATTAAGTTAGACAACACTTTAGCTCAATAAAGATCCACAAAAGTTATAGTCCAATACCTTGATACCTAAGGTACCAATTTAGTTGCATTTCCTGAGTGATTTATCTTCATTTTTTATTTAAAGCTGCAAGTTCTTTTCCTGCTGATGAAGATGTATCTTGTATCGTAGAACGCATATGGTGTGTAAGTCATTGTAATTGCTTTGTAAAAAAGTCTCTTCAAGAATATTTCTGAAGTTTACAACTTCCTACAAAACAGTATGACCCTCTCTCTCCCTCTGCAAGTCAACACTTGAAAGGTTATAGTGCCACCATGTGGGGATTTAAAAAATTTAATATTTTAGGTAATGAGTTAAATCGGTTGTTTTGAGTTATTGTTGAGTCTAGAAATTGTAAGAGGAACACGTTGTAACAGGCTGATATCTCACTCCCTCGGTATGTCTACAACTACTAACCTGGTAATAAGCTTATTTGCGATAACGCCCAAATAAACTTATTTCCACTTATATGCCAACGTCTTGGAATGCTTGGAGATTGCGAATCTCCTACGAGTGGACCTAATTTTGTCACTGCAACAAGGAGTATACAGCTATGCAAAGGAAGTGTCGGCTATTTCAGGAGACCGCTAACTTGAACAGTTTGCCTAGTAGTCTGTTTCTAGTGTAAAAGGATGTGGTTCGTTTAATGGTACGTTATGAGCAGCTATTTATATCCCGTCTTGTGAAGTCAAAGTTGAGAGATTTTGTCAAGTATCAGAATTTGTCACACCGTTATTGTTTTGATGATCTCACTGGGACATGTGACTATGCTCGCTGTATTTTCCAATATGATTGGTTGAAATGGGATGAATTGAGCCAGTGGCCAGGAATGTGACAGCCATTTTATTATCATACAACCTATTTTATGCAGCAAAACAAATTTTTATTTTAACGTAACCATGGGGCAGTGTGGGATTACTTCTTCTAAAACCGTCTTGGTTTTTCTGAACCTCATATTCTGGGTAAGCAAGTGAACACAGCAGTTTAAACCGATGTGATACGGCGAGGTGGTTGATCCTCGCATTAGAAATCATCATAGCGCCAGCATGCCGAGTTTGCTAATCTAGTCAAGAACTAACGAAGCACCAAATATATTGCGTACAGTATTGAAATGAATTGTTCTAATATCACTATTGATCTTTGTTATATAACATAGAATGTTATAGAAGATCATTTGAATGTTTCGCATGATGCAGGATTTCCGTGCTACTGATCTTGCAAAGGGGCAACGTTTTATTGTATGATTTATGATAGAATCAGATATAAATAGACCGCTGGGTAATGATTAACTCCTCTCATCACCTATAAAAGTGCAGTTCTGCGTGTGCTTGTTCGCACGCAGATAGGTTTTGCCTACATTATAGAACGACACAGGCCTACTGCAACGACTACCGACTAAATCCCCCCCTCCTCCCCTCGATATGCTTCTCTCTCTGTCTAGGCTGCAGCAGGAATTCTGTGTTACATTGGCGCATATGTGTTCATCACCTATGATGACTACGATCACTTCTTTCAAGATGTATACACCTTAATCCCAGCTGTAACAATAATAGCAGTGGGGACTTTGCTGTTCATAATTGGCTTCATTGGTTGCTGCGCCACAATACGAGAAAGTTCCTGTGGACTAGCAACTGTAAGTAGTTTTGAAAAACAGATGGTTGACCACAATGTTAAGCCTCAGCCTTTACATAGCAAACAATATTTCTTTACATAAGCATCATTATGTCATTTGTATCCGCTGCAGTTTGCTGCTATACTCCTGCTGGTGTTTGTCACGGAAGTCGTTGTTGTGGTACTTGGGTACATATACAGGGCAAAGGTAAGTTACATGTTGTATTTTATATTGTCAGTGCGTCCTAATGACATTTGTGTTTTGTCAGCAGTAGTACTTTGAATAAATCATGAGATGAATTACATTATTGTTTTAAGCACATTTCCCACATATTTTAGGTGGAGGATGAAGTCAATCATTCCATTAAGAAGGTGTATGATGAATACAATGGCACTAACACTGATGCTCCTAGTCGTGCCATTGACTATGTTCAGAGACAGGTGAGAGTACACCTACATCCTGAGTAATAAAGAACTGCACCATATGCAGCTGTCTGGATCACTGTCCTCACTTTCTATCACTTTAACTTTAGCTTCGCTGCTGTGGAATTCACAACTATGCTGATTGGAGGAACACCACCTGGTTCAAGGAGTCCAAAAACAACAGTGTTCCTGTCAGCTGCTGTAAACCCAACATCAGTAACTGTACTGGGACTCTGACGCGTCCAGGAGACCTCTACCAAGAGGTAAGGGGGGAGAAACACACACACACACTCTCAAAGGGAGGGAGGGAGGGAAGGAAGGAGGGAGATCCGTTTTTTATAATACATATTTCTTTTTTATCTAGGGTTGTGAGGCTCTTGTTGTGAAGAAACTAAAGGAAATAATGATGTATGTCATTTGGGCTGCCCTGACTTTTGCTGCAATACAGGTAAGGTGTAAACGTCTTCTTAATTATTAGATCTGTTTTGTAGTGTCAAAACCATGCAGACTTCAGAGCACGGTGACTCAAGCTGCAGTGATTCCCTGCGGCAAAACATGTCCCTACAGTCTACAGTAGCATGATTTTTAAAATCAAAACTCGTGTCTTTTGTGTCCACTTTGTGGAGACATGGGAATTAGCTAGTGCCCAATGTGCCTGCTTTTTCAACAGTTGTATAGACATGCCCTCTGTCCTTTCTTCCTGTCCTCTTCTAGATGTTGGGGATGCTGTGTGCCTGCGTGGTGCTCTGCAGGAGGAGTCATGACCCAGCTTACGAGCTGCTCGTCACAACCAACACCTATGCTTGAAGAGGACCCTTATTCTGAAATTCCCCCATAATAAAGAGGACCCTTATTCTGCAATGTACCCATAATAATAAGAAAGCCCCACCGGACACATCCATATTAGTTTGTTGTCAGCTCAAGAACACCTTGCACAATTCATGATCATAGAGTACACTGGTATGGAGGAAAGAGAAACGGTCACTAAGCTAGCTACTTATTTATTGATGAGCATATTATTACTGTTCTTATTTTTCTATTTTAAATGTGATTACTATGACATGCTTTACGGCTGAAGTTGCAGTCCTACATGGCAAGTAGATATTAATGAATTGTCTCATTTGCCTCTTGATTTCATCCAGTCTAGTTTGTGTTTAATTCTGCTCCCATGTGGGGTACATAAGGGATCTTTCAATGGAGAAACCACAGTTTAGCGCAGGGTAACGAATGTATCCCATCCTCTTGTCAGTTTGCACTATAGAGAGCTCCGGAGGTGTTAATGACTTGTCTAAACCTTTATATGTAAGCCAATCCAAATGCTACTGAAGTTGAAGTCAATCCATCGCCAGCTCATATCCTTTAGAAGTACTGTCAGTGTGACCTAAGAAAGTCCATGTACTGTAGCTATTGTTTTGTGAAGATATGTTTTAGTCACAGAAATTCCAGCTGGGAAGTGGTTCAACCACTTTGATGATAAAAAAAAAACTAGAAACATTTCTACAGCGTGGCACTGTGTACTGTATTGTTGAAATATACCCTAGAATATTCAGTCGGTTTTTGATGTTGAGTTGTTATTTAGGATTATAGTGCAATAGAACAAATGTGAAAAATCTTACCATGTAAATAGATTGGGAGACATAAGGAAGACTGAAATAAACGTATACATTTAAACAAGATATGTCTTTTAAATACTCATTCTACATTGCTATTCAGGAGTTAATCTTATCATGTCCATGTAGGTCTATAATATCTTTAATTTTAAAAATGTTATATAAATACTACGGTATTTGGTTTACAGTTGCCATTAGGCTTGTTAGTTGCAGTTTGTGTTTTGTCACAGCGAATTATTTTAATGTTAGCTTAATATGTCAGATTTAGCTCATATTTGATAAATCATTGTAAATAGATGACAAACGCACAGGGGCAATGTGACAACAAAGTTATTCATGACGTCCATAGATGACTCGTCCATAGATGACCTGTCCATGGATGACTCGTCCATGGATGACTCGTCCAGGGATGACTCATTTTTCATGTCCGTTTAATGAGTCAGTTTCACTGCTGTCACCTACAGTATCACAGGGCGCCCCTGAACAAGGCATTCATTTTCATCCCTGCTGAAGAAGGTGTTAGATGTTCTTTATGTTGAAATGGAATAAAACTGCATTTTCTTGTTTATCGGATCATTGGTTTGAAAAGGGATAATATATAAAGGCGAGAGATGTCCTACGTAAGTCAATATCCTAACAGTCTAATCTGAAAGCAAAAAAAAAAAAAAGATTACAACCGATCGGACTTGCTTTCCAAAGGGAAGCCTGTTGTGTGACCGTAATTCCAGTGCTGCGTGTGTTGTTCTTTCACACACCTGAGAGTAAGTATCTGGGTAAGACTTGGAGAATGTGAGCGGACGCATTTCCTCTCTGTGTGGATGAGACCATGACTAGATTTTGGCCAGGTAACACCCAGGGACGAGACCAGTCTGACCGTTCCTCTCTGCAGTCCACCAGCCATCATCACTCTGCTGTAGCACCACCAACACATCCCCTCTGGTCATAGATAGCTCTACTGGGTCCTGGAGGGTGGAAAACATGGAAGAGAAAGACAGTAGTGTAAAAAAAAACACACAAAAACGTTACATGAACATAAGCAAGGCAATCGTGATGATGTTGATGAGGACTGTTGACGATGCAGTCACCTGTGCAGAATAGTCATACTGTGCCACATATCTGTCTTCATTAGCGGTTCCGCTCTCAGATGCTGCTATGTGCTGAAAGTCTGGTACTGGTGTGACAAGTTCCTCTGGATAAGCTGAACAGACAGAGAATTCAGGTAGTGTGAAGAATATAAAAATACTTGACAGGCCTTCAAAGGTGATTGCCAATTCCCTACATTGCATCAGGAAATATATCTGTTCTGGAGTGGTCTTTTTCTAAATCTTGTGTTGACATGAATAACACCATTTGTTAAACAGTAGGCTCATGGAATAAGCTACAGCGTGTGGAGCTGGTATTATATAGACATTGATGTTGACAGTAGCCTGTATCGTCGTAGCTGCACAATGGCAAATGCTTATACTGACCTGAAGAGAAAGTTGATTGTAAACTGTCGTTAATGTTTAACTGCAAATCATTATTACCCCCTTGCAGTACACTGGAGAACCTGAAAATGAAATTTGCCCAATAACTTTAAATCCAAGTTATGTTTTGAGCCGTGTAGATATATATATATTACCGTTTGTAATGTGTAATGATGGACAATCGTAAAATGTGAATTTCAAAGGTCATAGTTCAACAAAATCGTTTTAAAGTCACAGGTTGCATTTTTCCACGAAATGTGATCACCTCTTCGACATCTCTCCGTTCCCAGGCCAAGCACTGCCCTGGTTTTCTCTCGGTTGCATTCTTTGATAGTAGTCCTCAAAAACTATGGGACCTACGAGTTAAGGTAAATCTTTAAGGGTGCCAAATGCGTGTTGTGTTGTATTTTGGTCTAAGGGTATTACGGCGAAATGCGTAGCGACATACCGCGCTCAGATATCAAGGGCAACAAATTGAAAGATTGAAAAATCTTTTTGGTTTAAGTTTTGAAAGCTTGAAACAATAATTTCGAAAAGATTTCAAATCAAAAGTGTGCGTTATTGATGAGTACTTGATGAGGACTGTACTCTTATGTGCTCTACCCTGCTATGCTTTATTCTGTTAAAGACTTCTCTGTTCGCATCTCCTCTCTCTTCCCCTTCCACTGTGCATGTGGAAAAAGATGTGAGTGTGTAAAAATAATTCTGAAAGGTTTGACAAATGTATTGTTCACCTGGTGGACTTGTACACGTTGACTTCATCTCTATAAAACTGTTGTTGTCAGCTGTGACGTCGCAGCTCTCCAGAGTCTTCCTCACCTCCTCGTAGAGCTACAACAGAATATTACGACACTTACCTCTAAGGAGCTTTGATCAATATCACCACTGCATCACACATGGATCTGCTGTGCATACGCGGTATCCTCGTACTGAATGAACTGATCGCGATTCATATTCATGTTGTTTTTCTCATATTTTATGCTCATCCAACTAACCTCATCATCTTGGACACACAGTTGGGAGGAGTGATTGCAATGATCCCACAAAGCGCCCCTCAGCAAACTGATGCGATCTACCTCCTGCTGCTGAAACACCTGGAACACACACAACCATGATCAGCCCACATACATGTTTGACAAAGATATTTATTTTGATCATGAATGATGAAATTGTAGTATTTGGTTGTTTAAACACACACACACACACACACACACACACACACACACACACACACACACACACACAAAGCATATTTTCCCTGCGTAAGCATCTGGTTGAGTGGCTCACACAAAGGGGATATTGTGGTCACAGAGGACACGCTTTGTTTACGGGCAGTATTTCTGCTTTGTATGGTAACATAGTGACAAGCTATTTGCAGGTAACTACCTCACACGTGCTCTTGTGAGTTCCCTCCCAGTCCTGTCGGGCCTCCTCTAGATTCTCAACATTAGAAAAATAGATTTTCTCTGTGGATGACAAGGCATTGGATAAATAGCTTGTCAACTTTTGATCAGATGCTATGAATGTCAACAAACATCAGCATATGTAAAATGGCTCAGACCTGCTTCTCTGGCTGCTAGTCGGCACTGCTTGGCCTTGTACTGTGCCTTAAGGATGAGAGTAAGAGAGGTTAAGAGGATCGTTTTCATGCCAAAAATGTGCCTCCCTACAAGGAACAAGGCTGGCCCAGTTCTTCTTTAATAGAAAATATCCGATCATTATTCCTGTCTGTAAACTCTCTGTTCCTGTACTGAAGTTACGTTGAACTGTGCACACAGAAGAAATGTCTGTTCTACGCCATGGAATCATTTGACAAAACTTTAAATTAAAAGCACATTTATAGTTGATAGCGCGATACAACTTTCAACAGTATTCTTTTCAATCTACTCAATGCTCAACTGCATCACAGCAGTTCATGAAAGAACAGTTCAACAGTCATCCTGTCAGAGTGCAGCCTTTTGACAGTTGCACTGCCCTTTGGTGCTGGGTCGTAATGCAGAGGACTGCATGGTTAAGTTCATCAGTACCTTCTCTGACTGCTTCTGTGTTGTAGCTGCGCTGGGGGTCCTCGCCAACGCTTGCTCTGCTTCGTCTGCTTCTTTGCACTTCTGCTCGTAGGTCTTCTTAGACTGGGGGGAACGAAAGAGGCCTCACGAATCGTCACGGCGGTTCGAGTCGTAGGCAGTCTGATGATCTGTTGCATTCTTCAGTACGCAGCTGACATCTCGTATTTATGATCGGTGGACTCAATTCAACTCAACCCTATCTATTCCGAATCTTATTTATTGTAAAGACTTTCTGTGATCATTCTGTGTGTGTGTGTGTTTGCATGTGTGTGGGTTTCAGTTAATGCTCTGGCACGGATGCTGTAGAAAATCGAATTTGCCTCCCATTTGTCTCCGTAGAGGGAAATGGTGCATTGTTTTGATACAGTTTCTCAGTTGCTGTGCAGTTTGTGTGGATGTAGAGGATCTACCTCCGTGGTCTTCTTGTAGAAGGACACCTTCATCTTCTGAACCTTCTCCATGATCTCTTCGAGCTGTGTGCAGAAATCAAAGGTAGAGTCAGTAGTCCTAGTTTTAAAAAATGAACTAAGGACAAAGGACCAGCATTGACATACAGTGTGTATGTCTTATTTATATCACACCTTTTTTCTTTGCTCCTTCTGTCGTTCCCTGAATATCTCTATCTTCTTGATCTCATCTTTCATGACGCCAGATAAGTGAATATGCAGATTTCCGATGTTCTCGATTTCTGAAAAGACGAAAAAAGGCAAAAATATGCTGCCAAATAATCGTTTGATTTCGTGACATCATCATGAATGCCTTGTGAGCTCCCACTTACGGGTTTTTAGCTGATTGAAAGATGTCCTTAAGGTGCTGAGAAAATCAAAGTTGTGTAGATTAACAGTTTGTTTGCTTTTTAACAAAAGATGCTGCTTTTTCACTGCGAAGAGTCATTTCCTGTATACACATCATCCCATGGGCTGTATTGAGAGTGTGATGAATGGAGGGCCAGACAAATGTTTTACCTGAGCTCTGTCTGTGACCCAGCTTTCCGCGCTATCATCACCAGGTCTTTTCCATACCTCTCTTCAGCCAGTGCCCTGTGCATAGCAACACACTTTCTTCATAAATTGTAGTTCCAGCTATTCTTTAGTCAGTCATTCTTTTAGTCATGGTCCATTTCTGGGATCCTGTGACCCATTAAGGTAGTACTTTTCACAATGTCAGAACTCTTACCTCATTTTCAGAAGCTCTTCAACGTCTTTGCACATATGTCTGCCATCGCAAAGCTTTTGAATCAAAATTTCATAGCCAGATTGGTTGGTGAAGTCTGTTCCCTGCAATGGCATGGCCATATAAGGACTTCATACTGTGTGAACGCTGGGCATATTACAACACACTAGTGTCCAGTGACCGGTGACATATTTTGTCTGAGCATGACACATATTATCCAGCATGACTAAAGAAAAATGTGGAACTTGCTTTAAGAAGCAATTGTACTCTAAAAAAAACAATTAGTCATATCCAGAATAACATCATAAATAGATTAATTATGATGCCCTGATATGTTTACATGCAAGACTCAACTTGAATCTTTTAGGAAATTAACATGAATAATTTATCTTGTTTATCAAATAGGAGAGTCAGGCAGTAAGTAAGTTGGCCAAACCATTGTTTGCAGGAAGAGGCCTTTCTTAGTACATAGGACATTTGAGAAAATTCTGAATCAAAAGTACTGTGTTTAAATCTCTTGGTTAGTCTTTCAAGTAGGGTTATCAAAAATTCTTACACGGATTAACATATTGATTAGATTCATTTGAAAAAAATCGAAGAATAATACATGAACGTATCTTCATGTATCTGTATGCCAACAAAACAGAAACAAAAAGCTTTAAAGATAAGTAACTGAATGAACCAAACTTACCCAAAAACTATCTTTAAACAATAAGGGTTTCATATTGTTGAAGTTCCTCAAACTCTAAGAAACAGACTTTTTGTTCAAACTGGATTTAGCGATAAAGTATGAACTCCGAATAAGACTGATTACAAAAGAGACCCTGGGGTGTGAGCTGACTGGTGAAGCTGTTTTGTAGCCTCTGTGACTCTGCTGTAACTTTTAGAGTGAAAGAGGAAGAAGACCAGTATATCACACACCACAGGCACCCTCTTGCTTAGACAACTTGAAAGCTGAATTGAGTGTGAGTTAACCCTTACGCTCTTTTCGGGTGTCAGAATGACCCAAAACTATGTTCAATGCACACACACGCACCCGGACAGTGAGACATTTAGATTGTATGTTCTTAACTGGACTCTCAGACAAAACTAAATCTTTCTGATTTAGTTTAGCTAAATCTTAAAACGAAACTAAATCTTTCTGATTTAGTTTTGCTGCTGATTGGTTGGTTGCAGAATACAGATTGGTTTGCAGATTACAAAGAGAATACGAGGGTAAACAATGCATGCATTTCAGCCTCTATAATTCTTATGTGAATTCGACATTGTGGGGGAAGCTGATGTTGTGTCTAACAAAGGAAAGGGTTACAGGAGAATGTTACATAGTTTAAATTAACCTGAAGGTTACCAAAAATGGAAAAAATTGAGATAATATCTTTGAATATCATGTAAAACATTTTGTTTTAGAACATGCTTTTAATGTCTTTTGATGTCACAGCAGTTCAAAATGGCAGTATCTGTTATATCAAATCTACCCTGCTATCTGGTGGTTGCAAGTTATACCGAGACTGATAATTTCAATTCAAAAATCAATGATTTTAAATGAAATGGGCAACCGTAGACAAGAAGTATTCAAGTCACATGATTTCCAACCAAAGGTATTCGAGAAATACACTTGGTGCCGATTGATTACAACGTACCACAAGAGGGAGACATAGACCTGTCTACCTTTAGGGTACAACGTTCTGAGTCCTCATATACAGGTTTCCAAGCTCTCCATTTACCCCAGATCTCCCAATCACAGTGACGTCTCTAAATTGCGCCTCAGGCATCACTCTCAGCGGACATGAAAGCACATGGATGAGCACATAAAAGCCTATTGATTTTCCAAGTGAGAAGGAAGGACTATGGGTGTCTCTCACGGATCGGTCAATAGGAATGTGTGAAAATCTGAAGGCTTTCTCTCTCTCAGCTAGGAAATCACTTGTCACGGTAACACACCTACAGACAGGTTAAAGGGGTTGTTTACGATCAATAGAAACAGTCTGGAGCTCGATTTACTGGGCTCTGTTGAGCACGACAGGTTGGAGAGTAACAATTTTAGATTGTTTGGGTCAAGAATTAAATCAGAATTAAGCTAAATAACCTCAGACATTTTTTTAAAAACAATTTTTATTTGTGAACCATCTCTATCACATTGTTAGGGATATAATCTTTTTGATACGCTCTTGCTCTCCTGCTCTAGTTGTGCTCTAGTCCCCCACCATGTTTTAGAGCAGACTGAGAAGCAGACAGGGAGGTTGGGGGGGGGGGCAGGGATCTGACCCCAGTACGGAGCCCTCTAATGGAGGGGGATAATCGCTGGGAATCAGCTGTGCTGTTGGTGACCGGCATACATGCAGGCACAACCTCCCCTCAGACTAGCAGTTATTGAACTGTGACAAACGGGCCGTGTCAGGCCCTCCTACCTGAGGGATTCACTAAATGACCTTTCCATCGCTAAAGGACTGGTGTATAGAGTTACACTCGGCCTATTTGCATGGCCCATTGTGACTTCAACTGCTTTTTATTTATTTCTGTCTCTTTTGGCTGAATATGTCCACCCTTAGAAATACGGTACAGTACCTGGCGACGTGTATATGAAGGGTTGCATGAGAACGTCCATGCCAAAGTGTACTATACTTTGGCTTTTGAAGGACCGTGGTCGCCTGAGTGCGCGTACATGTGCGAGGTAGTGCTCTCTCAAGCAATGTGTGACATTTCTGCTTTCACACTTTCCTCCCCCTTCATCCTAAATAATCCCCAGTTGAGCGTTGGCACCGGTCCTTTGTCCTGGGACGTACCCTAGGAGCCAGTCATCTGTGGGCAGTGTGGCCCCCCTTGGCAGGCCACAGCCCCGCTGAGGAGGAATGCAGTGAAATGAGCGTTAGCCACATTAGCGCAAACCTGTTAGGATCCTGACAGATGGATAGCTAATGATGTGTAGGTCGCAGTGCGGACCCTGTAGTTGTTAGTGAGATGATCCACAGTGGTTGTCATAATACAGTTGAAGACCGACAGCTGGGGCAGGGGGTAGAGGGGGGCCAAGCCCTTGAAAACCTCCACAAAGCAGCAAGGGGCTTTTCTCACATTTGATCTTAGTCTGGCTTGGAATTAAACATTTATTAGCTTAGCTAATTCAACTATGTCATTCCTAAAAGCGCCAGGCTTAATCAATTTGATCCTCTGTGTCCGCTACACCCTGTTTTGAGTGCAGCCACCGGGATCTGTGCAAAGCTTTACAAATACACGCATGCAGACACACACACACACACACACACAACGTGTATGTTTGTTCTTATGGATTTTCTGTTGTATAAATATTTGATCAGTACTGATGTCACAGGATGCAGACATGGCCACAAAATATGACAAATACTTTTATTGCATTTGTGTTCTGTCTTGTGGTTCCAAAAAATGGAGATCTGGGTTTTGTGGCATGGAGACAGTAAATAGGGCTGACCGTGCCAGTTAACCCCAGGAGGAGCATGCCACAAGCAGTATCCTCCCTCTGTCCTGCCAACCTGGTGGTCCTGACAGACTGGATGCTGGTGTTGGACTCATTTGTCCTGCAGCCATCCCATCCTGGGGGACCCCTGTCCTCTTCCCTCCCTCCGGCCCTCCATATTGCCCTCCCCGGCTTCCTTCCCCTCCCTCTCCCCCTCTCCTTCTGTCCTCTACAGTCCCATCCCATGTTTCCAGCCCCACCTGGCCAGGCGTTTACCTCTTACCAGCTTGCTGTGTGTTTGAGAGTGTTTGTGTGTGTGTGTCTGGTGGGTAAGAGGGAGAGGAGCAATGCTGCTGATTTGCTTGGTGAATTCATCTATTTGACAGTGGCCAGAGGTTCTGCTTGAACTATGCTGCCCAATATGCCACCGAATCCTACTCTTTTCTGTCAGCGGTTTTTGGTCTGTGATTGGATGCCCAACTGTACAGTTTAATTTGGATATATTCAAGTAGTTTCTTCTTGAATAATTACGTAAAAATACTAATTGGCTACATCTGACATTATGCTATATTTCAATCGGCTTCCTCCAGCTCGCACTTGCGATCACGTAAAGAGCTGTAAGAAAATTCGACAGCAGGTGGGGCTGTTGAGATGTGTCAGTGTTCCACAAGACCTTTTTCCATGTTTTCCTCAGACATTCCTTTTGTTTTCTGGTTAGTATCACAGAATACTCTGAAGGCTCTTGGTGAGAGAACTATCACTGGCCACTCCCCTGGTCATCCTGTGCAGGGGAAGATTGATGACAGAGGGTAAACAAACCACTGTGTGAGTGCATGTGTGTGTCTGGGTGCATGTGTGTCTGTGTGCGTGTGTGTGTCTGTGTGCATGTGTGTGTCTGTGTGCGTCGGTGTGTGTGTGCATGCATGTGCATTTGAGGAAGGAGGGAGGGAGAGATTAGCAAAATGTTAAATTACTTGATTTTTTCATTGACCATAATCAGAACCACCTGGGTGGGTGGGGGGCATGTGTACAGTATGTATGTTTGTATACAGTATGTATATTTGTGTACAGTATGTATACTTGTGTACAGGTATGTATAATTGCATACAGTATGTATATTTGTGTACAGGTATGTATAATTGCGTACAGTATGTATATTTGTGTACAGGTATGTATAATTGTGTACAGTATGTATCTTTGTGTACAGTGTTTATATTTCTGTACAGTATGTATAATTGTGTACAATATGTGTATTTGTGCACAGTATGTATATTTGTGTACAGTATGTGTATTTGTGTCCCAAGGGACAAAGGCCATCTACCTTCCCCAGCATGGGTGTGTGAGTCAGACTGATGATCCCTGAAGGTTTATTTATGTGACAGTCAGTCTTTGATGCTCCAGGCCTCTGAGCTATGCAGGGTTTCAGGCTGGGACGGAGCACACTAGATCACAACTTTTATTGCTGTGGTAAAACTTAACGCAGCGATTTCATATCTGTGCAGCAGGTCATCTGCGTTTGACTTAAGGCACACATGTAATTAACACGGGCCAGAGGCAACCTAAGTGTTTAGCTTACCTCCCATCTCTCCAACACGCCACCTCTCCACGCTGAGCAGCGAGGCTGCCCAGTGAGGCTGCCCAGCGAGGCTGCCCAGCGAGGCTGCCCAGCGAGGCTGCCCAGCGAGGCTGCCCAGCGAGGCTGCCCCTGACTCCATATTTCCACTTATCTGCCACCGCTTTGTTCTCCATCGGCGGTCAGTCCGCATCGCTTTCCTCCGCCTCTTACAACAACAGCAGTGTGTACGAACAAGTGGTTTGTACACCTATTAGATTCAATTGTGAGTCGATATAATCAGTATACCGTACCAAAGTATTGGCCCTCACCTAACGACCCTGATGAGGAAGTTTAGCCAGGTGGATGTGTATCCTATCTGTGGCAGTGTGGCTCCATCCATGTGTGTTTGTTTACTGCGGGGCCAGGTATTCCAGTTACACTGGTGTGTAGTGCTATGCGGCGGTGTGCATGAGTATCGACCGCCGTGTCATGCAGGATAAGGCCCAGCGTGCCTCTGTTGACTGCTTTGCGGTCAGCAATGCAAGGCACAGGCCTGCGGTTAGGCTGCAGACAGCCAGGGCTGTGTAAGGAGATCAGCTACTGTGTGTGTGTGCATGCTTACACGCCCCCTTCTCTCAACCCCCACCTCTCTCTCTCTCTCTCTCTCTCTCTCTCTATCTCTCTTTCTCTCTCTCACCCTCTCACTCTTTTCTTCCTCTGTATCTCTGTCCTACCCAAAAGCCTCTCTCTCTTTTCTTTTCCTCTTCCACCAACTCTCTTTCTCTCCTGTTTGTCTCTTTCCATCCAGACTCCCGCTCCTTGTGTACCTGCCCCCTCCTCCATGCCTCCAGCGCCGGGCCCTGCCTCAGGCTTCACCTCAGCCACCCTTCCTAATGGCTCCTGCTGCGGGAGAGTCTTCTCTCCAAAACACAAACACACACAACATACACACTCTCACGCAAGCACACACACACACCCACACACAAACACATCCAACCACGAATGCATCCCAGCCTGAGCCCTGAAGCTAATGGAGCGGTCTGATAAATGGTGGAATTAGCCTGAGGGAAAACAGAGAAGCATCACGGTGTTGTGATTCAGCATCGTGCCGGTGATACCAAGGAGGTTTCATCAATTCTGCATGGGACTCAATGCTGAACGCAAACAATATCTGACTAAGGTTTGCCACAAGCATACCCAGAGCTCCATCTGCCTCCCATCCCCGCCTTTGTCCTTTCTCTCTGTGCTGTTCAAGGTTCAGTCGTTTTAACACAATACTAAAGGAGGGATGACATCGTACTACATCAGATCTTTAGTTTGATTCGATGTTTTGGAGTGGCTAGGTTCGATTTCTTGTAGTAAACCACTGCAGTCGCCGGTATGCTGGCTGGTTTAGGTTTGTAGGCTTGTAGTCTCAGTGTTTGTTGCTGCAGCACAAAACACAAAACTAAACACGCTTGGTATGATAGGACGCATAGACACTGACTGATCTATGCTGTCTGCCATGCAGAATGGGTCAGGTGGTTTATGAGTTTATTTGATTAACACTGAAACCTCTTTAACCCAGAGTTGAAAGGCCTAATTCGTTCTTATCAAGTGTTTGTTCCATCTCCCATCCATGATTTATGCCTAATCACGCTTTACGGAGCAGTAGCCTTGGTCTACCGTCTTTAGTCAAATTAGCATAATTTGTGTCTCAGCCTCAATGGAAAGAAATGCATCAATTCACACAAGTTCATTTCTCAGACCTTTTGCAGTTTGTTTGCCCTTACAGGTGTCTGTGAGGACGTAACAGGTTGAGTCACTTTGTTTAGTTGATGTGGTGTTACAGGAACACCTATGACATCAGCTTCCTCTGAATACGACGCGGCCACGATATTGATTTCATCTGTTGTCTTTGATCAACCCACCATCCATTTGTCTCCACCGAGGGAGAAGTGCTGCAGAGATCAGAAGTGTGGGCCCGTTCGATTCGTCAGAGAAAGTGGTCATTTTTCAGTCACGCGCCGGCCAGGGCGCCTCGACCATCCGGCACCGTCAGAGCCTGTTGGCGGGCCATTCCTTCTCAAGCGTGGCACGGCATGCATTCATTACCTGATGACTGTTGGCCGGCCGGGGTCCGCCGCTGTTAACCAGGCCTAATCAGCTGCTGTGGTGGCTGACACATCTTTCACCAGTTGACTTGTCATTAACTAAAAGCACCACGGAGCTTTACTCTCAATTACCACTCCCCTACCCGCTTGTATAAATCATGTTTGTCGTCTTTCACGAGCGCTCCCCTCCCTCGCTCCGCCCTCCTCACGGGACCTGCTCAGGGGCCCACACCTCCTCGCTCAGGGTGTGCTGCACGAACAGGATGGGAACGCTCCCTTCCACAACCTGTCCCCTTTTTAGTTTCAGGCCAGCCAGTCACAGGATGGAAAAGGGCCAGAGCAACAATGGAAACCTCATCATTTAAACTGTTATGATCTTTTAATGTCTTGTGTTACTGAATCATCGCGTCTCTAACCCAGCCATCGCCACGGGCACCCTCTGTGATATCGCTTTCAACGCGAAGAGACTGGGATCATTTGTAATAGCGTTTAAGTCATTTGTTGTGTGTGTTTTTCAAGAGGAAACTGACCGAGTCCCTGTGTATTTTTATCTGGCACATCGATCTGGTTCCCCCCCCCCTCCCCCTCTCCGGGTGGACGCCTTGACCTTCAGTGTGGGAGGTATCACTGAGCCATGTGACCTCCGCGCTGGGCCATTGCCGTGCCCCACACACACACACCCCCAGACACACACAAATCCACACACACACGCGAGCATCTACACAATCACACCCCCTCTTCCATGGGAAGTAAAAGGCAGGGCGGGCGAGGCAAGGTGGGGAGGGGGACTTGAGAAACACAAGGATCCTGTTGTCTTTGTGTGTCGTCAGCACCTTCTCAGGCGGTTGAGGTTTCGCCCTCTCCGTGCTCACCCGAGCGCTGCGAGGGACTGCGGTGTGTCCGCTGTGTGTCTGCGTGTCTGGATCTGCGTGTGTGTGCTTCTCTGTGTGTGTGTGGAGTATTGTATGTGTGTGTGTGTGTGTCTGTGTGGGAGAGGAGGAGGTGGGGGGCTCTGGAGCTTCAGGGCTGTGTATTGATGTCCGCTGCCCCCCGCCCCCCCCCTCCCGGGCCAGGCTCTGTGGGATAGTGTGTCAGTAGGACAAAGACATGGCGCCATCCGTCCTGCTCTACGCGCCAGTAACTAGAATTAATTACAAACCAATCGAATCCGTTGCAGCCAATTGGTAAACTAATTGGTAATTTCAGCTGGACATCTTACTGTGGTGATTGGCGGGGTCCTGGACAGGTCCTTTCAGAGGGACTCTTGTTCTCCACGGCCGTGCCTGAACAGAATAGCCCTTATAGCCGCTGGGTCGGAGGGGCCCTGCTTCGGTGGCAGGGACCTGCCTCCCCTGTCTGTTCCAACTGCCCGTCTTCCTGTTTGTGTTTTCTAGGCGGTGGACCTAAGGGTCGTGTTACAGGCTTGCGATGGGGACGCGATAGGGCCACAACCACCGTGGCCCACCAGACATTCCCCTTAAATAAGGCCCATTACCTGGGAGCGAAGCCCTATTCTTCCTGCCCCTTTCAGGGTTGTTCGCTGTCTTTCAGTTTTTGTTTAGCAGTGGTAATGGTTACTAAAGCCAGAGGGGTTGTGGAGAAATGGGGGGGTGGAAAATTGGTGGAAACTGGATAACACTATAGCGACTCCTGCTATAAAGTTGTGACCCCCCCCCCCAACACACACACACACAACTAAACAGCTGTAAACCACAACACTGTTTATTGCTATCATGTCCTTGTGTGATTTGCAAAGTCTGATAAACTTTCCAAAGGGCATCGCTGTGTTTCCATCAGCTGTCAACGTGTCTCCCAGTCTGTCTTTGGGAGGAAGTGGATGAGAAGGAGATGAAAGGCATGTGAAGGTGCCAGGTTTCTGAGAAGCATCAATCTGCCAATTAGGCCTGAAATAACCTGGCCAGCCCGGGCTCTTCCTGCCTGAGAAGGAGAGAAGGAGAGACAGGAGGGAGAGCGAGAGGGGGCGAGAGGGACGGAGAGAGGGGGAGGGGGAGTGATGGGGAAGGAGATGCGAGGAGGGCAAGGGAGATGGGTGAAGATAGAGAGAGAGAGTAAAAGATGGGTAATGAGAGAGAACGAGGCAGAGGAGAATATGGGTAGAGGGGGGGGGTAAAAATCCTCAGCCTGCTCAGCTATTCGACAGCGAGAGCAGGTTGTGTTCTTTCATGAGTGTACTCTTTGTTAAGTGTGTGTGTTTCTCGCTCTTCCTATGCGTCCGGCTCGTTTGCCAAGTTGTGTGTGTGTGGTGTGGTGTGTTGTGTGTAGTGTGTGTTGTGTGAGAGACTGAGAGCAGAGAGTGAGTCTGGTCTCCCTGATGGCACAGACTCCTCCTCTGGCTGACTAACACTAAACAGCCATTAGTATCAGATGAGCCACAACTAGTATTCGCTTCCAATGCAGATGAGTCGTCCATCTGACCATTGACTACCCTTTGTTCAATAGTTTGGTGAACGGCTAGTAAAGTTGACTTCTGCTCCAGTTCAGTACCTCCACAGTCAGCCTGTTTTGAATAGCGATTGGGAACTAGTTTGGACAACTTCCAACAAAAGTTGAAACCCAGATGCCCAGACGAGGGAACTGGCCTATTATGACTGAGTAACAATCTCCATTTATAAAAGAAATAGCTGCAACCCTCCGCCCACCCCTCACTCCCCCCCCTTCAAACTTGCATCATAAACATACTCGGTCAATGGAGTAAACTGTAATTCATGGTAATCCACCAGTTTATTGGTTTGAACAGAATGACCAGTACACCCATAAATTGATTAAAGCATAAAAACGAAAGCTTTCAAGCAAACACCCCAATTTGTGCTTTTAGAACAGACTGAACATTGATTGGTTTACCGGTGTTTTGCATAAGCGCATGGGTTCGTTTCCCATAAGGGCAATAACTCAGTTTACGGGTTGTAGCAATGTATTTTACATGAGATAGTTTGAAGCATAACATGGTGGAGGTAGTGATGGTGAACTCCAATCATCATCATCGCCTTAATCAGGCCTGTGCGCCATTGCTTTTCAGCGTTTACGCTAGCTTTCTCGTAACTGGCCTCAGCAATCACACAGCGAGGCTTGGAGTTTTCACCCATTACATTAACACTGCTGATCTATGCAGGATAAACCGAATTGCAAACTGGATTAGCAGAGCATTCCCGTCTCAAATGCCCCAGTCTACACTTCTAGGATTCTAGACAGCCCATTGGAGCAAAAAGGGGGATCAATCGCTGCCCGAAAATAATTTGTTTAATTTGATTTGTAGAGATTTGCTCTCCTTTAGCAAGGGAACGGTGGAGGGCTGGGAGAGGGTTGAAAAAGTGTGGTCGGAGTCTGCTGAAACACTGGCTCAATATGTACATTATTCTGGAACCTGACACCACAGGAAATAGATATTGATCGTGATGACCATTTACTCACTTTGTGTGCAAGTGGGGGACCAGGGGTGGTTGGCTTGGAAAGCTTAGCCATCGCATGAGCCCATTCTTCTTCCATAGAAGAGTTCACCGTTTCCTCACCTACGACCTGCAGGCGGCCAAAATGGGATTCAAATAGTTGGTTGGGGTATGGTCCTGTGTTCCCTGCAAAGAGCTATTTGTGGATCTATATTCTCTGGTTTTTTGCATTATTCAAGCCCTCGGAAAAAAAGAGAAAAAAACAACTTTGACCGGGCTTCTCGGCTTGCATTAACGTCTGCATTTTTATCAGGCCGCTCTACCCGCCATGTTGAAAAATTAATCCCGGGGCAAATGCATCAACTAGTCATGCATGTGGAAAGCCTTTAAAACAGGCCACTTGGCTGGTGCTGCTCGTGGGCTCTCCCACTGGCTGACATCATCCCCCTGCCTCTGTAAATCTCAACACATGCCTGCTCCGTATTTCTGCCACCAGCCCCGTGTGACTGATTTCTGCGGTGAGTACTTCACACATGCTGCCGCGAGGGGGGAAAAACTCACAAAGGAATACCGATGCCATGTTTGAGGGTGCTGTGACAATCATTTTTGCACCAGGATTTACTTTTGGTATCCATTTGACTTTCTAGAATCCCCCGCCCCCCCCTCCCCCCAAAGACACGATAAACGTTCCTTTCCCCGCTATCGCTTTGAACAACTAACCCACAAAGGGTTCCAGAGCATGTTGGTTCTCAGCCCTCAGTCCTCCTCGCTGATGATGTCACCCAGCAGTCAAACAGCCAATGTAATGTATTATTCATGGAAGGAAAATGTATATTTTTTATCAGTGTCATCCGGGGAGTTCCATCAGCATTGATTTGCAAACCAGACAGAGAGGATGAACAGTACAGGAAGCAGGGACGACGGGGAATCCAACAAGATTTGTCCGAACTGATACTGATGTATTTCGTCTTTATCGATGCCCTGTAGATAACTGAGGATTAGATGGGTCGACAACAAGAACGTAAATACGAAGAAGAATTTCTGCTTTAAACTCATGCCGGGAATTGCCCTAAGTGTCATAGTGTATAATAAGCGGGACCGAGTGTGTAAAATTAGGCTGGCCTGCGATCGAGATGAATGAAAACGACTGTAAGACAACTCCATAGCCACCGCAGCCTAACCCAGCAACATGCACGCCAGACCAGACTCGCACCCCAGAGGAGAAACTGGAGAACGGCCTCGACCCCTACAAACCCCCTCAGCACTGAGGACGTTGAGAGATGGACGAGGAGGGAGGAGATGGGGGAGGAGGGAGGGGGATCGGGAGAGTAACAGAGTCAAGACGAGGGAGGCTGGTGGTGGGGGTCGCGCTTGGTCCCGCTGGGACCTGCGAGGCCTAAACAAATCCAATCTAGCCCCCCTTCACCCCCCAGGAGTGCTGCGCTGACCTTGCTAAACGGACCCCTTCAAAACAATAGCCTGAGCAGGCAGGCAGGCAGGCAGGCAGGCATGCAAGCAACAGCTCACACAGACCTACAGTATAATGAATGAGGGGTTGTGAATGGATGACTGTGTGCACTTAGCGACAGGCGCAGCGAGCCTGCAGTGGATGATGAATTGACAGCAGCTCTGCTGGGCGGACAGGCCCGGTCCCCCTGGTAGCTGCCTGCCAGGAGGGACGACATGTTCCTCTGTGGTCTGCTGGGGTGAGAGGGGAGAGGAGAGGAGGATTCCGTAGGGAGGATGATGAAGCAGGACTCTCAGGTTTCCTGTCTCTGATGTAAGGCTTGCCTGGATCGATGGCCCCATCGGGCCCTGGCCCTGCACACTCGCCCCCCTTCTCTCCTGTCCTTTCCGCCCTCTTTATCTCTCCCTGCGCATCTCTCTCCATCTCTCTCACCATCTCTCTTTCGCTCTTGCATATTTTCTGTGTTGCTCTCTTTCTCTATTGTTTTTTCTCGTGCTCATCTCACTTCCAAACCTCTCTCGCTCTCTCTCGCTCTCTCTCTCTCTCTCTCTCTCTCTCTCTCTCTCTCTCTCTCTCTCTGGCCACCTGCTCTCACTTAGTCATGTGAGCAGTCCCAACCCCTGACAAATAATTAGTCTTTTTTTTTCTTGACGCCAATCTATCACATTGCATCGTAATATTAACATGCTAATCAAACATCTTAATGTTTCTCTTCATATTCCCAATGGAGTGTTCCATTCATACAAGTTAACACTAACTCCCAAAGAATAGTGGCGCAATGGCTAATTGATGGTGCTGGATTTTACTCATTGAATGATGGGACGCTATTGTGGGTGTGAGCATTGACCCAGCCTCATGTACTGTGCCATCAAGATCAGGATCATTTTGTCCTCTGCACTGCTGCTTCCTTGGACGTGATCTCCATGAAGCGTTGTAACGTTAGAAGCATTGTGGTCCTAACGAGATTCCGCAGGGTTAAATAAAGATCAGCAACACTTGGGCTGCGTATGAAGGCCTGCCTTAAGTATTGAGATGAATGGCTTTTTAATGGCCTTTGGGGAGCTCTGCTATCTAGGGCCAGATCAAACGGGGCTGTGGGGGGTGGGGGCCTGTCTTGGAGTGGCCCAGACGCCTCAGTGGGTGGTGTAGATACCCCCCCCCCTCCCCATCGTGGTCCCTGCACACACACATCCGTGCACCCCCTTCCCTGTTTAGACTCCACAGCAGCACTTGTTAAAGATGAACAGCCTCCGTGTTGTTGAAGGAGCACACTCTCTCTCGCCCCCTCTCTCTCCGTCTCTCTCCCCCTCGCTCTCTCGTTTCCCTCATTGGATTAAACTAGTGCACACTGCCTGTAATGCAGTCGGTAATTACAGTAAGATACCTGTGACTTGATGTCTTGGCCAAAGCTCCCACCTTTCACATGCAAACACAAACACACACCCACTGCACAAGCTAAACAAACTTCCAAAGGTGAAGAAAAATGGACACATCTGTAATGTTGTATATTACTCGATAAAGTTATGTGTGTTTGGAGGTGTTTCCTCTGGTTTATTTTGGTTTGGTTTGACGGTTGTGGTTGCGAGGGGCCTTGGGTTGTTTGTCTGTCTGATGGACATGCTGGCCCAAATGTAATGTTCCTGAAGGGGTGTGTGGAGACTGAGAAACGTCCGTAGCCTTGTGAGCAGTAAACATAGCTGAGATGGAGAACTGTTTGAGAACATTTCGAAACACAACATAGTAGAAGTTTGTTTAAGAAAGTTGACCCTGTTCAGACTTTGAACGGGTCAACGCTAACGTGCGTTTTGAATGTGAACATTTTGTTGCCTTCAAATTTTCTTTCTCAAGTAACGGCAAAAAACGAAGTGCGCGGAGAGGCTGCTGTCACGCTGGAAGTTTGGGCGTCGCCCCTCTCCGAACGTGTCCAAAGTATCAGCAGCAGCTGGTGCAGAAGTCTGCCGAATTCATTTACATCTCAGAGACACCGCAAGATGGTTCCGAATGAGACAGCCTATCTCTTTCTATTTGTGCACACGGTCTCGCGTCCCGCCTTGATCTAAGTCTCCCTGACATGTGACATAACCGTGGCGGACACGCTGGAGCGGATCGCACATGAGAGCAAGGCTGTCTGGGTAACGATCTCCTGTGTTTGTGGTCGGCACATCTCCCACGAAGACCAGGGGGCAGCCCAGGCACCCTTCTGTGTTGGCACCAGGCGCATAAATATTTCACCTCTCCCAAACCAAGCTGTCAGGGGGCTGGCTGACTCTGGCAAATAATTCATATCATCTCCTGTCAAACATTTCCTGTGTCCAAGAGTGTATCAGGTGGTTTCATCTCCTGAAGGGGGATGCGATGGGGGAGAAATAGAGAGTTATATTGTGCGGTGTATAACCAGTCCTCTTACATGCGGTAAAGTTGTATCCCAGAGCCGGAGGCAATTTACCACAGCCGAGGTGCTGTATGAGGGGCTTGTGGGCTAGCCTTTTTTTCCCCCTTCACCCACAGTACCGATGGTTTCTCCTCTGTCTGTTGACAGAACCGTGGCAGACCCGGCCTTGGAGGAGTGACAACTCAAGATGTAGAGTTAAGGCCATAGGCTGGCCCGTGTGGGTGGGAGGGGCCCTGCTTTATGTTAGCGTTAGCAGCAGGCGAGCAGCGCCTTCATGAACAGGCGCGGAAAAGGCTTGGTCTGAAGCTGCTGACTGGCGTGTAATTGGCTGGATTGGGGAACACAGCGCTTATTCACGACAGGTTGGTTGGAGAAGACCCCAGCTGAGAAACAGGGGTTGCAGCAGTCTCTCCCTCTCTCTCCCACTCTCCCTCTCCCTCTCTCTCTCTCTCTCCCCCTCTCTCTCTCTCCCTCCCTCTCTCTCTCTCTCTCTTGCTCTCCAACAACTCTGTGTGTTTGCCTCAGGAGCTGGAAAGAAGAGAGAGTTCTGTGATAAGCTGCTGTATTAGCTGTTTCAATAAATACACTGCGAGGAGTACATCAACAGCTGGTCTCCCACGCATGCCAGGATGGCAGAGCGGAAAGTGGGCACGAAAGGCAATATTTGAAAAGAGATACATGTACTAGTCAGTGAAGGAAGCTCAGTGCTGACTCAAGTCTTTGATATTCTTTCTCTTTGAATCCCTTTTCCTCTCTCCACTTTTTAAAAATGTCTCTCCTTCATTTTGAGCTCCAATAGCAAACGTGTTGATTTGACAGCTATTCTTAACAGTTGCTCATGAATTTGGACCTCATCACCTTTTCAGATAGACATTCATATTTAATTAGCTGCAATGAAGATATTCACACTTTCAGGGGTCCTGGGACGGCAGGCAGGTGTGTAAAAGGTTGTCTGTACACCTCCTCCGAGCCCCCTGTCCCAGGACTTCTCTCCCGGGCCTGGCCCTCCTCAAGGTCTGACTCCATTAGTTCTGACTGATCTCCCCTGCGCTGCTCCGTCGAGTGTGAGAGGATATGAGCAGAGCTACTCTCTCTGTCAGGGGGCTTCACACACACACACACACACACTCAGCCCCTCCAATGCACATAGACACAAACACATCCAGGCACACATACCTTCCCCTCCTCCAACAGACACACACCCACACAGCACACACAGACACACGCACAGACACACACACAGCTCCTCTAAGGCCTCTCATGTCCCCACATGGACTTGGGGCTGCCAGGCAGAAACATTCAGGCTGCTAATGTGTTCCCGTCATCCAGCGAAGCGGCTAATCTTCCGTCTCTGTGAGACCAGGCTCATCCCTCCCCCTGGTGTTGACCATGTAGCACTCCTCTCCGAGGATCTGCCCTGCCGCTAAAAGACTGTGTGTGTATGTGTGTCTGTGTGTTCTCCTACCTGAGCGTGTGTCTGTCTTCTGTGGGTGCATCTATGCTAGATATCAGTTTTAATCATACGTTCTATGAAAATGTTCGGTTGTTTTCAATGACAGCGATTCAATGACGAATAGTGTTTTAGGAGTTGGGCAGAAGATCTCTTGTCTCTCACATAGGGGATAGTCATGTAGGACTTCATACGGCAATACGATCAAATCGATGAATATCATGATGCCAGACAGTAGACAGACAGCATAGCTCACTGAGGCACGCACAGTACCCATGCAGTCAATAGTGCTGGAAAGTGAGCTTACTGTTCCACAGTTGCTGCAAAGCACTACAAAGTATACAAGCTCAGAACAATACAATTCATGATGATTATACATGATCAGGATTGATCATGTTAATTGGTGCTTTGGAACTGTGCTATATGCAATATAGCCCCTTGACTCCCATTTCAATGTCTTGTCAAGTCATCTGAATATCTCTAATTAGATGAATCAGCAGTACTCATAGAAGCCGTGCAGAGGTGTTTTCTAGTGGGTTCATTGCAGTAGACAAAACATGCAAATGAGTATTTAACTACATTGATTAAACCTGAACTGCGGGCAGGATGATTTATGATCATTTGTGTTTATGCACTGGGAGGAGACAGCCAGACCACAAATCAACACGAGCATCAACATCTCGATCTGTGCCCAGACTGGGGAGTCCGACAGCACCAACGTCACCAGTCCTCCAGCCCACTGACAGGGAGAGGGAGGGGGTACAGCAGATACACATACAGAGACAGGGAGTGGAGTGGAAACAGAAAAGAGGGCTAGACAGAAAGAGTTTGAGAGAGGGGGGGTAGGAAGAAAGAAGGGGGTGAGAGAGAAAGAGAGGGGGAGAGAGGGGGGGAGAAAGAAGGGGGGGAGAGAAACAGAGAGGGTGGAGAAAGAGAGTGGGGGGTGGAGAGAAAAAAAGAAGAGGGTGAGAGAGAAAGAGGGGGGGGGATAAAGAGAGGAAGGGTGGAGAGAAAGAGAGAGAGGGTGGAGAGAAAGAGTGAAAGAAGTGAGAGAGAAAAATGAGAAGAGAGAGATGAAGACCACAACGCAACATAAAAACAGAAAAGAAAAAACTAAAGATTCTGGGAGGGAAACAGAGAGAAGACAGAGTGAAAGAGGTTCAAATCTTGTTAAAATGTCAGGTGCCCTTGGCCAGTGGATGACACCAGTCATAATCTTTGGGTCAGAGACAGGCACTCTGTTTAATGACATTAGCCGTGACCGTAGAATGACTGCTTTGTTCCTGGGTGTGAGAGGGGACACAATGCACTTCTTCAATGTCCAGTCCGCTACCATGTCATTTTATATGGTCAGCCATTCACCCCCTCCCTCCTCCCCCCCCCCCCCCCCCCCCCCCCCAATTTATTACCGTTTGTAACCTTTTGTTTTGAGAAGTGACTGGCAGGATATGGCTCACCTGGGAAAAATCCACTGCTGTGATATTTGTGTTTACATAGGTCAAGTACCTTAAACCTACGTCGTATAGCATTTGACCACTTAAACAAGATATCCAACGACTTATCATGATGAAAAAAAAAGAAACACGCAGATGCGTCTTCAATTACCATCGCGGCATGAGGAAATGACATCACAACACACCGCAACTATCCCCTCCAGTGGCCGACCCCAGATATTAGTCAGATAGCCTCAAGAAGCCTCATTGGCTTTTATGACGTCGTCAAAGGTCTTCCACGCCGTAATGTTTCACCGTCAGAATAACAAACTCTCTGTCACAGCCTAACACAGGCAGGAGGTTCAGACAGCGTTATAGAGTGCTTGCGCTGTGACTCAGGATCTCCGCGCCTGACCTCTCTCTCTCCCAGCCAACGCTGGGGATCAGACTCTGTAACCATGGCGCCTGGGGAGAACTTCTTTGATGACTGCAGATTTATGGAGTTGTTTTACTCCCAGGGGCCCGGAGCGCTCGCTAACCACAGCTCAGCACGGAATCCTCCTCTGTCGCACGATTTATACCTGCGGAGAGTTTTACGGAGGGCTGCCGTGTTTATGCGTCCGTGCGCCCGTCAGAGTTGCGGTTGCGATGCTTTGGGTTAGATTGCGTGTCCACGTCGTAGTCATTGGAGATAAGATCTGACGAGTACTTCTAAACCCCTGCTTCATTTCCACGTGACCTTTTACCCCGGCTGTTGTCTGTCACCGGGCTCTCGGCCGTGTCCCTGCGCACGGTCACTGTTCGTAGACTCATAAATGAACGCCTTCGCTATGGAGACACGTTTATGATTTGTAAACTTCAAACAGAGAACTGTCATCGGAATCATCCATTTTTAAATTATCACTTTTTGGTGGGGGGGGTGGGGGGCCCAGCAGCCCGGTGTTATGTGACAGTGACTGCTTTCACTCAGAGATTCGGCTCTCTGGCAGTGCTATAAGAGATTGCCTGCTGATAAGCGTGCTGTTTCCACGCGTGACAACTGTTGGTGGTATATGCCTCACCTCTGACCCCTAACCCTCTCTTCAGCAGAGCCTCACTACAGACTTATCTCTCCTGCCTCAGTGGGTCCACTCTAATTCATTACTTCCCTCTCCTCTCCAGCCCAGCCCACATAAACAAGATGCTCCCCCCTGCCCCACCAGTGGCCCCTACCAAACCATGGCCTGAATTTGATCTTCAACACACAAACCTGTCTTTCCACAGGGAGTTGCTGGTTGTTTGTCGGTTCCTCAGATGTCTTGGAGACTGACGCTCTGAAATCTTACTGATGTCGAAACAAATGCTCTGTTTCACCAGTTCTGAGCATTAACTGAGGCAGAGAAATAGGGATTTCAAGGGAAGGCAGAGGCCTAGCTGGGTTGAGTTATAGCGACTTTGAGAGAACTCCAGTCTATTAAGCTCCAGCAGGGTTGTATGATGGAGGTCTTTGGAGAATGAACTTGAATAAATATGACAGAGTACAGCAGCTTGCTGGAGATATTTGTGTTGCACAATATAAGGCTCAGTAATGGAAATAGTAAAAAGTGACAAGGATGATGTAAAACCAGCCATTTCTTTTCTTTCAGTTTTTCCCCTCTCTAAAATGGTGCACATTTTTGAGGCATATTTCTCAATAAGAGTAAAACTAGATGAATCTACATCTGATGTCAGTGATGATACCAGCCTGGGTCATTTGCCAGGTCCCATTTACTGCATTAAAAAGGTGATTTGCAAATATAATTACTCACACATAGATATCTACTTAACGCAGACTTTGAGGAACGTCCTACTGCGTTTTATATCGAGTCACTTGACTCCACGTGGACCGCTGGCACGCTGAATGTGCAGGTTTACATCAGTGCAATAATTATGAGAGATACGTGATTTTATCGAGAAGTACTTAAAGGTCTGTTAAGCATGCGTTTTTATTCATCTTATTTAATCTATGGATTAAAAAGCTGTGAAGAAAGGAAGGTAGTGTCGAATGGATGGTTTATATATTCCAGCCACAAAGTAGGATTGATGTATCTGTTGCTGTCTTGATTCTCACACACAATTTGTTATGTGTTTTTTCTTCTCCTATGCCGGGCCTGCCAGCGGACTCCCCTGTCTTCCATAACTCTTACCGAAGTGAAAGATTTTTAATTAAAACAGAGACAGCCGGCTGAACCGAATGGATGTCTCATAGTATTCCCACCTAACGAAGGCTATCGAGGCCTCGTCATCTCAGGTTGCAAGCGATTCCTGCTTCCTTAAGAACTTGTTAATCACATCTCCTTTTTCATTTAATTATCAACACCTACAGTTCGATACATTCATACAGGGTAGGGGGGGGGGGGTTAGTTTTCTGAGGCTTCCAGCTCGCCTTTTGCTTGTCATCTGGCCAGTTTTCTGGGTTATATAGTGATATGTCTATGACCCCAAGCATTTGCCATATTGGATTTCTTTATTGCTCACCTTTGATCCTGCTCGAAAACATTAACACTGGTCTCTCCATGCGAACCCTACATGTCTGTCTATCGGTGTGTATGTGAATGTGTGTGTGTTAGAGTGACAGTAGGTCCCACGTTGTACAAGAGACCATGTTGGCTGTGCAGTGCCAGTTTGTGTGTGTGGGGGGGGTGTGTGGGGGTGTGTGGGGGTGTGTGTGTGAGTGTATGGAGGTGGGGGTGGGGGTTGATGAAGCTGGGGATGGGAAAGGTTGCAATTCTGGGTGTAAAGGAGAGGTTGAAGTTGGAAGGTCATGTTCATAAATTTGAAGGTGGGCCAGAACCTAATTGAAAAGGCTGGAGTCGGAGCTTGACCCCTTGACCTGCTGCCCCCAGCCCCTCCCTCCCTGCTCCCTGGCTATTCAGTCATAGTGGGATCTGTGGGGTTCAGTCTGTGTTTTACATGTCCGGATTGCCCCCATATTCAAGCAGGTTTCTTTTTTTCCTTCCTTTTTTCCAAGCGTGTAGGACTGGTCCCAGTATTGGACTTTGACATTTTTCAGATGACGAAGAAATCTGCCGTGTAAAGCAGCTAATGCTGTGTAACTTCAAACCGGCCGCCCGTCACGCTGTGACATTGTGAGCATGTGACACGTCGCAGCCTTTTGAAGGGTGACACCGAACCGAGTGGCCACTCGACAAGAAAGGACTCAAATCTGTCATTTCACACCAGGAGGAAACCCATCCAGGGTGGCCATTGTACGGAACAATGGCTGGTAGATGGTTCGACATATCATTTTGACACGTTGAGCTTGTGACAGGCACAGTTTTACAGCCATAGCTGGGAGGTTGTTAGGAGAGCTCATGTTTCTCCCTCTTTCGTTCTCCTTCTGTCTCTCTTTCTGTTTCTCTTCATTTCTTTCTTTCTCTCTCTGTTGCTCTATGGCTCTCTGTCTCTCTCTGTTGCTCTCTGGCTCCCTCTCTCTCTCTCTCTCTCACTGTTGCTTTGCCTCAGGGCTTTCTTGGCCTTTTTGTATTTTTGATTTTTTTTGTGTATGGAAACAGAACAGCTGTCGATCACACACTCCCAACCCAAACGGAACACACTCCCAGCGTCATACAGGAGCTGAACCTCTCCTGGTGTAGATGGATGTAGCGCCTCTGAAACGAGTCCTCTCTACCACCCCTCCCAGCCTCTATCACCATGAGCGCTCTGCTGCGAGGGGCGCTTCACCTCTGACCCCTCCCCCTGATCCCTCAGCTGTTGAGCCTTGGGAAGTGCGAACTCACTCCAGCGCCCCGCGTGTCCACTTTGGGTCTCGAGGCAGTCGTTCGGCGGGTCGTGGAGGGGGTGGGTAGGGGCTTGGGGCAGGAGCTTGGACGGTCTCTCAGTGCTCGTCTTAAAGGTGTAACAGAAACAATCCCACTAAGCGGTGGATCGCCTTTCACACAGATTACTGAACATCTGCCACTCTCACAGGCCAGGGGCAAGGTCCCCCGACTGCTGGCCTGAGCAACACACACACACACACATCCTAATTAGAGACTGTGGCCCTTTGACGCCCTGTTCCCCACACCTCAGCCGAAAGGGATCCACATCACACAAAGCGTTGTGACACCTGCTATTTGGAGAAGCCCAAACCCTACACTTTACAGACGCAACCACCTTTGATTCTCCTTGTCATCTCCGTGTCCCCTCGATGCTCTATAGTGTCAGTCACCGGGGTTTTTTTTGGTACCTGTCGTCTTTCTCTGACAGCAGCTTCCTTCAGCCTTTAGCCCCGCTGTTGTGTTGTGCGCTGCTCTTCCTTGAGGAGTGGTGTGTGTTGTGTTGTGTGTGGTGTGTGGGAGTGTGTGTCTATGTGTGTTGTCGTAATGTCGCCTCACACTTGCCTTGGGTGAAAGGTGAGAAGTCTGAGAAAACGTTCTGGTCTGCCGGAGAAACCTGCTTGTTCTGCACGGTTGAACTGTACCAGGGGGATTCTGAGGGGGACAGAGAGGGGGAAATAGAGGGGCGGTTGGGAGGTAGATCAGAGAAGGGGACACACAGAGGAACAACAAAGGTTCCTTTGTGGTGGTTGGTTTATCTAGAAGGGTGGACACAGTAGGGAGAAAAGGCAGAAGGTGGAGACAGAGAGGCGAGGTCAGCGGTGCCTCTTACCTTGGGCAGCTGTGTGGCTGCACTGCCGGCCTGTCTTCTCCTCTCTGCCAGTATCTGTTTCAAAGACAGCTTCTGTCATGTCACTGGAGCCTGAGGGAGGGGCCACAGAGGAGATGAGCCCTGCGATTGAGACATGTCCACCTGTAAACATCTCCACCTCTCACTAGCGCCACCCACACGACATGTTGAGATTTATCCCAGCCTCCAGGGCATGTCACTACGTATAGGTATTATTATTGGTGCTGGTTAAATGTTGGCATATTAAATAACTTATCATGTTGATGTTTAGATTGTAGCGTTAGGGTTGGGGTTTGGATTTGGGTTAGTTCTTCTTAAAGTTAAGTTCTTCACGCTGATGTAGTAGGTTGGTGAACTTGAAAAGAGGATCTAGATGCACATTTTAGTTGATATGTGGGAGAAGAAAAGTTTGATGGTTAATTTACTTAGTGTCAGAAAGATGAGTTGGGTGGCAGGGTGGGGCTGGTAAAAAAAAAAGAAAAAAGGTGGGGACTTTCTAACCAGCCCGTGGGTGGAGCAAGTAGGTTGAGGTACTCCGGGGCGTGGGGGATAAAAGTTGCATGCCTCACGGCTGTCTTCAGAACAACACAGATGCGCTTAATTTATGGCCACTTTCTGTGATTGGAGAAGAAAGCAGGGGATCGATCCGAGGCCCTTCTCTTTCACCTGTTAAGAGCTTTTCTCATAATTGGCCGCCGCTGCTCTGCCAAAGCTGCGTCCTTCCCCGGCCCGCAATTGTATGTTAAAGTATGTGTAAACCATGCCTATTTTTCTTCCCTTCAGGCTATTGATTTTTAAATGAAGTATCAAAGAAAATCAATAGTAATCAACAAATAGAAGGCAACGTGCTGTAGTGTCACATCCAAGGGTTCAGCTTAATCAATTTTGCCGCCTGTCACAACATGGGGGGGGTAGTGGGGGGGGTGGTAGTTGGGGACTTGAACTGAATGGAAAGTAAGCGGGATGAGCTATCTGTCATTGGGGGAGGGGAGGGAGGCAAGTTTGTCTGAGGCGCATCACTCGACATTAGCCCCCCCCCCCCCACCCACCACACACCATCACCGCCGCCACCACTGGGCTTGTTCCATTGGCCTGTGACAAAAGGTGTCTCCACCTGATTTGGGTCCTGTGGTGTAGAAACATTACAGTGTCCTCAGGCTTTGGATCATGTTACCCTCCCCCCACACCCACAGTCCAGGCTGCACCAAAGAATCCTGTCCAAGATGCTTAATGAATCTACAAGTGAACTGTGAAACAGGTAGTCTTATCTGCCACTGCCTGTCAACACCTCCCCATCTGTCACTGTCGGAGATCTTGTTACACACCGCATACCTGAACGTTGAGGAAATGTTGTTGGCACGTCACCTCAGAAACATATTCAAAAAACGATAGCGGAACGAGCATGTTGGGAAGACATGGTACTCATGACAAGGATGGAAGGTGCGAGGTAACATGGCGTCAGTTGCAGCGGAGGCTCGATTCTCTTCTGTTTTTTACAGGGCCTCTTTCTGGACCTCCCGCCCCCCCCTTCTCTTCGGCTGGAGAATCTTTTTTTTTCTGATTTTTCGGGGTGTTTTCACAAAGTGGGGGACCATAACGCAGCTTTCACACGGAACATGGGCTATCCTTAATGCGGAAAAAGCTTTTTTTTTTCGGTTTTCGTAAAGTTCATTGGATCTACATGTCACTTGTTATTG
>BROE01000013.1:6074158-6172176 GCA_036571765.1 Plecoglossus altivelis
TGTGTGTGTGTGTGTGTGTGTCTGTGTGCTGGGGCAAGCATGTTTGTGTGTGTGCGCGCGTGTGTAATTATGTCTCTGTGCTGGGCAAGTATGTTTGTGTGTGTGTGTGTGTGTCTGTGTGTGTCTGTGTGCTGGGGCAAGTATGTTTGTATGTGTGCGTGCGTGTGTAAGTATGTCTGTGTGCCAGGGCAAGTATGTTTGTGTGTGTGTGTGTGCGTGCAAGTATGTCTGTGTGCTGGGGCAAGCATGTTTGTGTGTGTGTGTGGCAGCTGCCTAGGTGAGTACAGGAGCACTGTGAAGGCCAGATTAACCATTTTAATGGACCGTGACAAATAAGTTGTGAAACGCCTCTTACTGCCTACACACACCTATTGTCTGCAGAGATTGCTGTTACAGTAGCTTGCTGTGTCCCATGTGCTTTCAGTGCAGAATCTGCTGTGTTCTGAATATAGCGTATTCTACTTTGCCAAAGCACAGCCTTGTTCTAGCGTTGTGTGCTAATAATAATTCAAATAATAATCAAATCTCATAAAAATACTTGTCCACACAGAATACTATGTTTTAAATTGTTCATAATGAGGCATTTGCTATCTCTCCACCTGCATCTAATCCCCCCATATGACATGACGGTGTGGTCCCACAACCTTCTCAGAAATGTGCTGTGGTGAATGCATGTGCTTACAGGGCCTTTAAAGTAGATATATGAGATGTGTCACTTTCTTGTAAGCAGCATTAAATACAAAATTCCTCACAGAGCCCTTTTTATGACACACGCTGTCTGCATACATCTCCAATAGAGGTGAATGGAGGGACAGCTCTTGATGAATTGATTATTACACTAGCTTTGAAGCCTTGTTTTTTTTTTCTTTTGCCCCGACTGATTACTAATATTTATAACCCCAGCCTATTTTACTGGGCCTGCTGTAACTGTAATATATAGCTTAGCAATTGGTCCTCATTTAACCTTGGGGATTGTAAAGCTGTCATGGAGGAAAAGTGTAATATTCACCTTGATGAAGGGGCCAAATATGGTTCTCCCTGGCCTGAAAGCTGGAAACTTTGGTGTTTTTTTGTGTCTGAGGGAGATTAGAGAAGATGCTCAGGAGATGGGCTGGTCTTGTCCGCGTGTGGCTTGACTGGTTCTGAACTCCCTGTGAGAGTACCCGACTCTCTCATTTGGTGCTTTTGAGAGCCCTGGATGAAGGAGAGAGCCGTTCTCTAGATTGCTGCGACGTCCTGTGAATATGTGTCGTTGTTGTCAGGGTAATGCGTGATTTACTGTTATGAGAATCGACTTTTTATTTTGCACTGGATGATTTGAAAGTGTGGAGTGTGTCTATGAGCAGTCTTCCTCCCTCCCCACCTCTCTCTCTGTCTGTCTCTCTCTCACACACACACACACATTCATACACATTCACACTCGCACACTGTGTTTTTATCCTCCCTCTGTCTGAAATAATGAAGTAATCATTCCATCTCTCTGTCCTCCATTTTTGTCTTTCTGAGTCAAAAAACCGGGCCGTATCCACTTACCATGGACAAATACATTAGAATTCTTGACTTTGTCTTGGTCTAATGTTGTTTTCTTGCTTTGTGAAACGCGCATAATTCTCCATTACCGTAATTCTCTTGGTGTGTGACAGGGATCATACACAAATGCTGCCATAATCAGAGCAAGGGAGAAAGCCTTGGGCCTTTTTATTAGATTACAGCTCATCTGAAGACTACAGCACACACACTGGCCTCTAATGCCTTCCTCCACTGAGACTGGTCTTGTCTAATGGTGCTCTTGTGGGACTATGCCTATTGCTTTAACCCAGACTAGCAACACTGACTGCCTTTGCCCAGATGACCTTGCTCTGCTCGCTCTTTCCCTATGTCCAGCTGTGTCACGGTCTACCCGCCCCTGTCCGCGGTGTCATCACTATGGCGAGTGTGATTGACAGGTGAAGGCCCTCACCTGTCACTGGCAGGGCGTTGTGGACTGGCTGGCGCCGGTCCAGTCTAAACAGGACTCTCCCCTTGGTGTCTGAACAGGTCTGCTCCATGCTTAGCACGTCCCAGCGCAGCCCAGCACAAAGAGAAATCAGCCATCCATCACTCACGCTGCCACACACACACACACACACACACACACACACACACACACACACTACTGGGTCACAGTGAGTCAGGGGCTATCAGGTCCCCTGTCTGTGTATCACAGTGAGAACAGTTGTGTGTTTGTGTGTGTGTGTGTGTGTGTGGGTGGGTGGGTGAGTGTTGCAGGAGATGGACCATCTGTTTGGCTGCTTCACAGTGTGCTGGATATCCCCTCCGTTCTGGACAGCACGCCGAGTTGCGCAGATGTTTTGGTTGTTTTTAGCACTGCTTTGTTTTTGGTTTCCACTCCACTGTTTAGAGTTGAGGGATTACCGGGCAGTTCACCGTGGGACTTTTGAAGAACCGCTGGATCTGGCTGAGCCTCGGACACCCCTGTAAAGCTGTCCTCTGCTCCGCGCGAACACATTTACATGCTGTTGACGGCATATCATCCGGATGGATTCACGATACCCTGTCAGATGAAGGAGAGGCCCTCCCCCCTCTCCCCTTATCTGCTGTGAACGTTGGAACTCGGAATCGATACGCCGTAAAGCATCCTACATCTCCAGATTGTTTGTCTTTTATTAGCGTGTGCGATAGTGCCTGTGAGGTCATACCGAACCACGCCCGCTGTTTGTTGCGAAATCCATTTCAAGACTTTCGGCTGGTCGACAGTCCATGTTGAGAGCTTCACACCCGTTGCAACCTTAGGCAAGACAGCCAATAACAAACCTCTGGTCAAATCAGACGATAAACCAATCACATTTCATCCAGAAGTGGGTCTTTGTTTCTGTTCTAGGATATCCTGACCCAAAGTGTTCCAGGACTTTAGCGTGACATCCATCAAATTCAAGCAATCCGTCTTAAAAATGATCACATTTATCTGTGTCTTGAGAGCAACAATTCATTAGACTTCAGAAAACTTTGTCGAGATGTTCCATGACGATTGGCTGGTCAGGTTGACCTCCCACCAGCTGACCGCAGATCTCTGAGGTCGAGTGGCAGTGATGGTATGGTGTTATCTGCAGTGGCAGGCCAGCATACTGACAGCTATCAGCTCTGGTCTACCTCAGACCTCAGACACAAGATATTCCACACTCGGAGAGTCAAGCAGGATTAAGTCTGACGTAAAAGATCGTGTGTGTCTATGTGAAATATTAGCATGTTTCCTGAATGGCTGACATATTTGTTATTGTTGAACAATGCCCCTAGACTTAGTTTAACCCTGTCTCAATCACTAATAAGCAGTTGTAGAATGGCCTTCTAGAACAAATGTGCTAAATGTTATTCTTGACCGGGAGATGCAATAACCCACACTTACTCCATGTGTTTTGAATTGGCCTAAGTGGAGTTGTGTGTAGAGCTGTATTGACTTACTGGCGAGAAACAACCTTCATCCATTACTGCGCGGCCATTTCCAGGTTGGGCCTAGCCAGCGCCGGCGCAAGGGCAGAGGGGGGAAACCAGGAAACCAGAGACAGGCCAAATAAACAAACGTGTCAGCCATAGCAAGGCCCTCTGACCTCTCCTGTCCCATCTGTTTTCTTATCTACTCAAGAGCTAATACTGAGAACAAGTGACACCTCTCTCTGACACTCGCTGCTTTCCCTCCACTTACCCAGGGCGAAGAAGACATCCTGGTGATATGACAACGGAAAGCAACAGTACTCCTTTTTTTTCGTCATCGAATCACCAACGGCAACTTTTCTCATTATTATCACCCCAAAAATGGAACGATGAAAAAAATATTCACAAAGTTGTCTTGTGTGTGTGTGTGTGTGTGTGTGTGTGTGGGGGGGGGGTTCTGTGCAAATCCTATGATGATGGCTACTCAACACAGTAGCTCATCACGGCTGTAGACATGGAGCCAGCAGTGTGAAAGAGGCTGCAGACAGATTCATGCTCGAGTCCGGCACAAATCTGTCGAGGGGACAGGACAGTAGCCCAATGACGGTGAGCAAGGGGCGCGTAGCCCTGTCACCTGTGACGAATCATTGCCCTTGTCTCCCTCTAATCAATAAGGTCAGCTGAGATGGATTACAGCAGCTGTCACTGTGTTTATAAAGAGAGAAATATACTGTCCTTTCCCCCATCCCCTTCACCAGCTGTAATTCTCCGCCTAACTTGCTGTTCAAGGGATCACTAGACACATTGCCCATGTTGTGGGGCGGATGGATAGAGAGTTGATGGTGCCAATCATTGACAAGGGGGAGGAGCACCGGGCCTGTTAATGGATTTCCCAAGAGAGAGGGACAGGAGATGGGGAGGGCGGGCTGGGAGAGGGCAGGCCAGGAGAGGGCGGGGGGGCCGTAACGGGAGAGGAGGAGTCCAGGAGGAAGCGGTAAGTGTGCAAGCTGTCAGGGTGGAGGAGAGTCTGCTCCAGTGAGCTGCATCTGCCGGCGGGCACGGGGGGTGGGGGGCAAGCCTGGGTGGGGGGCCTGGGGGTCAAAGGGCTAGGCATCCCTCTGTAGGGTCGCCCAGATCACATATCCTGGTGGAGTCAATAGACCGCTTTCAGCGTTACACCGCTGAGCTTTCACAATAGCCACGCCTCCTGTCTAGAAGAGCCTCCGAGAATGCAAGAAGTCAAGAAAACGTAACTTTTTGTTACATTCGATTGTGCAATGGTGGATCATTCTGAGAACTGCTCTTCGACTGTTGGACACAAGCAACATTACAAATAGATATTGACCTATGAACCTGTCCTTGTCATTACTCAGAGTCAGACACAAGGTTTCTCCTTAAGCCTGTTGTCATCTTATTGTGTAGTTGAGGATCGTTCATCTTACATCTTCATGCTTGGGTCTCGAGGGGTGGAGCTGCTCTGTGAACCAGACAAGGCAGCACTTCCTGTTCTAATCCCCACCCAGATGTAAACAAACACAGTTTCCTTTCCCAGAGTTGGACAACCCACCAGCCCTTTTGCCTGGCTGCCTGGCTGTCTGTCTGTTCAGGGGGGTCAGGACCAATCGCTCCTAGTTTGACCTAACCACCATCTCTCATGTCATGGAGCCACCCTACCTGAAGTTTGTTTTCTCTTCCCTATCTGATTCAGTGTCTACTTTCTGTCCTCAAAGGCACATAGGACGAAAGCCGAGCAACTCCCCACCCCCATCAGTAACTGCCAACCTCCCACCCCCCGCTCCCCCACTCCTCTGACTCTGCCTGCGTCTGTGACCCCTCTGCGCTGCTCCCCAGGTGACCGCTAATGGTTTATTTCGTGTCAGACCCCATTTTGCCCCCCCACCCCCTCCCCCCTGCTTCGAAAAATTCAGGACAAATTTCTCTGTTGCCGGACCCTCGCCAGTCATGAGCTCACTTGTTTATGTTTGGGCCCCGTGTGTTTGTCACACCTTTCAAATAAAAGGTAGCCGAGATGGACAGTGTTTACCACACGGCGGGGACTGTCAGAAGGCCGCGGGTGGTAGATCAGTCCTCCGAGGTTGGTGTTTGCTCTCTCATTTGACAGTTGTCATGGTCCCGGGCTCCCTGGTGTGGCTTGCTGGAGCCTGGCTGGGTCCAGGTCGAGCAGGCTCCAGATTCCTGCTAGGCAGACTCCTTATAGACAGAGACTCCTGCTAAACATAGACTCCAATTCGAAACAGACTCCTGATAGACGCAGACTCCTGACGAACACGAGTTCGAACAGGAACACAGTCCTGAGAGAAAGATTTCGGTACGGAAGACTCCCATTAAATATGGACTCTTCCTCAGCACGTCTGGGGTGAGTTAGACCAGCGCTGGACAATCCTGACTCCTGGACAGTTCACAGTGCTACTACACCAACACAGAATAGACTGACGTCATTAGTGTAGTATTCTACTAAGATGAATCTCAATACATCTTGACCATAAACAGGAAGCACTCCGCACAGCATGCGGGAGGACAGACAAACTCTGATTAGGCTACCAAGCCCTCATCGCTCTCCATATCTCTACTAGATGGCTCTGTGAAGATGAGCCACGCTCCTCTACACACACACACCCAGCCCCCCCCCCCCCTCTTCTCATGCTGACACTGACGCCCTCTGCAGCAGCTCACCGTGGGTCTGTGACGCTGCGCTGGCGAGACCAGAGGAGGAGGGACAAAAGGGTAGAAACGGACAATGTTTAGGCATTCCTCTGCTGTGAGCGGGGAGTTTAGTCATTCCCTGCCGCCACAGTGAGAAAGCTTTTTTTTTTATGTCCGTCCCCGCTCTTCCCTTGTTTTGGAACTAGGACCCTTGTTACCAACTGTTTGTGTGAAGGAGCTGTCAGAGGCAGGCTTTATTGTAGTGGCGCATAGACAGATGACTGTGTGGGGCGCCCTTGTAAACCCCAATTCTCTCAGTCATGGTTGACGTAGAAGGAGGAACGGGACAAAGAACAGGAAGAAACTAGCAAGACTAGCAGCAGGCCAAACACATATTGAAATGAGATTTATGGAATTGTGGATTCATGCACCCAGTCTGTTGTAAATTTGTTAAGGAAAAATGTATACAATATTTATTGTGGGCTGTTTACATTTTGACAATCTCACACTCACTCACGCACGCACGCACACATCTCCTTATTGTAAATCATCATATTTTTATTACCAGGTTATGTTTGTGTACAGTCACATTGGCTAATTGGCAGGGCCATTTATAATTTAACACTGTGAATTCAACAGATGGTTTGTGCTGGTGTTGTTTTATAGAACACCTCGGGGCTTTTACCATGGCTTGGATAAGCATTTGTTTAGGTCTACTCAAGTGCATGCCATAACATGTCATTTTCCATAACACCACAATAAATTGAGTCAGTATAGACTACAAGGAGCAGTGTGACTCCTATTTATAGTTGCCAGTTAACCTTGACAAGTGTGTTTTGGGAGCATATTGTGTAGTTTGTCTGGGGGATACCGCGCAGTACGTGTTTCATCGTTTGCATCTTGTTTTTGCACTTGGGTGCATATTTGGATGCATGCTCGTGTGTCTCTCTGTGTTTTTATATGTGTGTCTATGTGTGTCCATGTGTGTGTCTGCAAGAGTGTGTGTGTGCGTGCGTGCGTGCGTGTGTGTGTGTGTGTGTGCATGTGTGTGTGTGTGCATCCATGCAGGAGAGTGTGCTTCTGTAGGTTGGCTGAAACAGTAGCAGGCTGTCAGGCCTAAGGCAGTGTGTTGGCCGGGCCACCCTGCACCACTCCCAGTCCCTCTAACGAACTCCCAGCCAGTTGTTCCCCATCTGTTGCCTGAGGTCTTGAGACTTGGGGACTCCTCCTCTGCCCCTCCTTTCACCGCTCCTCCCCTCCCTCCTCCTCCCCTCCCCCCCTCCTCCTCCTCCTCCTCCTCCCTTTCCCCCTCCCTCCCAGCCTGCTGGCTAATTAGAGTTCAGGGCAGGAGGAAAGGGGAGGGAAGTACAAAGACACGTCTGGCTGCCCACCGGCCCTGTTCCGCCCACCGGCCCTGCTCCGCCCAGAGGACCGCTGTCATTTCTGGCCATTAGCCTTTGCGCTAACCTTCTGATTAGCCTGTGGAACAGACACAAAGGGCAATAATTGGATCTGACTTCTGAGCTGTGTCATTCTGGGTTGGGTTGCCCGTCTCTTGTTTGCCTGTCTTCTGAAGCCCCCTGAAAAGAGCCCCTCATCTCAGTCCTCGGTCAGACTGTGCCTGGAGGAGAGAGGCAGACAAGCCTGGTCAGCATCACGTGCTGTGATCTCTACCTTGTGACCCTCAGGTGATACATGCTTATGAAGACGCTCAAACCTTCTGACGGGCAGTATCGATCAGATAGCAAGACATGGCTGTTCCGGCCTGCTGCCAGGTTGATGTGTTTGTCATGAAGCTAGCTCCAATATACCTCACGCAGCTCGTTCAGTAGCCAATAGCACGAGCGCTCGCTGAAACCTGAAACCTTGCCCCGTATTAGCGCGGCATATTTTTGGTGACCTCATCACGTACAATCTTCTTTGCGCCTTCTGTGATGGACAGGAAGGAGCTTGCAGGCAACTGAGGCGAAAGCCATCTTCCGCGTCCAAACGAAATGCGTTCAGGCTTGTCAGGGCGTCGAACAAAGTGCCCACACAGTCCCAACTGTCATTCTGTCGAAACGGCAATTCAGGATTTACAGTAGATTGGGTGTACATCTGCGGATCTTTAGATCTACATGAGACAAAGCATTTCTATCGTCACCCATATGAATCCCCCCCCCCCCCCCCTCGAAACCCAGGAGGTGTGATATCACGCTGGCACAGAATGGCCCAGGTGCTGAGGCAATCAACCTGCCTGCATTAATCACTGTATGAATCACCGAGTCTATAGCAAAGACTGATCTGGTATTATTGGAATGGGGGAGCTACCACGAGTGGAAACCAAGCGAAGTGAAGGGGAACCCATTTACAAATGCATCTGTCGGCCTTCGTAAACTGCTGTCACTCTGAACAGGGACGCTTTGGCCTAACGGAATTTACTGGAAGCAAGTAAATATGTCAGCAATGTAAACAGATCACTCAGACTTACCTGTTGGGCCACCGAGAGTGAAAGTCCCTCTACATGGCTAACGCTTCTGCCTTTTAGTTAAGATGTTGGAAGTTAAGCTTAAACACATGACACGTTCAAGTGCCCAGACACATGCGGCAGGCCTCTTCTTATTCCAAACGTTCATGTAGGTGAGTTTACATGATGGACCGATGACAGTTGCCCAAATATTTGTCGTTCCAGAGTTATTACAACATTTTACACCTCCTTGTCTTCAGGTTAATACACACGGGACAGTTTTTGTCGTTGTGAAGATCCCTTAGCCTAACTTGGAGTAGAGATCAATAATCGCGCAAACAATCTAAACTATCTAAATAGATCATTCGGATTGGAGCCTTCGCAAAGATGAATGACCTTCCTGAAAATGTTTTGAGTATGGACCTGGAATAAATAATGAGGTCACTTCCTCTCCAGTGTTTTCAATGGCAAGTTCATTCACGCCCCAGGGCAACAGTACTGTAAAGGAGAAAAGTCTTTCCCGTGTCAATGGCTCAGTGGCTCTCTTGCTTGAGGAGACACTCCGCTCTGTCCTGTCCTGGATCACTCTGTATCGAAAGCCAGACACGCCTGCTACTGATCTGTAGTGTGGAGTGTGTCGTGTGTTGGGGGGTCACGGGTTGTGAGATTACCAGGAATAGGGCTTTTAGGCCGATCTTTGTTTCTCGTCGCGTTTCGTCATCTTTAATATTGCTAAAATAATGTCTCTCTCTCTTGGCAGGTTGTTAGGCCAGGATAGAACAGCAGAGGGGAGGTGGAAGTTGGCTAGGCGTAGTCAGGGGGTGAGGAGTAGGGCCGAAGTGCAGGTGGGGGGGTAGGGTATCAGGGGTAGAGGAGTAGGGGAGAGGGAGCGCTGCACGAGGGAGGGGGTTGCGATCACGGGTATGTGCTAGCGCGTGAGGAGGTAGGGGAGAGGGAGGTGGGGGGGAGGGTAGTCAGGGGTGAGGAAGTAGTCAGAAGTGGGAGGTGCGGGCAGGGTAGTCAGGGGTGGGATAGGGGAAGGGAGGTGAGGGGTAGGGGAGTTTGGAAAGGGTAAGTTAGGGGGTGAGGAGTAGCGGGAAGGATGGGGGAGGGTAAGTTCCAGGACGGGTGGACGGAGTAGGCGGTATGAGCGGAGGTAGCGTGCAAGGGGCTCTCGGGGAGGTGAGATAATCAGGCGGGCCAAGAGAAGGAGAAGGGGGAGGGGGAGGTGGGGGGTGGAGAGGAGAGGGGGAGGGGGAGTTAAGGGTGAGGAGGAGAGGGATGGGGGAGGGGGAGTTAAGAAGGGAGATCTTTCCTCTGTGAGAGAAAGTATTGATCCGCTGGATTGGCCTGGCTGTTCTTTGACTGAAGGCTTCTGCACACAGTCACAGAACAATGCAGACGGAGTTGTGCATATACTAGGCGAGAAAGGGGAGACAGAGATTCTGCAGACAGGTAGTTACTGCCCTCTGCCCCTCCCTTCCACAGTCCTGAACATTCCTCCAGAGAGCCAGTGGTAGGAAGCACCAGCACCCAGCTTCTCGTCAATAAAAACTCACCATTCTTTGCTTACAATCCCTACTGCTGCCCAGGTAAACCTCAGATTTGTTTTAAACCCCTTCTACTGTTTGAAAGCTAGAAAATCGTCCCACGTTCTGAAAAACAACTTCATTTGTGGTTTATAGGTGCTGAAAGAGTGGCGTTAGTTTGGTTCCTAATGCCCAGTGTCTGCTTAAGAATGATCTGAATGATGTGCCATTATCGTCTCTCTCACCAAACTGCTTTCTTTGCAGATCCATAAACCATTTTACAGGAAGAACAGACAAGAACTTATACAATCAAAAAAGTGCTCTATTTGTATTTGTTCAACCCACAGACCCCCCACCACCACCACCACCACCACCACCACTAACACCAGCCGAACACCAACACACCCAGATGTACAGACAGACCATTAGTTCCATTCATCACGTGTGAAGCTTCATGTTTGTAAGTTGTGATACCACAGTTTAGTGTTGGTCCTTCTCTCTCTGAACACAACCATTTCCAGCACTAAGAGCTCTTAATGGACCCAAATGGCCACTCGAAGCCTCATTACCATTAGCTAGTTTCCTTCTCCCCCATTAAAAGAGAAATGCTCTTTATATTTATAATGCTTTTACAGCGAGAGCCAATCGATAGAATCTCAGCTGATGGGGAATATGAAGTAAGGTTTTCACATTAGGAAGAAAAATATACTTAGAAACTCAAAAACAAGAAATCCATCTGACCAGGGTGTGGCCTTCGAAAGAATGCCTCATGGTATGTGGCAGTCGGACATCCCAGTTCAAAGAGCGTATCTTCAGATCTGTAGCAGACCTGAATTTGCCCTCCATCCTGGTGCTAGCATACCAGAGTTAGCCCGGGAGAGACTTATCACAGAGTGAGGATAAGCTGATAAAGGAGGTCTCTGCTGCATGGCCAAGGGGGCTTCCCTCTGCACCTCTACTTCCTGTGTCTGAGTGGAGAACCCGAACCGTGAGGTGGGGGACGGTGTCTAAGGTGGGTGGAGGGCGGGCGGGGGAGGGGAGGTGATTGGGCCCACTACCACCACCACCTCTCCCATCTTATCTGTGGTGTTGAGAACTCCAAGCCGAGGGAGGACTGGCAGGGGTCGGTGAGAATCCCCAGCGCTGTCCACTGCTCCGTGGCTCTGTGCTGGGACTGTGATAACCCTGTCCATGGCTGGGCCTTGGGGCCCTGGGGCCCTCGCGCCCCTCGCGCCCTCGTCTCCTCACACGCACCGGGATATCGATACGCACCTACTGTACTGTATCTCATAGATGTCAGCGACAGATTTGGGGTTCTTTTTTGCTCATGTTCGTTGTTATGTTTTCTTTTCTTATCCTTTGGCTGTGATGCAATCCAGAGGCGTGGAGGTGATATTGTATGAATAACACGACCACAGGAGATGCTGCTAAAATATGTGTTTCCAGTTTTGCATGGCTTGTTTAACATTGCTTGGACGTACAGTATCTTGGAACTTTATCATTCTGTGCACCATCACACACACACACTGACACACACACACACACACTCACATCCACTCACACACACACACACACACACACACACATCCACACACACAAGGGAGCTGTAAACTTGCAGTCCTCATGTAGGTCCAGAGACAGACCCACCCCCTCCCTTCTCCGGGGGCTGGATTTAGGGTAATGGACTCTATAAAAGGTCATAAAGGCTAAAACAGGCGCATCATTAGAGCGGGTAGCAGTGCTTTTATGCTTTCGAATTTTCTTCCTCTGGTTGCACTGGGGGGAAAAAACTGCAACATGTGAAAGCGTAACGTTGTGATGCTCATCCGCCCATCAGAACCCCAGTTAGACCAGATCCAAGAAGACAAGTGCAGATCAGTGTCTGACACGACGGCACCCTCTTTGTTATTCCGCCAAACAAGCCTGATCTGCAGTGAGAGACAGACAGACAGTGACCTCAGCAAGTTTACCTCCGGCCAGTATCGACCGGCACCTTTTAAATGAGTCTGGTGATTAATCCGATAGAAAACAATGGCGAGGCAAAGACAATCAAAAACAGCTCCACTCACATTCCGTTTCCTGTCCATTAACGGAATGATAATTATTTCGTATAAGTTTTGTCCGGTGGAATTAGTACCATGCACTCTATACACACACGTTCCCCTTACTCAGACACCCATATTAATGAGGACAGATGTTCCACAACACAATGATTTTCTCACTATTTTCTCATCTTTCATTCCTTATCTCCTCTCTCTTTGTCTCACTGTCTTTAAATCGCTCTTTCAGTCTGTGTCACGATGAATGTCTTTTTTTTGGTGTTACCCAACATATTGAACACGTTAAGTATTTTTGTAATTCATAGGAGATTGTGAGATGCCAAAGTTAGATTATGTTTGGGATTAAGACGAGGTGATAACATAATACAGTGCTGTAATTTGCTATCCAAATTGATATTCTCAACTGGAAATAACACAACTGGACAAAAAAATACAATATTTACACATAGTCATTCTTACACTTTAACGTGTACGTATGTAGTACACGTAAAGTAAGTTAAGAGAACAAACTGCAGTCAGTAACTTCCCATTTCAAATGTGAAAGAATGGAATAATGACCAGTGACCAGTACCAATGTCCACTTTTCTCATTTACAAAATAATCCCAATACGAGTTTCAGAATGGCCTGTGTTTTCTTTGAATGAATGTGTGACAGGAGATAGATGGGAAGGGGGGGGGGGTGCACGTGCACTCCCACTCCAGTAGGGGTTGCTGGAGAGCAGCAGCCGGAGAGTCAGCCTCTCTCTCCACAGTCTGGGCTCAGCACCAACCTTCTGTCAGCACACAAGACCTGTACTCACCCTCCAGCCCTCCAGAGATACTACACCTGACAAACGGACAGGGTTGCCAGGCATGTCTGAGAAGCAGACAAAGTGAGTGGCACTACAACTCCAAAAGTTACTTTTTCTTGTAAGAAATGTCGTGACTCCGAAGGTGCTTGAAGACACAGTGGGGTCAGTCTTATTGATGTATGATAGTTATGTTAGTGATCATCAACAACACCTAGCTTGCTTTGTCAGTAGTGTAAACAAACTCACCATGCACAATGCCTGGTAACCAGCATTACCAGTGGTGGCTTTCAGAAATGACCAGTATGAGTCATTCTTTCTTGTAGATTTGAGGTGCTATTTTCTGGCGTTCTGCCCATTATGCTATATCCCCGGAAATCGGGATCAATTCAAAGTAAGAATGGTAAATTTGCACTTCCTTTACTGCTCTAACCCTCCGCATCCTCCCCCAAACCCCCAGAAACCATCTGTCTTGATATTCTGATTGTACACCAGAACCCAAAATCAGACTTTGATATTGAACTGTTAAGTCAAATGACCAGTTACGTCACCATCCAAACTTCTGACAGTGCAATTAACTGTACTTGCTGTACGTACTGAGTTTGAGCAGTCTAAACAAATCTGTCTAAACAGTACACCCATTGAGGGATCCTAGGTCAGTCCTACCCACTGCCTGTACAGTTTACAGTAGATATTAACCCTTCATTTGCTGGAGGAGGGGGGAGGGGGGGCTGCTGGGACAACAGCCGCTGACAAGGTTAAGCTGTTTAGAGTAGGTGAAGAGATTACACATCTTATTATCTGCATCTCTCTCTCCCTCTCTCTCTCTCTCTCTCTCTCTCTGTCCCTCTCTCTCTCCCTCTTTCTCTCCCCCTTTAGTCTGGCAGCATGGGGCCGCTCCGAAATCTAATCCCATGTCTACAAGATAAGGCTTTATTATGGAGAGATTAACAATATGCCTCTTGTTTGTTGCCCCCGTGCAGTCTGTCCAGGCACGGGCGGCGTGGGCACCAAAGCAGAGAGTCAGGTTGTCAGAGCAGAGCGATGTCGGATGTGAACTCTGACAAGAGGACCAGGGAAGGTAAGGGGGGGGGGCGGAGAGCGAGGAGCGGAATGCTGCCGGCTCAGATGGACTGGCACTCCCGGGTCAAACTGTCGCATACTTCCCCTGGTAACCAGAGAGGAAGGGGGTGGACGGCAGGGGGGCTGAGGGGGAGGGGGGGAGGAAGGGGGGAGCATGTCACCAGCCAAATTGCCCCTCAAAGTCACTGACATGGACTGTCAGCAGTGGTGGAGAGACGGAGGTTGGGGGGCTGGTATTACGCACGGGGGTTAGTCATGGGCAATTATAGAGAGGGGGAGCAATCAAGTGTCCGTGCTGCCTGTGTGTTTGACCGTGTGGGCCGTGGGACTCAGGCGTCATAAGCCAACACGTTTCAGCCCCTCAGTGTATCGAGTATGTCTCGGGTGACTGTCCAGCACGCTGTGATCCCCAGAGGCAGCTCCGACAGGGGGGATAAATTGTCACAATGAGCTGATGAGTGTGACAAAGCACATATATGTTTTTTGGGTCGACTTTCCTACAAAGTTCCCAAACCCACTCAACACAAAACTTGCACGCATTTTAGTTTTGTGCAGAATTTGTGGCGACTCTCCTTCGCAAGTGGTTTAAAACCAATTAAAGTCCCTTTTTATATTCACATAGTCTTTGAAATGCCCTCTCTGGATTTTATGTGAGTGGATGGTGTGTGTGTGATATTCCAATTTGTCGTTGATGAATATGCATGGGGGAGATGGTGGGTGCAGTGTTGCTGTGTACCCTGTCAGTGTGTGTGTGTGTGGGGGGCTGTCTTCTGGTCTGGTCACAGACTATTTGTATTCAGATGGTGACAGTCGACAGCTGTTTTTCCTTTAATAAGATTATGGTAAAGAAATTAGTTGTGCGCTCTTTAATCTGCCATTTAACAGTTCAGACCACCTGGGGCTGGTCTTATCCCATCCCCTCACAGTGGCTAATGAGAGAGGGTTTGATTTAACCCTGGAGAGAGGGTACTCCTCTCTCTCTCTCTTCTCTCTCTCTCTCTCTTACCTCATTTCTCTGACAGACTGTTTCTGTTTCCGGTTGACCATGTCAAAAATGTCCAAAATCATTTGTGTGCATTACGGACAAATGAAGCTCTGAGCGCATTCTATACCTCTATATTAGATTTATTTACTTATTTAATCCATATTTGATGTATTAAAACATTCCCATACAGATGAAATGCAGTTCCATTCAATTAAAGGTAGATGTGCCTAATTTGCTCACAGCAGGGGTCTGTGAATGTGGGTTAGTGTGGTCTCTGGCGATCAGGGGTAGCACTGGGCTTGGGAGACGCAGGCTCTGGCACAGCCACACAAACGGGCCTTTTTTCTGGGCAAATCAATCAGCCAGCCCCAGGGCTGGGCCGGTGCCCAGAAAGCACAGTTTGGAGGGCGGCTCACCTTACCTCTGTACTCTGACTGAAAGGAACCAGTATTATCACTCCCACTCTCTCGCCCTCTCCTCCTCCTCTCCTGACTCTCTTTTTCCCCCCTCTCCCTCTGCTGCGCTGACTTTCACCACCACACTCCCCAACTCAACAGATTGTCAGATTGCGCTGATCAGGGGAGTGTGTCATATTGTCTCCTTGCATTGGGCGCATGCCGTCAAATCAACTATGACAGTTTCCTGTTACGACGTTTGCTGTTTCCTGCAGATGGAGGCAGTAGTAGTTTCACGATGTCCACATCTCCTCCATCTCTGGCTGCCAAGAATCCAGTCAACACACTGTTTCAGCAGGTCCTGGGATGCTGTAATTTGTGATCGCAAACCCAAATGAACATTAGGTTAAGAATGAGTAGCGGATGAGGAATGCTACTGTTTGTGTGGAAATGTTTATGATAAAGTTGAAACACCATTGCTGACTGCTTCATCCGGTTGTGCTAGAAAAATGCGTAAATTCCAATGACTTTACAGTGGTGTAAAGTACTGCTTTGAGCCAATATTGTAGTAAAAGGGCTTGGTGTATTCCCATGTAAAAATACGGCAAAAGGTTTTTTTGTTAAAAAAACAAGACTATTTTTGTCTACAGCTTTGAAACAAAATCATCTGGGCTTGAGCTCCTGACAATGTTGTGGGCGTGACTACATTTGTATTGGCTTGCCTGTGCTTCTGGGCCTGATCAGATCTCTAGATTTGCTTTTCTCTCTGCTCTTATCACATTGGCTGTGAGTGTCGGTCATTAGGTCATTGATTAGGCCCGCTGTGCGACCAGGAGGGTGACAGTTTCCTGCTATCCAATCACACCTCCAGACTCTCGGACTTCCTCAGCCAACACTTTTCTTTCTGACACTTCCTGTTTCATCTTGGGCACGAGTCAAACTCTGCTGGTCGATCAGTCAAGGAGAAAACAAGGAAAGGCAGAAAGGAAAATCTTCCACCAATGTTCCTTCAACTGTTGATTATACCCATGCTTGGGAAAGTCCATTATGGTATATTCTTCGAACGCAATGTCAATATGTCCCTGACCTCGCCCCCCGTGTTTCAGCTGTCATGGTCTGACAGGTGTCCAGCTGGACTGCTGACAAACATGACTCTGTCGACATTGACTTTCGATATTGCTTACTTAACATGTGTGTTATGACTACTGGGATCGCTTACGATACAGGATAATGGGTGTTCATAAAGTTCATTAAACAAAATGTAATAAAGAACATTGCCTTATTTTAAAAGACTCCACATCAAATAGAATCAAATAAAATAGAATGACCTCATTTGTTGTACGGATGTTATGTTTCTAAGAATGCCTGCTTATGAATGCTAGTCATTCTTCGGAGGTGACTTCGTAGTTAGGAACGTGCCTCCTGAGAGAAACAGGATTTAGTCTGCTGTTTAGTTTTGCGCCCAAGCAATTTGTTAATTGAAAAGTTATGTTCTTGACATTAATAATTTAACACAGTGCCTCCGGAATTAGCACAGTGTTTGAAGGTGCAAATGAATCCTTCAGAATACCCAACAGTGAATAGCCTTACAGTGCCAAAGCAAGAAGATGTTAGTCTTGTATTTTATATATCCAGTATACTTATAATCAGTATATAGTGTAAATTTCCATATGGATTTTTTCAACATTATTTCACATTTCAATTTTTCCATTTCCATTGTTTCAGAGCAGCAGTGGATCTGGCCCAACTTTTCCAGGATCTCCTCAAATCCTTCTGCTTGGCATTAGCTGGCATGTTACACTTATCATCTTATCTGCTCATCTAAAGAAAAGTTAATATAGAAAACTCGAATCTGTCACTTTTTGGGGTGAAAACCAAACCATACAGACTAAACAATGTGAACTTTGTAGGGTTCATGTAGCTGGGCAATTCCATTGGCAAACAAATGGAACACATGGAAAATGTTACATTCAAACACACAAACACAGAACAGTATTTATTTTAGTGCAAGTCAGGACCTTGTCATAAAGTGATATGAATATGATTTAACCGGTCTAACTTCGATTGAATGTTCATTAAATCAATCAATTGTTGGTTGATTGGTTAGCACCGGTAGTTAGCACCGTTGGTTATCCCAACTGGCTGACAGGAGGGCGAGGTTCCTTTAACACCCTACAAATACTTTGGAGACCTCTCACTTGCCCGCTTCTGGCACAGCACCAGAAATCATCTGTCACGGTGAGCACTAACCACCAACTTTAGCCCCGAGCTAATGAATAATATAACAACACCGGCCATTATTCATGTTACAATGTTCCAAGATTCTCACCACGACTAATCATCTCAGAAAGGGAACAAAATGCTTCTCGTCTCGGTTTAATTAATTTACTTGATTACGTAATCCTGTTAACTGTTGGAAAACGTCCACAGCATGATAAGAAGGAGGAATTTTCCTACCGTATATGTAGCTGATACCTGCAGAAGTAGCTGACAGCCTAACTGTGTCTTATTAATAAGATTATTGAACAGTACTCAAAACTTCACCGGTCTAATCAATATATAAAAAGGTATGATACATGATTTGCCACTGTTTGCAAATTTGCAGTTATTGAAGCAATCCATGTTCCTGTTCTGTCCTTATCTTTACGTACAAACTGGCAAACTCTCCAACGTGTAAACTCTTTCCCCAAACGCCTATCGCTTAGTAACAACAGATGTGGCGACCATGTCCAAGGCTCTGCCCGTACTGACGAGACAAATCTGTGCCATGTTGGTATGAGCCAAACATTAGTACTGCAGCCTCAGTGTCTGTGCTAGCGAAGCGCAGCACTGGCTCCATGCCTACTCCAGACCAGCGGCCTCTGGAATTACAGCACAGCCGACCTCCATAGCCAGCAGTGTTTACAGAGGACATTCATTTAGATTCTGATACCCTGGGGTTACAAGAGGATACATCATTCATGTGAATAAGCTGTTGATAGATAATGTTTAATATTTATGAAGGACTTTTAATTGAGCCCACTTTTCACTCAGGGCTGGCAGGTTGTTCTGTGATGAAAGTGATCTCGGTTGGCCCTGTGCCCCTGGTACTCAGGTAGTTTTTCATGGCTATCGCAGCCCAGTGGCTAAAGACATACATGGATACATGTGGACATCAGGGACTCGGGTGTCGGAATTGAAACTAAAGATTCATACCGACCCTTCTCTTTGAACGTCTCACTCACACACGCTCACTTACTCACACACAGACACACACACACACACACATACACACACACTACTAATTAATGCCTACTCCTAATTGCTTGGTTGGCTGCCTACCAAACAGTGCGTTGCTACTTTTGCATTGCTCCATTCTAAATATATCCAGGTTTAAATGGTGAGCTTCCCGATTTCTCACAGTGTGTATTTTTAGTGGATGACTTTTGATTTGTGGTTATGCTTCCTACAATTTTGCGTTAGTATCATAACGGCTTTTCTGGATATCTCTAATGTGCAAATCCTTCAGAAGAAGCTATAAATATGACAACACAATCTCTGAAAATATGACGTGCTTGGAAGATTGCCTGAAGAAAATATCCTTGAATGCACGTTGACCTTTTTCTATGGACTGTTTTGTCTTATTCTGTGCCCAGTTAAAGTACATGTTGTGAAAGGCACCATTTGAAGTTTCTGCTGTAGAGCGTCCCAATTGATCTAACAGGTCATTTTACTGTAAACATGTTGTCATATTGGGTTTAAGTATACAGTTGCAACACAGCTTTTTATACAGGCCATAATGACTGTAGTAGGAGTGGAATATAGCTGGACAGTAGGAGAAATGAGAAAATGCAGTTAACTCGACTTCAAACTGTCCTCTGCATTTTGCAATGTTGATCCCAAGAACCAGTCTGGAAAAAATGCAAAGAATACCCTTTCAGGCACCAGTGAAACCACAGTGGAGAATGTCACAACAAGAACTTTTAGTTCAAGTGACAGGTGACCTATTGAGTGGTGGGAGAAGAGATAGAAATTGTAATTGCCTGTATGTTGAGTGGCTGCCTTGACTGACAGCTATAACAAAAGAGGGAGTGTGAGAGGGCAGAGGGATGGGGGGAGAGGATGGGGGAGGGTTGAGATTGTGACATACTGGGAGGTCTAGTGATTGACAGCTTTCTCTCACAACAGTCTGTGTCAGAGGAGGAGGGGCAGGTCTGTGTTCGTCCTGGGGGCAGACATACCTGAGGAATCTGGACAAGGTGAGACAGATCTTACTGCAGATCCTGCTAGTTCCTCCTGGGCCCCGGTCGCCACAGCGACTCAAGCAGACATGGCGACAGGCTAATGGGCCAATTATCAGTGATTTGTTACGGAGTGGGCGGGGAGAGAAGGCTCCCTGGACCTGTCATTGGCAGACAAATTAGTGATATCACAATAATCCATCGCCTTGGTGGGCTTCAGCTTTAAGGTGAAGGTATCACGTGTCGTCTCAGCCATTGTGGGTACAATTACAGGGAATTCTTTTGTGACTTTAGAGAAGGATTTTTCCGTCCTGCTCTAAGTCCAGGTTTTGCATTGGGTTCAAAGTTCAAGTAAGTCAAACACAACTTCAAATGGAGAAGTCAACGTATTTCCAGCCAGATGGCGGATAGCTAGGTCGGCTTCTGTCATTCTGTGTAGAGTTGTCTTCTCCTCCTCTTCCTACTGTAGACCGTGGCAGCAGCAGAAGCAGCCGCAGCAGCAGTGTGGGGGTGACATCCCTCCGCTTCCCAGACGCTATCATGTTCTTCTCTGTCATTCATCCAAAGCACTTTCAGAGTCTGTCTGTCATCCGGGGGAAAGGTTTTTTTTTAATCTTTTATTGGTCCAATGAAAGGTGCGAGCTGCTGTTTTTCAAATCGGGTTGTGGTGCCGGTCGGAAACACGTCTTCACTGGTGACGCTGTCATTTCCTCTGCTGCTGTTGCAGTCCAGGCCATCAGTTCCGGGGTGGGGGGTGATTGCGATCTGCGAGGAGCACAGACAACAGGAAAACGCTTGCCTTCTCAATCACTCACCATTAGCTTTTACTTTCCAACCTGTGAGCTAGACAGCTGTGGTGTCTGAGAAAGTTACAGACTATAAATTGGTTGTAATTAACGGAAATGTGTCTTTCTTGTTGACTTGAATCTTAAATGCAAAACCCCCCAAGTATCACGATGTCATCGATAATCGAATAATCTAGCGGACACTTGGACCCAGGGATGTACAGGGAGAGATTTGAAACTGCAAACTTTTGACCTGTAGTCAAATGCTCTCCTACTGAATTAGACCTGTTTGTGTGGCATCTCTCCCATGTGCTGATCAGTGCAGCAATGTTTGCTACTCTTTAGTGCCCATGCCCGCTCCAGCTGCTGTGTGCGCCGTAATGACAGCCAGCTGTTTTACACCCTGTCTCCCCGCAACGCTGTACGCCTGTCACTGAATACGTGTGAGAAACATCCAACGACTGCTTGCCAGCCCGCTTTCGGACTCCCTGCCTCATTCTGCACTCCCACAATCCTCCTGGTAGCAGCCAAGGGAATGATCACTGTTTGTGGTGATGAATATCTGATACTCATTTTCTGTCTGGTTGGATTCTCTGTCTCGGGCTTCCGTCAGAACTGGGTATTTGCTTGTGGGTAGGGATTTGTGTTGATTCATTTCGAGGTTTTTACAAGTTTTAAAACAGCAAAAAGTATTTCCTATACAGACCAACCACCAGTAAAGCCTGCCAGGATGTCACCTGAAGCACAAAGACACACTTGTCCATGGTCTTGTCTATGATGAGGACATCAAGCGCTGACCTGTGACCCTCAGAGCCCTAATGGCTGCTCTTTAGTGCCATCTGACAGCCCTAGCCCGCTAGTGTCCGGGAGACGCATTGATTTCAGCACAGGGCCAAGGAAGTGAGATTCCCCTGGCTGCTTTTCAGAAGACGGCAGACGAACGGAGGAGACTTGGCTGCAGTACAATAGCCACAGCCATGCCCAGGTATCTCAGTACAGCATTAAGTGTGACCAGGCAACCCTGCGCACAATCAGGCCCTTACATTGTGGAGGTATTGGCATACAGGCCTCCATCCTGTGCTTAGCATGCAGCAGGGTAACAGATACCTGTGCGTGGCATTTGTAGAAGGAAGTCAGACTCGCTCATTGGAAGGGAAAGAGGTCCAATTTTGTAATGAAAATGTTTGCTGACTCATTATAAATCGGTCCCTGGCTTAACTTGGTCGACTCTTCAAGATCAGAAGGGTGGATGTTTGTTTGTTTATCTGCCGTAGACGGCTTTGACATGTATAGGGTTTACCCAAGGATTGACCTAATTACATAATGAGTTTATTAGAGGTAATTATGTTGATTTAAATCTTCCCTTCTGCGTGGTTGTTTCGTTTCATGCTGGGTACAACAGGGTCTTTTCAGGATACGTTCTCCAGGAGTCTGGGGTTTGCAAACCGTTCAGTTCCACACCTCATCCTCCTTCCTGGTTTGTCTTTTTCGCACAAGCAGGAAGTTGTTTCCCACCCTGATAAGCATTTGCTGGAGGAATTCCATTAAGACCACGGAGGGTCTGATTGGCTCAAGGCTTTTGACACTCACGCCGGGACTGCGGCTCTCCTGCACTAAGAGAATGCCAGGGCTTTGACAGTCAGGAAAAACAAGCTTAGCGCTTCACCCAAGGAAAATCTTGTTACCTCATCCATCTGGTAAATGCTGCATGCCATGTCCAGTATTTAGCCAGAGTTTAGCTGGTTAAATGCCTCAGCATAAATCACCTACAGCAGCAAATTGCTTGCTTTTCGGAAGCATAGCTGGCTAAGAGATGCATACGATACGTGATGATGCGGTCAGTGGAGGGCATTATAAGAGCACCCAATGTCAATACTGGAGAGGGCAGCGAGGGAGGAAGTGTTACTGACGAGCAGCGATCGACACCTGTGATAACTGCACATCTTCTGCATGGCTCGGCTGCGGTGCCCATTAGCCATCACACTTCCATCCCTCTGGGGTCCGTCCTTCTCAGCTTCTGCAACACTAGGGTGAGGGGGGGGGGCGGGTCCACGCTCACTTTCAAAGCAAGGCATGGCTCTCAGATTCCGATTTCACGTTTTTTTGGAGCTTCTTGGCCCTGTTCCTCTCCTTGTAGTCTAACCTAAATCCTTTTTAGTTCGAAACGGTTTATTTAAATTTATTATTACTAATTTATTTCTAATATCTTTTAATTTTATTTTTTTACGTAATCGTATGTGAAGAATCTTATAATGAATATATCACATATCAGAAATTCAGCTTTTACATAATGAAATCCTCTAAAGCGCAAATAATTTGTTATGAATATTGTTGTTTTTTGCCGGAGAGCAGATAATTTGGGGTAGTTATAGTCTGAATGAGTAATATCAAATTAATGGAGACTAAATATTTTGGGAAAGGGCATGGGGTGTCAAAAGTTTACAAAAAACCTCAGCAAGGATTATAGAATGAGAATGACATCTATTGTAAGAGCTTTGTTTGACATAGCTTACCTAGACTTTGCACCTTGAATTAAATCAATTCAGGGAGGCTGTCCTCGTTAGAATAACACTCAACCAGACTAGACATCCTGGTAAACCACCGGCAACCACTCAGCTAGAGTTTCTTCTCTCTCCGACAGTCATGGTCTCTGTAGTGGAGAGGGCAACCAACATGATGAGAAACTCAAAAATAATATCCTAAATGAATGACCATTAGCAGGTTGTCATCAGCATTTATTTGTTTCTGTTGGACTGCATCCTTCTCTCTACAGCTGTGATGGAATCAGACTCATGATATACCACAGTTATGTGTTCTACTGCTATTCCATTGATTGTGAAACAATTAGATTGTGGAATCAATACGTAGCCATGCATCCTTATCATACCGCTGACCACAGACACCAGTATCAGTTTGTAGTCAAACCTGATGTGCTGGTAATTGGGTGAGGCATTCTCAACGTGCTCCTGCGCTGCCAGTAGGAAAGGAACATTTCCTCCTGGACCTTAAACGTGTGTGACCCCTGACCCGAGCTAATCCATCATGGGGAGACAGGGCAGGGCGACCTGGTCACATAGCTGGTGGACATGCCTGGTCGCCGCTGGGGTCAGTGTCTTTCTTTCACTTTCGGAGGCAGACTGGGAGAAATGACTGGCCAATAAGACAGCACTACATCAGACCCAAACAAACCACTGGGAGGAAGGAACCCTTGAAGTTAGTCATAGCTTGATGTGTCACTGGAATTAAAGCAAACCAGCTGGTGGTCGAAGACTTTTTTTATGAACATTTTAAATAACTGACTTTATGTCTGCAGGGGTAATCGCCTGGTGGTTTGTATTATCCAATATTGAGGCAAGCAAATAGGCGCCACTGGCCAAGTTGAGCCTGTTTTCCTCTCCTGACAAACTGATGAAAATCTCCCCTGCCTTTGTGCTCCCGGATCATGGATTGTAGACAACAAGAAGCGGATTAGAGTGGCTTGAGGCCTTAGGAGCCTGAAGGTGCCATGAAGCTGTTTCTCAGGTGGATTCAGCCTGGGTGTTCTTCAGTAAGCCCTTAAAAGTATATTCTACTAGGCCACTAACGGCCTTCTACTTTTTTTTGTCGTACACCTCTGGTTTTTTTCATTTTCTTCAATTTGCATCCCGCCCCTGAAGGACTGCAATAAATATAAATAAAACAGATAAATAACTAACTGTGATGCCTTACATGATTTGTGAGTGCATGAGGAAACCAAGATGACATGGCTGGGAGACTTGGACTGGTGTGGAGTCATTGCTCTGTGAGAGGCTCTGTGTCAGTTTAGATGCCCTAACACACTTTCTCACACGTACTCTTGATTTCATCTGCTGTGCTTCTGACCCATTGCTGCTCTGTCACACTGACATGTTTAACAAATACTGTCTGGCTTGGGGGCAGGGGATACTATAGGTTCTGGTGTACCACTGGTGTGGGGAATTGTTGACTGCAATGTACTGAATCATGCCATTTTGGTGTCCTCGTTTATAGAACCCCAAATGTAGAAAAAGTTCTCAAGTTGTGGAGAATTTTGCAGTGAGCAAATTTGGGAACAAACGCGTTCCCCCGGGAGATCGGTGAAATCCTGCTGTACTCTAATGCAGTGGTTCAGCACCAGACAGCCCTGGTAGAATGTGGGGCTGAGGCCTGGAGTCTCCACCTCCAATCACTCAACACAAAAGCAACAAAAGCAACCTCTAAATATTTCATTCACTTTGGCACCGCAGGCAAGTCCTGCAGCGTGCTGTCTGCTGCCCTTCAAAGTGGCCTATTGTGTGGGCCGAGGGCAGGCTGCATTGTGTTGGGGCACAGGGCCCAGCCAGGCCCCGTGTAAGGAGGCAGCAGAGCCTGCATGCATGCAGCAGACTGAAGAAGAGGATTAGACCTGGGTCTCTGTGTCTAACTGGCTTACATGCACGCTCCCCGCTCTGTCGCCCTGGCACAGGGACACAGTGTGCCACAGTTGGCCGCAAGCGCTACTCATGTCAGCCCTCGTCCCCTGATACCTCCTCTATCGGCGAGTCTTCAGGGAGAACTTTCCAATAAGAGTAATGTCTTCTCCGCGAGCGGTCACCGTTCAACAATTTACGGGCAGATTATAGATTCTAATAAAAATGTTGCAGTCTTAATTAAAGAATCCGCCTCCCATTTTATGACAGTTCAGTTCCCCTCTGTCGCTCCTATCCAATTTAATTATTCTGATGTACATAATTAGCATGAGCTGGCCATTGTTCATCTCATTTGCATATTATATTGGATAATTGAATGAGAGACCCTGATGATTAAATTAGGCGGAATGACGGATGAGTCCACTTGGTCGGTGGAAAAGAAATCCAGAATGACCAAACTGGGAATAAGCTGGTGGCCTTTTGCATATTCATGTTCACCAGCACACTCTGCTAATTTAAAAAATGTGCCGCTGAAAGGTAGCGAACGTAGGAGTGTGCTGCAGGTCACGCTGTACTGGTCTTTACCCCAGGACTGCTTCACAACAGTTGTTATGTAGGGGAAATGTTAGGATAAAAAAAACAGAGAATTTTAACATGTTTTGAAAGCATAGCTCCATCATTTAGGCAACACATTTACAGAATGATAAGACAGATGGCACCAGTGTGGGCTGGTCATTACTGAGCACTTCCAATGTAAACACAGACTCCTGGTGCCTGCAACATGAAGGCATGTTCCTGATGACAGCTGTTAAGAAAATGTATAGAGCCTGCATTTCAACTTCAGCAAAAGATTTGAAGATTCCCGGTGGAAATCTTAAGAAACAATTCCAGCGTATTATAATATCAAGCAAGTGCATATTTGATTGTTCTTAAAACAATTGTACCTTTTTATTGTGCGTATCCCGAACTCATTACTTTAAACCGTTCGACTCGTGGAAGCGTGCATCTATTGATATTCTTCGACAATGTCACGATTTTATGAGTGCCTTGATCCCTGGTGTTACACAATAAAGATGGCCCTGGACAATGTTGTCTGCTTGGAATTTTTCCACGCAGAGAGTCTACGCAGGATAAATGTTTAGAGGGAATATTTGGAACAGCTTTAGCCTTTCACATGTTAATGTAAGCACTGGCGGCAGAAGAAAGCAGCTCTGACCTGGAGGCCACACGGTGACACAGTCTGCTGATTCAGTGCCGGCAGCCAAGGCTTTGTTTATGTGTGTGCACAAGAAATAATGCAGATCATAAAAAGGAGAACTTTGAAGAGGAACCACTACCCGGGTTGATAAATGCCCCATGCTCCAAGGGTATAAATAATTCCCCCCAATAGCACAAAAGCCATTTCAGGAGTGACTTATTCACCGTCATTTGTACAATAACACCAGCCCGCTGCGTGTTTCCGTTTGGGGAACTCACACACTACATGTTGAATCATCCTCAGAAAGCCCCTATGAAGTAGTTATAATAAGAGGAAGCTATAACTTTTACGTTTCGATACTTCATAAAATTTCCCGAATTTCTGTCAGGTATATTCAGTCATATTTGAGCAAGGTAAACTGGATTATGGGTCTAGTATCTGTCTTGTTACGTTTTTTTATGTTAGAATGTTAAAAAAGAATATTCACTTTATATTTGCTTTGTTCGGTTTGAGCGTGAAACAACTATTTCACGGTCATTTTCTTATTTTTGCCACGTTCAAAGGGATTCTGCTAAATAGGGTTGTTAGATGTAGTGTTTGCTTTCCCCTCACCTCGACCATTGTGCCTCGTCCACATCAGTACACAGACTGCCGTCTTATTGTCTGAACGGGGACGTCTCAGAGGCCAGAGGAATTTACACAGTCGCTGCCTCCATCTCTGGATCTGTCAGTAGGTGGTAGGAGCTGTTAAGATAAGTCCTTACAGCAGTAACTTCCTTTTCTCCGGGGCTCTCGGCATCTCTCAGATCTCCCAGATACAGCGTGCCCTCGCTCTTATCAGTAACTTGACCGTGCCCACTTCCAGCTAATGCAAATGTTTGGAAAGCAGATGAAGATCTGCGGTGTGTGTTTAGGGGGGGGATGAGGAGGTTCACCCCACTTGTATTTGTGGAGCTGTCTGTTGCTCAACACATCTCAAGCTATGAGAGGAAGGGATGTCCAAGGTGTCTAGACAGGAATGAGAACAGGAGCTGGCTTGGTGCTATTTATATATGAATATACGCCCATGTGGATGAAGAGCGTATGATGCTGATGTTCCTTCTTCTCTGGTATTATATTGGTCTTGTTTTTATTCCAGAAACGTGTCCTCCTGCAGCATCCATGATCAATACGTCATCTACATTTACTTATAGGTATTTATTAGTAAATCAATGCATTGTTTTGCGGTTTTGGCCCCAATACACTCCCCAATATACCGGTTTAGATAAATCACATGTATATCTTTACTGCAACACCCTAAACCCTAGTTCACAGTCATTCAACATCAGCTCTAAAACCAACTGGCCTGCTGAGGGCCCATCATCAACCCTTTTGAACTAGGTTGCCTGTTGCTTTGTTTGTGTTCCAGAGCGTTAAGTGGACTAACTCTTTGTTTTCTTTGAGTAACTTTGCGTTATGAGACGCTGTATAACTAAAACACAGCTCTGTTTGAAAGTGCTGTTTGTACTTCAGGATGGGCATCTGAGCCGCTCCGGTCCCGTTTACGAGTGCCCGTGTAATGATGGTCTGATTCATCGGTACAAATGGTTGTTGTATTGTTTTTATGAGCGCAGGGTCTGGAGAGATACTTCTGTGAATGAGCCATGGTTCAGTTCTATACCAAGGATCTGCTTGGAACGCTGGGAGCAAAGTCATTCTTCTCCCCCTGCCTGAGAGGCTGAGGGAGAGGGAGGGGAGGGGGGATGCTGTTTTAGCCACAGCTCTGGCTGGCTGGCTTTGTTTTATATCTTCCCTGCAGCGCACACTTAAGGAAGGACAATTTGTTTAGATGTTTGATGCTGCGGCACTGGCTGGCAGAGGATTATATGAGATGGCCCAGTGATTTGTGATGGGTTTGTGTTTGCCTTCAGGTTCCAGGCCCTTGCCTTTACACAGACACCAGTTGTCCCAAGTGCTGCAACTCTTGAATGCTCACATTTACAAGGCTGGCGTTAGCCACAATCCTTTAGGGACAACGGTCGTTCTACGTTTTTTCATAGATTATTACGTTAAATGTCTCGCTGAAAGATTAATTTTCCAAGAATTTATTCTGAGATTTATGAAACGCTTCTTTTGCCAGGTCCTCTTTACGCATCTTGGCAGCCAGAAGAATCATTGATTCATTCTGTGAGCACCATAAACTCTTACACACAAGCAAGTTCTACTCTGAAGATACCCAGATCACACATGCTCAAACACAGTTTTTTCAGATTCATATTTAAAGGGAGGCAACATTCCCCGGGTTCCTTTCAGAAGGAATTTTGTATTTTCTTTAGTCAGCAATATCTGAGTTGGTAGAGTTTCCTTTCCACCATCCTTAAATGATTCAGGACTTGGATATAATTTCACATTCCTGAATGGGAGTTGTGATAGATGACACAAGCAATGATGACAAACAATTTAGATGAACAATCTAAATATTTGGATATTTCTTATCAGCAAACAAAATGCAGTCACATTGATAATTCTCCTCATAAGACTGAAGTCTGTGTTCATCTGTATTTGATGGATGCAAATGGCTGCAATCCACAGTGCCTGGATTCCAGGAGCATGAACTGTTGCGTGCTCATTCCGAAGAGAGAAAGGGTCAGCGGTTTTGTCTTAAATGTTGTCCAAAACATCTTCAGACAGCCCTTCATTTGATATGTCTGAGACCCTTTGAACGCTGCTGTAGAACACAGTCTTGAAGGGCTTCACCCCCAGATGATAAAAAAGTGAATTATTGGTTTGTTTATCATGCTCTTAAACCCTAAAGTGCATTATTAAACAGAGAACGCATTAAAAGGGGGTATTGTTAAAAGTGTTTTAAAAATCTTGTAAATCCCAGTAATTTATGTCACTGTGGTCGAGAAGCCTCACCCTGGACTCCTGGTTTCAATTTGGTTTGAGCTGTGGTCCTGCAGGCTGTACCTGTGATACAGCCTTTTCCCCCAAAATACAATTTACTGATGTCCCATGCAAAGGAGCCCTTCAGACCCTATACTGACCACAGGGTTAAGTACAGCCCACTCTATCCTACCCTGGTCTATACTGCCCTACACTGCCCTGCCCTGGCCCACCCTGCTCTACACTGACCTACCCTGGCCTACCCTGCCCTACGCTGCCCTACCCTGGCCTGGTCTGCCCTGCCCTGGCCTAAGCTGCCCTACCCTGGCCTGGCCTGGCCTGGCCTAGCCTACGCTGCCCTACCCTGCCCTGCCCTGCCCTGGCCTACACTGCCCTGCACTGGTCTCAAGGGAGAGCCAACAATTGGTCACAGCCATGCTTTTGTTTTGTTGTCCCTATTTAATCAAACTAGGCGGGGAGTGATTGGATTTTAATACTGCTGGACCCACCATAATGGTGTGATGGACGGACCCTGGTGAATTAGAGCAAGATGTCACCCAGTGAGAGTTCCATTAATGGTATTGCTTCATTTCTTAAAGTGGCGAGAACGCCACAGGAGTCGGGGTCACCGTGGCTGGCAGCCCCTTTTCTCCCCAGCTGTCCTGACTCCTGAACTGGCCTGTGGGGACTAGATACCAGCCTCCGATGGAAACCTGACAAGATATGACATTCAAACATGATATCAAGCGCCATTCAGAATATTTCACACTATGCTTGCGCAGTATTCAGCGACTGCTGTACATTTGATTGTACAGATTTAGCTATTTGAAATGTGCAACTCTACATAAAGTATGTTTTGAACAAGGTTCAGAAGCTCAGTTCATGTCTTGACAACTGACATAACTTTGACCCCAAAGGATGCCAGTAAAGTCTTCCAGACACACCCTCTGCTTGACTTGACTTCAATGACACGTTGTTTTAGTGCAATGACAGGTGCTTGTTTTTCCCAATACGATAATAACAGTTTTGTTCTGTACAAGTGGAAGTAAAGGTAACCCTTCACTGTGTTTTATAGCAAGTAATTGTTAAGTGGGTGGCTTTGACCTTTATTTCTCCTCTTAATGGGCGTTTGTGTGTTGTTTTTGCTGTAGATTTACGTGTGGGTTGGGCGATGTGATTTACGGTGCTCTGACACTGTCGGCAGTGGGACCCGAGTGACTGACTGGGCTCCGTGTGTGTTCCAGGTGATCCTGCAGTCTGGCCCCCAGCCCAGCACTCAGCAAACTCACGGCCCCTCTCACTGCCTCACATACACTCACACACAACACGTACTGCATGTGCTCACCTGAATCTTGACTTGTACACTTGCAACAGCGTTTGCCCTCTTTAGGTCACGCACAGCAGGATGTCCAGATGCCCAACATTTAGGTTTCACACAGTAAGCTGGGAGAAATGGAAACTGAGACACTGCTAAAGCTGTCAGTGTGCAGACATTCTATAAATAAAATTAATTACAACGACACCATTTCTAATAATTACAAGGATAATGTGTATTCCCAACCGACAATCCATACGTGTATTTGTTTACTAAATCATGTTAACCTATTTGTACTCAAAATGTGTATTGGTGAAAATAATAAAAGCACTATTTGGATGGTTTTACAACTCTTAAAGATGAGCAAACCCTTGCTTTTAAAGGACAGTATCCGGATATTTACTTCTGGTGTCAGTTTCCCATAAAAGCAACCTCTATTCTCCAGATCGATGGAACACAAGTACCCCAGTATCACAGCAAGATGTTGACACTGCCCTTTCATTATCTGTGTAACCTTAGAGTAGAATGATTAAATTCTTGTCACTGTAAGTTAAATTGGCCATTACAGATCCGAGATAAATTGGTCCTTAAATCTTCCATTTAAGAGACCTGACAAGACATAGAGAAAACAAAGGGCAAACACTATTCATCATTTACTTTTGTTTACAGAGTCCAAATATAATTTTAGTGCGCTATTATTTCGATGACATCAAAGCAAAAACAATACTGTAAATATAATAGCAATGTATATTGTGACTATGTAAACAAACATTGTATAAAAGTAATTGAATGTGTGGATAAATGAACAGCAATGGAGCTAGGGTTTTTCATTTCTTTCTCAAACCTTTTTTTTCCCCAAACCATTTCTCCTGTCTGGCTGGCCATGACCAGCCTTTTAAATTCATGTGGAAGTGCAGTAAGCTATGACCCTCCGTTTCCCCAAACACTGTTGTTTCTCTAGTATGTGCTTCTCTCTCGCTCTCTCCTCCCACCCTCTTTACTCTAAACCCTCAACCTCTGTCTCTTTCAGAGAATAGGCCCCAGTCACAGCATTACCTCAGGCTGTCAGAATCTTTCCCTCCAGAGGTCAGACTTGCATTGTGTCCTCCCAGGTCGGCTTGTGGCCATTCTCCCACACTTCTACAGCACCTACTACTGAAATAGACATCAAGAGATGTAGAAAATTTCAATTCAAGGCATTCAGGACAAGTATGAATTATATTTTATAGATTCTTTGAAGTATTAATTGGCGGAAATAATTGATGGTGAACCAAATCCTGGATTATTTGATGTATCGATGCCATCCCCTCCGTATCATAGTTTGGAGTCATAGTTCTATGTGTGAATTTTCTTTTAGGTTTGGATGGGCTTCATTGACGGAGATTCAATTCACCGTACGAATGGGGGAAGAGTATGGCTTACTGGACTCTGTCCAAACTGCACAGGATATTCGATTACACATCGTCCGCCAATTAAAGTGTTACATCACACCTTGTATGGAATTGGTCCTGCTCAAACATTAATGATATGGTGCAACTTAGCGTCCAGTTGCACTACGATTAGTTCCTCCACACGGTCATCCTTCCTCTTGGCAGGAATGAATCGTGTATAATTGTTTTTAGTCTTAGTTAATTTATACAGTAATTCAGCTAAAAAACGGAGGATATTTAATCCTCGAAGCAAAGGCGTTTCTAAACAGCAAACCTATTGCATAATGATGTGTTCCAGGTTAGGATTACTCAATTTGTTTTCTTTCCCGCGCTGTGTGTGTGTGTGTGTGTGTGTGTGTGTGTGTGTGTGTGTGTGTGTGTGTGTGTGTGTGTGTGCGTGCGTGCGCGAGTCCCGCAAACAGGGATCAGCCCTGTTTGTTTTTGTTCTGGTTTGATGCTATGAATGAATGGACACACCCCTTGAAAAAGCTGATAAGAGATAAATCAACACAAGTTACTTTATCTTATTTGTCAAAAAATCCTATGGACTGAACCTACATAAACATTGCTTGATCTCAGAACAGATGCCTTCAGTGCCCAGTCGACCGTGGGCTCGCGCTGCTTCCCAGCGTTTCCTACCCACCTTCATTTCTGTAAGAGTGCAATCGAGTTACTGTAAGGCATGGCTTATCTCTGAGGCTTTCACAATACAAATTAGTTATTTTCACCAGTGTAAACGAAATTATTGGCACAAAAAAAATAATAATTAAAACAACATTTGCATTGCAAAGGCAGTGACATTATACGTTAATGTGTCCCATTCAACTAAATCTAATTCGATTATTGAAAATGTATCCCAATTGTAAATGGGATTGAATACAATAATCTTCTGATAATTTTTAGGCATTTGTATGGACTACTCGTAAATTAATTATGTTTTATAACTGTGCTAACACATTCATTTTTCTACAGATGATTTAGCGAAAACGTAGCGTCATATTAATACTTTTCTGAATTCCTGAAAAATAACAAATCTATCTGTAATGGTTTTGTGATGGTCGTATTAAACGACGCATTCTTGTGCCAACTGCTTTGCTAGCCTATTTCTTCAACACTAAGACTATCTTGTGTTATCTCAAACTGCATGCATTGTCATCTGAATAAGCTCAATTACAGACCTATTATCTACCCGTTGTCATTATAGACTTCTGTTGAAGACATCCTAGTTTTTGGCTAAACATCTTCAGAAAAATCATCATATTTCAAGAGCATTTAGCCTAAGCTTGTAATAATTTAAAAAGGCGTATCGATTTTTATGTTGCATTTTGTACAATAACATTGTTATTCGTTTTTTGTGTAATTGCGATATTATATATTTTCCACAAAAAAACACAGGCCTACTTTTTACGTTTTATAGTGTCATTATATGTGTCCAGCTGTGTAATAAAACAATTCTGTCTTACTGGAATGAAAAGAAACCCCAGGAAGTATGTGTACCAGCTGCCCTCTCCTACAGCTACCTTCTTTCAAATAGAGTTAGTTTGTTGTGGCTTCATTCAATACATAGTTTGCAGGTGATGCCAAGGGCAGATAAGAGGTCGCCGATTGCTGTTGGCTGTCTAGACTTGTGACTTAACCAGTGAAACTGGAGTGATCACAATAGATATTTGTCTCAAGAAAGCGAATAGCCACTGGCGTTAACTCGCATTAAATCCGGAAAATTTGCTGCAAAACTGCAGATCTTTACAATCCAAATATAGGTTCAGTATCAAGCATTCAATGCTGTTTTTTATTTTACTTTGGTGACTAATTCTCATTTAGACGTTTTTCCGAAGCCGTTTGATTTAGTTCTATTACATCCGATACAATTCATTTGTAACGTATACAGATTACATTCCGAGGCAGAAATGATTGTCATCCACAAATCCCAAGGGTGAAGCCGGGTGCTCTGTGAAAACATTTCGTTTTAGATATTGGTCAAGTTATATTCAACTTTAAATAAAACCAGAGTTGGCCCCTAAATTAATTAAATTGTGTCTACGTAATGTGGCAAGTATTGATCAATATTGCAATTATGAACAATAAGTGGAAATAGAAAACCATTCTTTCCTCTTTTTTTGTGTCATAAAATTACTGCTTATTCGATGTTTATCAAATTAAAATAGGATTATACATTTGAAATAACTATGCAATTGTTTCTTTAGGAAAGAAATATGATTAGGTAACGGAATTTCTATAATGAATGATGATGAATAACATGAATGGGTCAACAATGCCATCACAGGGCACAGCGACATAGGCCCCCTTAACGTGTGGACATTTTGAGATTCATCCCAATTCATCTTCACTGTAATTTGCAAAAAGTTTTCATGTAGACATCCGGTACAGTATATTTAGCTGTTTATTTCGATCAGTTAATAATTCCTTACGAATCGTTGCCCTGACAATAAATAACAATAACTTACTTTTGTTCAAGAATTTCAAACAACATAGCCTACCCCCGCCCATTAAGATAAAGTATTTTACAACAAGGGTCTGTATGATATAATCTTGGGACATCATGCTCCTTAAGACAAACACACGAGCCACATGACTCGATAACGAAATGAATGTATCAAAATCACATATTGAAGAAACAAGACATAATGATCACAATGAATTGCAAAATCGTCATCTGTTCAAACATCAAATGGCTCCAATTTAGTATTAAGAAGGTCGGTTTGTATATCCATCAAGATCTTCCATCTTCTCTCCGATTCAATTCATGCAACAAAAGTCTGCTTTTTGTCAAATGGAATCCCCAAAAAACTTGAACTGAATTTACGCAGGAGTCCAGAGACGTTCCATCGCATCGTAGTGCCGTAAGTGATGTTCGGAATATATTGCATGTCCTCCATGTCAAAACGCTCCTCTCTTTATTTTGGACGCTGTGAGGAGCTGGTCACATGCAGGGGACCGGGAACATGCTAGGCCTGGGACAGAGACCACAAGGCCCGGTTTCACGTATCGACCGGACTGGGAACCATGCTGTTTGGAGTGTCAGGTAGTTGCGATGACAAGGAAGTCACGTCGCTGCCGGATGAGTTCCCTAATGACCCAGATTCGGAGAATGACACCTGGAAGTTATAAATAAGGTGGGGTGAATTTAAGGTGAATGTCTTCATTTCATTAAGTAATAATTAAAATCAGGAAAGCTAACTCTGGCATCACATTGAAGTAAAGACGTCAAAAAAACAACAAAAAAAAAAAAACACCTTCACATTGAGACAGGAACATTTGAGCCGATGGCACAGATTGGCTAAAGAATCGAAACACGATTTTGAACTGCACTGTATTTTAGGGCACGAGCTTTGATTTCACTCTCACCAATTGTTGAAAGGCTGGCTGGTCCAAGTCACTCTGCAAGGCGAATTCACTCAGAGCTTTCCAGGGTGGCTGATAAGTCTGTACCTCCACTTGGTTGCCTTGGACTGTGTTGTCATGTCTGATTGGACTCCCAGCAACGAGAGGCGTCCCTGTGAGACCTTGCAGATTCTAACAAAGCAGAAAAACATTCAGAGTAACGTGGTTCTGGAATAACCTATGCTTTGTTACTTCTCTGTTTTTCTGTTTTGAATACGTAAATTCTTTATTGAGCGCATGTGGGACTGAATATACAGCACAAACTATAACATAGTATTTGATTGCTATGGTGAGTAATAGTGGTGAGTGGTAATTCAGACTTTGGTGAGGGATGCTGTTCGTGACGAAACGTGATAGTAAGAAAATGGAGCACAGAAAGTTCTCCACATGAGCTGAATGAAATGATGATGAAATGGGTAAAAAAAGTAGTTTTCAAGATTAACTTACGAAGATGCTTACAGTCTTATCACTGTGGTGCTGTTGCTGTAACTGCTTCATGAGGATTGATCTCTTTTTATCTTTGCATCTCTTATTTTGGAACCAAACTCGAATGACCCTTGGGCTCAAGCCAGTCATTTCCACAAGTTGCTCCTTCATTAACGCATCAGGCCGCGGGTTGGCGTTGTAGCAGGTCCGTAACGTGTGAAGCTGTTTCTCGTTCAAAACAGTGCGAACTCGCGTTGTTTTTTCAGATTGCTTATGGACGTGATTTCGATGAGGTGCTTGTCGAACTGTTACAGGGTCTGCTAAGAAGAAACACAGTAAAAAAATGGCCTACATTAGATAACACACATACCCTTTTTAAGTAGACTTAACGGAATCTTGAATTACTGTAAGTCTGACATTGTGGGTTTTGATAGGTCCAGATCTCGATCACTTTATGTTATTGTTAGGTATGACTTAGTTATTTATTGTATCGCAAGTATATCACGGTTGTTTTTATTGTTGTTAATATTATTAAAGGATACTAGTGGTTGGCCATTAATCGTTCATGTTTTTACAATTATATTGTTATTATTAATATTATGATTTGGCCTACATTTCAAGCCTTCATAAATGCTTATTTTTTTCTTGCCTTTCGCTTAACTCGTCAATACAACAATTGAACTCATTAGTTTGTTTGACTATTCTTAGTTTGACTATTCTTGCTTCATGCACCAAAAAGCATGAAATGTCACTTGCATTATTTGTGAGCTATTTAGCATTGGCTAGCATTCTTTACAACAACAAAAATGTGTGGCCTAATTTTATTTGTGTTGACCCTACATATACTATCGCCACCATGAGAAGCATATTTGAAGCCATCATAAGTTCTGATATTATTTTGTAAATAATGGGCCATTTAGCATCTGTTCAGAACATATTGAAAACATTTTTTTATCCATGTTTTACTTTTTTTACTATCCGTAGCCTAACAACACTCAATGCATTTATATTTTGGGTACAGTGCAGCCCAATATTCCACACAACTTGAACATGGTTTACATTCAGGGATTTAGGCTTAAAATAATAGGCTACTTAGACCATAGTGATTAGACTTGTATAATCTCAGGCAACATTTTTCGAAATTCTATAAATAAGGTCAGCGATAGTATGAAACCAGACATATAAGACTTTTGTTTTATATGTACAGTCGATAACTGACCTGCCATGTGCAGTGATCTGCTTGAGTGAATGTGACCAGGGCTTATAGGACTTCCCGCGGAGCTCCGTTCCATCAACAAGCTATGATCAGCCCGGCAGAGAAGTTCTTCGTCCCGCAAAGAGAACTCGTCTCCCGGTAAGAGCTGCCTGCTGCACACCGAACATCGGAAACACTCGATGTGATACACGTTGTCTCTAGCTCGCATCACTAAATCGCTGCTGCTGAATCCAAGGTTGCATTTTGCACATTTGATCCCAAACAACCTGCAAAGTAAAGCAAGAAATTAATCAATTTTATAGGAGTTACAATAATCGCAGTTTCCTTGTTTAGGACAAGACTTGACAAGAAGCAGGCCTTTGATTTTTAAAAAGAGCTTAAACGAAAAAAATGATCAAATGAAAATCACTTACATTTGTGTTCAACAGTAATAAACGTGGATAAATAAATTATTGTAATATCGTGCATAAAAAATAATGCACCCATTAGACCTTTAAATTCAATGTAATTAGACCACATTAAAGTATCCCAATATGACATGAATACAAAAAGTAAAAACCAGACACAATTCTACACCTTCATTGCGTTTTGTTTGGACATCCCTAGTTTTTATGGTCTCGTAGTTGCCTATTTGCTTACATTTTGGGCATCTCTTGACATTTGGAAGCAAATGGGCCTACATTAGGCTCCACACGAGTTTTACGCTCTCAAACTAAAATACAGGTGAAGAATTTCAACCCTACCTTACGTAATCTCTTTTACAATAAGTCTTGCCGTCCCGGACGAAGCAAGTGCATGTCTCATCCAGGTACTGGCTGCATTCAGCACACTTCAAGCAGGCTGCGTGCCACTCCAGGTCCGGGGAGACTCGCAGTATGTACTGGTCATGTATCTGACTTCCACAGCCTACACACATCGCGAATCCGGACTTCTCTGCAGAAAAGCAGTTGTTGTAAGCATAAAGGTACCTTCCAATTTTAGGCATTTGAAAACAACAAGGCCTTCGTCAGACAGACTCCAACTTAAGCAAACAGCTCAAAATCTTTTAGAGATTCACACAGTTGCGAGTTAGACCACAAGTGTGTTATGTAACCAACTAGTTTGCCAACAGTAATCACTGCTCAAAATGATTGTATTTTCAAATAAATTGCCTAAAACTGTACAAGATTACGAAATCTGTGATTTATACATATAGGCCTGTTAGGCATACTTTATTAACAATACGTACAGCAAATGTACATATTTTAAGAATGTACTACCTTTCTACATTTACCCTAATACAAATACAGAAATGTACCTATAATAAGATGGGCTGCAAAGAAAACGACACCAAAAATGTTACTTCACGCTACTCAATTCTATCCATGCAGTAAAAACGTGTATAAAAGGGACAGCTTACTTTTGGAATGATCCCCCATATCACCCAAGAAAGAAGAGTTGAAAATAATATCCACCATACAGGAAGGATGAGGGAATTGCAAAAGCTGCAGAAATGTAGTGAGAAGCTGACTGGCCCGCGCCTCGCTGCCTGATAACTTCAGCCCGGACTGTGGGACGGGGAAGAGTCTGCAGTGTCCCATACGCGCTCTGACGTCACACGTAAAACTGGACATCTATTCGTCCTGCTGCCTATTCTGTGCATGCCTCTTGACATTTCAAGTGCACGAAATGTAGAATTATAATTTGACTTGAAATAATGCTTTGTCAGTCATTGTAAAGCATCGCAGTAGGCTTTACAATTCAACTAATTATTGATCAATGTTGTTGTTAGAATGGTAGAATATAAAGTCACTGTCTCTTCCGTGAAAAAGCATGTTATCAAAATATGTACAAATATATATATTTTTTTTTACAAATTCCAATTTCCAGACTCGGTATAATATCTTGATTTTAGTTCTTTTTCTATAGCTATACTTGACACTTGACACCCCATGTGGCTGAAAAGCCTTGTCAATCCATCCATTCGAGAATAAGGACATCTACTGGATACAAATAAGTAGTGCATTCAGGTGGCGTGTGGGTCAGTTCTGCAAAGGGGTAACAAGGCTAATTATATAAATCAGCTGAATTGTATGTTGGACAAACTGCTGATAAATGACATTCAGTTGCGTGTTGTATCCATGAATGTCATTATATTGAAACAAAGTTTAACAAACATAAAAGGATACGGTGGTAAAATGTGCTTTGCCAGAAAATAGAATAAAATCAACGGAGTCATTTTATTATGATGATAACATGGTTGAATAATTCAATCTATTTGATCTATAAAGAAGAAACTTAAAGTTCCAGTAGCTTTTATCATACCTAAACTAAAACTCGGTGACTGGCGCAGTGAGGTCATGGCTAAAATGAAGCACTCGCGAGAGACGAGAACAGGGAATCTACTGCGTAGGGCGCTGCTTATCTGTCAGGTGCCACTTGACTATTATTTTATTAGATATGTTTAAAGCATTAAACAAAATCCGTGTTACACAGTTGGTAAGTAGTTATCATAGTCTGTGTTCATTAATATTGCTATATTTTGGAGACAACGTTTGCCTCCCAGCGCTGTCTGGCGGCGGAGTTCTGGGGTTAGTTCAGGACAACACACATCAGATACATGCTCGCTATCTAATTAGTTAGCGATAAAGTTTGTTGCTAAATATACTTGCTAGCTGGTTTGCATGCTAGCCAGTCATGTTCAGTTATAAATAAGGTTTAAAAAAATACGTGTATACTTCCTTTGTCTAATTCCTTATGGCTATATTATACAATATTTTCGTCTTGGGAAACATTGGAGCCTGGACAGTGTGTCATTAAATGTGAACTACATTTGGCTCTGTCAGCCACAGTATTAAGTTGCTACAGTAGCTAGCCATTTAAAACGAGTTATTCTCATACTGGAACAGAAAGGGGCAGTAAGGACATGAATATCTGAAATGGAGTCAACGCAAAAGAGAAAATCGAATTATAGCATTTTCGGACAGTACTGTTGAATGGTCTTGTAGGTCTGTGTTTTATGTGTTTATTGCATTTCGCTTTATAGAGGCGGTTTTGGCGTGTGGTCAACCGGTTGTATTGCTGTATAACAGTTAGACTACAACATCGCAGACTCAATTATGTATTGATACAAATATGCCTTGAATGGCAGGTACGGCCACGGGATTGATAAGAGCGCTGTTACGAAAGAAATAGCTACAGTAACTAGTGCAGAGCCGCTAACCCTTACAATGGAACACATCTTAGTTGGTTGACCTTTCTCTGCAGCACTGTCTCCTTCAAAGGCTCCAAAGCACTCTAGTGGTGGTGGAGCACAACAATGACAAGCTGACGCCCATCACACTGAATGCCATCACAGCTGCCAACAAGCTGGGAGGTCAGGTGTCCTGCCTGGTCGCTGGAACCAACTGTACCAAGGTATGACTTCAATGTCTGCCTGCCTAGATGCCAGGACTTACATATATGTGGTCATGTTATAGGCTGATTTATATTTTGGATGTGTTTTATTTCATACAGGTAGCAGAAGCAATCAGCAAAGTCCAAGGGGTCAGTAAGGTGCTAGTGGCTCAACATGATTCATACAAAGGGATGTTGCCAGGTGATGTTTGTTTTGCTGTTGGAGGGAGTGGGGAGTATTATTAGAAGCATATTACTTTAGGTCTGTAGGAAATGTAAACCAGTTTATGTCTCCTTTTCTGACTTTAGAGGAACTGACCCCTTTGATTCTGGCTACTCAGAAGCAGTTTAACTTCACGCACATCTGTGCTGGTGCGTCTGCCTTCGGAAAGGTAACTTGCCTAGCAGAGGGTCAAGTTGAAGTCATGGATGTCGGTAGGGTCATGTTATTAGTGAAATCCTAGATTGGTTCAAATACATTTGTTTAATTATCAGGCCATGTGTGAAAGCCCAAATATTTGAATGACAAAGCCATCTTATCTTGTACTTTCAGATCAAGTCTAGTTTAGGACTAATGGGTCTGAAAGTTTTTTCCCCCCAACGTTTTTGCAATAGAATATCTGCAGTTAGCGTAGTACTTCCCTCAATTACCAGCCCTTGTAATCTGTCATTCTGCTATTGAACTGTCAAGTTGCTGATCTAATGGTATCTCAATTGAATTAGGATGCATTAAACAATATCTTATGTATTGTAATCCAACTCATATTGATTAAGAGTGGATGGTTTCGATTTCAGTGAGTAGATGAATGCTATTTAGACGCATCCTAATCCTCTAGATTTGATTCCATTTGTTACTAAAACAAGAACAGTCATTTATCAAAGATGGCTTTGAATGCTTAGCCTAGATTTGTATTTCGGAGGTAAACCTAATCCAGTCATTTGCATTCACAGTTATGAGTTAAGCAGAAGATGTCTTAAACACCTACACAACATGTTTGGACCTACTCAGATTGGCTGTGCCTGTACCTTTGTTCAGAATCTTCTTCCCAGAGTGGCTGCCAAGCTTGATGTGTCTGCCATCTCAGACATCATTGAAATAAAGTGTCAAGACACCTTTGTCAGAACAATATATGCTGGTGAGGTTCTTGTTTTTCGTAATACATGTATTTATATTTAAAATAATCATTCATGCAGTAGAGCCCACTGATTGTGTAGCACACAACATGGAGTGCATGTACTGCAGAACGTATTAGGGTCAAAATAGGCAGATAAAGCAGTGTCTGTTGTTTGTGATCTAGTCCCTGCCTCCACTAAGGTAAAGGCCGAAGGTTAAACGGAGATGGTTTTGCCATGTTCATTTGTAAAGTGATGAAGCGGTCCTTGCATGTTATTATATTTGACCTGTTAATGATTCTATGATCTACCCCGGGGATCCCAGCTGTCACTCTGAAAGCGTCCAAGAACCACTCCAATCATAGTTTGATTGGCTTCATCACTATCATGAAATATATATGAGTATGATAAAATGTATCCACTTAAACTTTGGCAAGAGTTCCTGGCTGGAATTCAGTTGGGTTTTCCTGAACTTCTTACTGAGGCGCTCACTTGAATGTTTTAGAGGGCTTTGGCCTAATGCCTTTATTGTCATACCAATATGTGATTTATTCAGCCAAGGTTTTGGAATTCCCTTAACTTGTTCCAAGCGTTTCAGTATCCTCGTGCTTTAATACGACGCATCATTCATGATTCCATATACCGATCATTGGTCTATGCTCTAACGACTTTTGAATTATGATCCCCCGTCATGTTTTTTGCAACAGGAAATGCCCTGAGCACCGTAAAGAGCGGCGAGATTGTCAAAGTTTTCACGGTGAGAGGCACATCATTCGAGCCAGCCTCAGAGGGAGGAAACGCTGCCACTGAACAGGGTATTGTACTTCTCAGACATTACTCACATTTAAAACACTTGTTTTATCTTCATCAAACGTGCTCAGATGTTAAGATAGTTTGTCTGCATTACGTTGTGTGTTTTCTCCTTTGTTGTCTGGGTTAGTGAGTTCATCAGCTGCCGTGGGGATTTCTCAATGGCTAGATGAGACCCTGTCTAAGAGCGACCGACCTGAGCTCACCAGTGCTAAAGTGGTGGTGTCGGGGGGTAAGGACCGGGTCTTGCAACCACGTCTCAGTGATGCAAACCACCTGCTAATGAGACTAAGCATGTGATGTATTTTCTGTCCAGGACGTGGACTGAAGAATGGAGAGAATTTCAAACTGCTTTATGACCTGGCAGACCAAATGAATGCTGCAGGTACAGGAACACGAATACATGTACAGGAACACACGTTCAGTTCTGCGGGATTGTGTTTTGTGTTTGTATGCGCGTGCCTGAATGCCGCTGATAATAAGAGCAAACTTCTTAGTACTCCTCCGTATGTTGGGAAAACAGTTGGTGCGTCCAGAGCTGCTGTTGATGCTGGCTTCGTCCCCAACGACCTGCAGGTTGGCCAGACTGGGAAGATCGTCGCACCGGTAAAAACAAAAAGAGAAAAAAGCACACATACTCTCAACATGGCAATATAAGTCCAGTCTGTTTCGTTATATTCAATACACCTTGTTATTTATGCCGTGTTTTCAATATGAAGTCTAGCTCATTTATTCAAAATGGTAATTCTGCATGTCGTGTGTGCGTTTGTAAGGATGCACCAGTGGGATTTCATCGGCATCATTCACAAGCTATCTGACAGATTCTCAAACAGCAAGGGAATGACCATCGTGGTTGTTTTCCCTGGCTGACTATGTTCAAAACAATACAAACATAATCAGTGTCATACCTTTTTAATCAGACGGATCTAATGCATGATTTCAATATTTCAAATTGAATGAGCTTAAAAAGGCCAATTAGTAGTGTTGTCTATAAGGGTAAGTCCCAGCTGTCATCATCCACACTTAAGGCATTTCAAACCCTCTGAAATCTAGTTCCCGTCTGATTATAAATCCTTAAATGATTTACCAGACTCATTAGTAAGTGGGCTTTAAGTGCTATGAGCCTTCCCTTTGCCCAAAATGGGCAGGCCTGCCAACATTTTCCAATGTAGATAATGTGTAGATGAACAGGATTCATTGAGAACCAAATCTTTTTTTTGTGTGTGTTCCAGATGTTACAATCTGATGACATGTAGGTTATTATAATTGTAATTAGTGTTGTAAGAAGTGGACAACTTCTTTTATACACTGGCAGCATGCCTATGTCTCTCCTTGTACTGTGACAGATCGTTCAAAGTATACCCGAAAAAACCCTCATGCAAGCTTCTTTGAAAGGGGAACCATGTTGCAAATTTATAATTCATAATTCTTCAGAGTTTATGCAGTATTCACATGATAATTAGTATTAATTTTTGATTGGCGCCTGCAGGGCTTTCTGCATTGTTGGGTGGGTATGTGAAGCCATTATTGCCTTATTAGTGTAGCTGTCAGTCGCCTGTTTTAGTTTACAAACGCATGTCTTGTTTTTTGGCAGCGACTGCATTCATTCACCTTCATTGTGGTTCCTTATTAGTAGTTTACAAAATGGCCATGTCACTTTAATGATGTTTGAATCTCACCTTGACTCAACCAAAATAGGAATGATATTTTATTGTAAATAAAAAGGTAGCTTGTAAGGTGCAAGAAATGAGGGTTTAAAAAAACTCTTGTTTATGAATAATCCAATCAATTTCCTATCAGAGGTAGAATAAATTTGTGCTTATTGATCTATTTATATTAATTCATATTAAAGCTACTTTAAATCACAACCGTGAATGTGTAGTCCTGTATAACCTAAATGCATGTCACAGTCCAACTGATATAGATAGTATTTGTAATAGCTCATTCAATTTGGAAGGACGAGTGTAATTTGAATGGACTAAGAAAAGTTCAACTATGTGTTTTATGTTCTATATGGTTGCACCAATACGTGTTGTCAAATTGTCACTATATTGTTTCAATAGAACCAAGTTGTGCCATAAAATGTTTTGTAAAACATTGTAAAACAACCTATGCACCATAAAACCATTGACAGTGTTTTGGATTGTAAACCAACCTGTTGTTTAGTTTTAGCACACACTGTATTATCATGCTAGCATCACCTGGTTGATTAACCCCATAGTGTCACAATCTGCCTGCGCTGCTGAGTGCTTGTGTTCTCACACGTGAGGAAAGCCTGACTGTGTGAATGGAAAGGTTTCAGCATCACTTTGGGGTATTTTATGAACAGGACAGCAGGTGCATGAGTCTCTCTGCTGCTCTCCCAGCTGCTGGGAGTGTGTATGGAGACCAAACAGCAGACAGCCAGAGCTTTGGGAAAACTGACCAAGCTTGGCAAATGGGCAGGTCACTGGGCACCCTCCTCTGCCTCCCCCCTAAAAAAAAGAATACTGCCCACTAGTATGCTAGTTTGTAATGGAAAACTTTCCAAAGCTGTTTGTATGCAGCAAGGGACTACAGACTAACAGGCAGCTTCTCTGGATTTCCCTTCCTGTCTCCTGAGTGAATAAAGGGCCCAAGATTGACAGCGCCTTTCATACTGTATTATCCGGCCTGGCTTTTAACTCTGGGAGAACTGTGTTCACAAATTGATGCTCTGCTCCTCTGAGGCTGCAGCTGAAACATTAAATTGTACTGAAATATTCATATGTGAGTGCATTTAGCTGAAAGCAATTGATGTGCAGCTCTCCAGAGAACAGATGGGAACGTTTCAGGGGCCCCCCCAGCACACTCTTGCAGACACCCTGAGACCTGGTCAGGACAGTGATTACACCATGGTCATACCTGCTCAGGTTGGGCTGGGAAGCTACAGAGGAGAGCTGCTTGCGGAGGGTGTCAGTGGGTCAGACGTCCCTGCTGGTGACCAGAGGTCTCTGGTGACCAGGCTGAGCAAGCTTGTGTGTGCAAACATACCATGTGGTCATCTGTGTTGTTAAGGTCTGGACAGTTCTTTCCTAATTGGATCAGTCATCGATTGAAACACATTCCGGGAAATGTTTTCATTTATGAATTTTCATAGAAATGTGACACTTTCAGGGATCAAGTTCTGTTCAAGAATGTGTTACTTTCATTGTTTTAGTATTTTGCTATTTGTTTTTGCGATATGTATGAGTTTATGTAGAGTTTCATGATATACGGTTGACAAAAAATGCAACCGTAAGGGTCACTACTGTATAAAATCTGATTGCATTAATAGTTACCATGACTTACAGTCTTTGAAGGCACTTTAATGTTTCCTTTGTAATCGACAGGAGCTCTACATCGCTGTTGGCATCTCAGGGGCCATCCAGCACCTGGCTGGGATGAAGGACAGTAAGGTACAGTCACTTCCTGTCATATCCCAGCGTAAGCTGACTCCAAGAAGTGGAAAAAGGCATCAACCAAATCATTTTCTTTCACTTGTGAATTTTGTATTTCCTTTTTTCTTTTGTTTCACAGGATCAGAAAACATTCTCACATACTATAAAGACTGAAATTGTAGTTATTTAAAAGGTATTTCAGTATGAATAGAACAGAAAAGCAGTTGTGCAACATGGTGTCCCTGGTGACCCTATTGTTTTAGTTTAAACATTAGCTAATTTGGCAGCAGCAAGTCATGCATACATAGGCGGAGTTTAGACCGTGTGCATCTGATAGCTAAGTTAATTTAGGTGTAGATTCTTTTATTCAGTTCTTTTGGAGCTCAGGAGTTGTAGCATTTTGCTCCCTGGAGGACAGTCTCACTCATGTTTATCACATGATTGAATGGAGCAAACCTCTTTCTCTGATTGCTCATATGGAATAATGTAATGAGTTTGCGAACAGCAATCTGAAAGAAACAGAAGTGCAGTTTTCTGTAATGCTTAAGTACTAATATTAACAAATATCAACTAGCTATTAGAAGTATATATGAATACAATTTAATATTTGAGATTTTGTATTAATTTAGCAGATACCGTTACCCAAAGTAACGTACAAATACTGCGTTTAATACTCATCTTATTATATTTGTAAATATTGGACAGAATTTGGACAAAAAAGACCCCCAAATTTGCCGCCTTATTAAAAATTATGAAAATACTCTAAACCCTACATACCTTAGACCCTTTATATCAACGAGCTTTCCTGTTATGAGTTTTTGGCTGATTTTGAAGGAGTTGAACAGACTCGGGATGTACTGTGTGTTTTTGGCCACTTTGTTGACCCACTTTTATCAAAAGTAACGGAGGGAAGAGCTCTGCTCTCTCTGGAAGAAAACACTTTTATGTAAATGTAGTATGAGAAACCCCTCTCCAGTAGCCATGACAACAGTCTCCTGAGTGGATTTCGTCCACCAAGTGAACTATCTACTGCTGGATCTCGTGCACTTAAGAAGTATGTTTTAAAACGGGAACCTGAGAAGCTTTTTAAAGAACGATGTATAATTTATTTGTATTTTTTTTCCTGCCTCAGAGCTTCTCGAAAGAGTGTCCTGTGTGAGATGTTCTGAATATGTCAGACTCCACATAATGCAGTCGCGGGCCCCAAATCTATTTGTTTTGGATGAGATTTACCATTTGCATAAATCCTGCTGGTTGATGTCACAAAGCTGTTTTCAAAATCACTTTCACCCACTAAATACTCACAGTATGTTCATAAATGAAATAGCTGAAACATAGTTGAATTGGTTCAAATGCCGTCTGTCAACTCGAAACATCGCAAAAGCAAACTATCTGACGCAGGGCAGAATTGCTGGCGCACTTCCATCGCTTTTTGAAACGCGTAGAAACTTTGTGGATCTGGTTTCTGCCAACAGACAATTGTGGCCATTAACAAAGATCCAGAGGCTCCGATCTTCCAGGTAGCTGACTACGGTCTCGTGGCTGATCTTTTCAAGGTAAATGTTTTGGAATATTAAACATGAATATTACGTACAATAACATACAATAACAATAATTTCTGAATCTGGTCATACTTGACGAGCACTTGTAAACATGTTAATCAACTATTACTTATTTGGAAATTACCATGGAATCGCCATAAAGACAGAAGGTATATAATCAACCTCATATCATTCAAACTCCAGGAAGCACTGAACCACATCACATCTATGCATTCACAATACTAACTAATAATTGATCAATGCCTATTAATCTATTTAAAGCTCTAAAGCCTTAAGACACACACAGGGAAATCCAAGAACTTGGCTGTATGTTAACCTGCATGTCTAATTCATAATCTAATTCAAAATGTCCGGTTTAGTTTCCTTCTGATCTGGGCAGTTCTGACAGGTAAATGGGAGGAGGACTCCTTCGAGACATGCTTGCCTTACCTGCACTGCTACAGTGTTTTGCTTTCCTAAACAATCCTCAAATGGGTTGGAAATATGTTGTGTTAACGCTTTGTCCAGTTACTGCTGGGCAGAAACGTACACACTTGCTTTGACTGCATTAGTATATTTCATGCAGATTATAAGGCCACACAAGGAACTCGAACTTCATCTACTGCTTTGCATCCAGTTATGGGATTAAAAAGGGATCATGTAATCTTAATGCCTTCAAAGCAGCTCCCTCTAAACCATTATTAACATTTCAATAATTGAAAGGAAGTCGTCTAATTGGTCACTGTTAAGTCACTATGCGTTCTCTGAATGTGACAATGGGAGTTCTTAGTGGCTCATGTTGGAACCCCCATGTGCAATATAATCTTTTTCAGGTGACATACTCATGCTCCCTGCCTATTAAAGTTAAATGCTCATTAAAAACATTGCGCAAGTTGACATTGCAGCTGAGTCTGCAGCAAAGTTGCTCCCATTTACCTACGATGTAGGTGAGCGTGTTGACAGTGACACCACCAGAGTATTCCAGTCACTTCCAGAGGTGTTTGTTATGCTGAATGAAAGCCTGGCGGCTTTTTGTCCATTTTGTTTGGCTAAAGATCATCATTTATTTACTCGCACAGTGGTTTGACTAAGCTCAGGTCAAGTGAAACGGGGGCCGGGGGTGGGGGGTACGTACGGTCCGGTGTTTCTGAAGAAAGGCTTTTCTTTGTACTTTCAGGCTGTTCCTGAATTGACAGAAGCATTAAAAAGTAAATAGATCTCTCCGATAGAGAGTGAAGACTGAAGATCATGCACCAATGATTTTGAAGGATTTAGTATGATTTAAACCCCTACATTTGAATCATGCCTGGCTTTTCTCCTTTGGAATGAATGCTTTGTAGATATAATGTGTATTTGATTGTATCATTTTGTAATTATAATAAAATCAACTGCACTTACTACAACAGACTGTTTCATGCTTACTCTGGTAAATGTACTCTTGTAAATGTGTACAGGTATGATGTCACAAGCATTTGCAAAGACAGTTATGATGTTTGGTATGATTGTCAAAATATAGTATCTAACATGTTTACATAACAAAAACCTCAGTAAAGCCAAGTAACAATATCCATGAGCTGTACAGTATTGTAATTCTGCTTTAAAACAATGCAGGGGTTCCATTAACATGAATGTGCTAGAAAACGACTTAATTAAATACTTATGAACCATTATGATTGCTTGATTGAACCCTTGATTGGTATTAACAATTAAAGGTCTAAATACTTGCAAACATTTGACAATTAACAAAATGGTGCAGTGGTTTATTCTTTGAATTAATTATATAAGTTAATTAGGGGTTTTCATCGTAATCACTTGACAATTATAACGACTTAACCAATTAGTTTTTGTTGTGACAGGGTGATTCATGTTAATACACATGAATAATTGACATGTTCTGACAAATATGCAAATAAGACGACAGTAGCTAATGCAATACTGGTGTACTGTAGTTGTGGTGTCTGAACCAATAGGAGTGCACATACTCTGTAAAGGAAGCGTGCGATAACATCTGGAAGTTTTGGTACTCATCCTACCGTGTACTTTCAGTTTAACCTGTTTGAGTATGATGTCATACTCCATGTTTAAAGTAAATAGAAGTAATGTACTTGTAACATGCAATGTAAGAATATCAACGTACAAAAGTCACAATACTATTGTGCAGTATGTTTTTGTCTATCAATTTCGGAAACGTTTATTCAAATGACAGCACCTGCCGTTGACAATGAGTTGTCCCATTTTAAGTTTACGAAAACTTGTAAACATGAAAGGACACAGAATTAACTTGCCATAGTCCAGATTGTTGTATAGGTTCACTCTCCAAGCCCTCCAATCACCTCCAACCAGCATAAACTTCACAATTCCATTTATTTGAATGCCTAAATTAGGCTTTTATTCAATCCAAAAACGTCACACTTGCTATCCTAATCTTCAGTTTCAATACAAATATCTTTATCTCAGTTATATAAAGACAAAGGTAAGAAATTGGCTGTTGGCAATGGTCATTCAGTGTACCCTGTGACTGTGAGAACAGACAGACTGACACAGACACCATATCTGAAATGAACAAAAAGAAAATCAAAACACTGCTTCACCATATCAAAGCAGAATCATACATAAGGAAGAAACACTGTTCTTGAAGTTTGTTCTCTATAGGCATGAATGTCCCCTTGCTGGTTTAATCTCACAACTGAGACCCATTTAGTAGAGGAATTCCTGTTGACGGTGGTGTCTAGGCTTGCATTAGTCCCTGTCTCGCAGGGTTGATGTTGTGCAATTATGGGGCGTGGCTAGCAACCAAGGATCCCCAACAAGGACGGAGGCAGGCTTGATCTGCTGATCGCCAGAGAGGAGAGAAGGGATAGCAGAGCACAAGAGCACATCTCCAGTGTCTCTTTCCTGCCGTGCTCATTGAGGATTTAGTCGTTAGGGGGAGGAGGGGGGGGGGGGGGGGGGGGTCAGTTACAACTGTCTGAGGAGGAACATGTTGTCTTGTCTGCGCTCCTTGCCCACAGTGAATAGACTATGTGTCAGGCATGCGGCTCATGGGTGTGTCTACGGGGGCCCGGAGCCTGTACTTCTCCTCAAGAGACGGTTCAGTGCTGCTGCCATGCAGGTGGATGAGAGGCTTAGTCTGGAGAAACACACAGCCCCGGCCCCGCCCCCGGCTCTCCTCCTGGTTCCTCCTGTTGTAGATGTTGACTCTGTGCTCCAACTCAGGACTAGCCTTGGTGGAGCCTGCAGGACTGGGCAGCTTCAGGTTGACCGGGTCCACAGGTAGACCCTTCTGGCCCAGACAGGAGTCCTCAGACAGGGAGCACAGCAGCTCCTGCACCACCATGCTGGGGTCCCGGGGAGGTGGGCCAGACGACGGTAGCTGCTGGGTAGGGCCGCCGAGAGAGCTGCAGTAGGACTGGGGGGCACAGCAGCGCTGGGAGTTGTAGTCCAGGCCGAGCTCCCTGGCTGTGCTGCTGCTGCAGTCTGTGGAGGACGACCCAAGGGTGTGGCTGCTCAGGCTGTGGGGGCGGGCTGTTAGGCTGCCGCTGGACCGTGATACGCTGGTGGATGTGTCACTCAAGGTGCTTCCCACTCTTTCAACGCAGAGCAGAGGGTTGGAGTGGCCGGGGTTAGGGTTAGTGGGGAGGTGGACGTCGATGGCCGCTGTGGTGATCACCCTAATGCCACCTGCTGAAGCGCCGCCGTCTGAAACGATACTTCTCACATCAGGCTAGGAGGATGCGTCGCAGCAACATGGCAGGGAATGAAGACTGTTCCTCTAAGATAATGCTGTCACTTACCACTGCTTGGCTCGCTGTAGTACTGGCTGATATAGTTGTTCATGTCATCTCGTACAACTGGATCTGTTGAGCAAAGGCAATGTTGTCCATTACTTAGTACCATCAAAAGCCCAGATAACATACAGGTACGGTATCTACGGTGCAGTACTCGGTGAATAGTATTTAAATGTATACGTATAGCAGTCACTGACTACAGAACAACTGAATCCATTGTCGGAGAGCCACACTGAAATGTAAACCTGGGAGGGCATCCAAGACATACCGTCAGTTAAAGTAACATGAGGTATACCCTTCACTGACGTACAGGTGCTTTATGGGCACCGCGGATGTCTGAAAATCACACCGCGCTACCGTACCCAAGTACAGCAGGAGTGAACACGAGCGAGGTCAGACTTGAGGAAAGAGAGTGCTCTTTGTTTCAGCAGCCGGTCGCTCTCCGGCGAGCGGCTCTGATCCGCTCCACTCTGATCCGCTCCGCTCGCTTGATTGGCTCTGAGCTCGGTGTCCGCTGAGTGGAGCCCAAAGTACCCTGAGTGCTAGCCCCGCTCCCCCAGGACTACTGCTGCAGACTCTGACGGGTAATTTCATTTATTTTTCAGCCTAAAATATTAATCCGAGACCCACCCCAGGAGAGGAAGCGTTGCACTCACTAAAACACGACCAAGACAATCACTCTGCAATTAATAACACATGAGCTTCAGAATAGAGAAAGAGATGTCCGGCGTACATAAAAGGCTGTCTCTCCGACAGTCAGGTTGTCGGACTGCCGCCACCCATCTATACACTCACAGAGGTGGCATGCGAGGAGCATTCACTTCCTAGCTAAATCAATATACATGCTCGGTGTATGTACTGGTTTTCTGGCAAGTCTTGCATTGACTGTTCGCTAAAAGCTATGTATTTGATTGGAAAATCGTTTTAACATATTGTAAAATGCAAATGGATTCGAAAACCCATCAAGTCTTAGGGTGATACTAATTGCAGCCAACGAAACATTGTAACACAGTAAAACCACTCCGACCTCAGCTGCTGAGCCCCTCAGTAAATTACCCCTGATCATCAGAAATGGTGAGTATTCAACTTTCCTCGATATCAACAGGGTTGGTTCTCTTGTTCTCTTAAACAGTACAAAACCACAGACCCCTCGAGACCTCCTCACAAAATGTTTGTAACCCTTTCCATGTCCTCCCTCCGCCTTCCCAGTTCATGCCCAACAAGAAAAGAGTCTTAGCGGCAAAGTGCCTCGATGAGAATGAATGACACTTTGATGGCTACCCCTCGGGCAACTGAGAAGGAGAGAGAGAGAGAGAGAGAGAGAGAGAGAGAGAGAGAGAGAGAGAGAGTGAGCAACTTTAGCTGGAGCCATCACCGCAGTCTGCCCAGCTTGGCCCCTGTGGCCTAAGTGCCTCTCCTGATGCCCATGTTTTGGAAAAAGCACTGCTTGTTCCTCCCAGCCAGATTTACCACAATCCCCGGGGAGCGGCGATGTGGCGACAGCTTTGGCGTCTCTCTCGGTGCCCTACCGTGGTTTTTAGGTGAAGGGAACAGATGTTCACAGGGGCCAGCTCTCTCTCCCACAACAAGGCCCAATGCACAGAGCACTCTGTACCTGAAATAGCCTTGCAGGGCAGAGGGCGGGGGCCAGTAGAGAGGGCCAACAGACGCCCATGCAAGCTGACGTGGTGTGGGGGGAACATGCTTGTTTTCCCTCAGATTCACCACATCCTAAAAGCTTTTTTTGCCCTCATATTGATCCTGAAGCGCCTGCGGTTAGATGGGTGTTGTGCGTGCGCAGGGAGGGGTTTAAGAGGTAGGCCTCGGAGTTGCTCGGGGGCTACTGCGCTAGATTAGTTTGACACTGCTCTGGCATCCCGTTCACCTGATGTTGCACCGTTTGGGACTTTTTTGTCCCACATAATTATGTACATAGTTTATAGCACACCTCTCTTTCTCTTCTGGTTTGTTAGGATGCTTTTTCAACCGAAAACCTGAATGAATCAAGTGCATGCGGCTGTGATCTGCTAATCCACAGTGCTGTGAATAAACACACACGGAATAAATACATAAGAAGTATATTAGAGTGGTGCACCTGAGGGGGCACGGGGCTCCCTGTGGTTCCCTTGCCGGGCCCCCTGCCGGCCCCCCTGGCCCTCGTCGTCAGACTCCCCCGGGCCCGGGCCCTCCAGCACCTGGAAGCTGCTGCTCTGCTTGCCCCACACGTGGTGGATCTGCATGGCTGCCTCGCGCTCCGCAGCCAAGTCCAGGTCCTGCTGGGCCAGGTGTGCCCGAAGCTGCCTGATCTCAAACTGAGGCAGGAATGGAGGGATGGAAGGATAGAGGGGGAGTTGAAAAGAATCAGGCGAATTGGATGAAAAGGTTGAAAGCAGAGGGGAGGGAAAGAAAGAGAGGAATAGGAGAGAGAGACATTCGTGAAAGATTTATTCCAATCTAAACCCATATTTAATTTGACAGAGCATCCTATAATAACATGTCAGTCAAATAAATATATACGACCTGTAAGTGAAGTAACTTACGTAATACATACTGTACTTTCTCTACAGAGTGGACAACAAATACTGGCAAGTGCTCATACGAAACAAATGAACCGTTTTCAATTTTACACTATGTATTCAATTGTGGCTAAAGTACTTTGTACCAGCATGCTTGCGATGATAAACAGTTATGGCTTCTGTTGATATTGATTTTGAGGTTGGGGGCACGGGAAAGAAATAATGAATTATAATGTTAGTGACATGCAGCGCTAATGTCTGTGTCACCATATTCAGACAGTCACCATCCTTAAAAATCTCAAAGATGTAACAAGTAGATACAAAAAGATATGTCAGATACCAGTAGAGGTTTTAACTTAAAAAACGACCTCAAGTAAGACACACATATCTAAAGTAGTAAGGTCTTACTGCCCTCTTCTGGTGAAAGTTAGAAACTACAACAATAAGAGCAACAGGAAAAAATATTGTTGCCTAATAGTGTTTTTACATGAATCTCACATGTTTCAACAAGTCTCAAGATCTGTGCGTCTTGTCCACATAGACAATGTCTATGTCCACCTGTCAAACAGCCAGTCAAACAGCCAGTCAAACAGCCAGTCAAACAGCCTCGCGGTCACAGACTCTTAGGATGGCCTCCTCGCCCGTGTCTAGTCTGTCTCTGACAGGTGGAGATGTAGTCACTCACAGCTTGTTCCTGGCAGAGCTGAGTGAGACGCTCCAACTGCTCCTCCCTCATCGCCTTGGTCTTCTCACACTGCTGGACCTCCAGCTCCATCTCCACCTTCACCTGCAGGACGTAGGCTGCCCAGGGAGAGAGCTCCCTCAGAAACCAAACCCTCACCCAATCCCATCACAGTAAACAGTTTGTAGCTCGAGACATTCTCGATTATTTCATCGTATTAAATAAGTTAAAGGACTCGTTCGTGTTGGAACTCAGCATCCCAATTTACAGGCCTGTGCCTCGTAGTGTTGTCCTCTGTGGCAGTGACTCGTGGAGGTTTGTTAGAGGATAAATGTTGGTGATAATAGCATCATGAACGTTTTTAAAGTCATGTTTGATGGTCTAACATCTTGGTATAATATGAAAGCAGAATATTCCAGTGCCACCCCTAGTCGATGCGTCTGCTCTGCTAACATAGAGGAGTTCTGGCTGGCAGCATGTGTAGAGCAGTGGAATTCACACTCTGGGTGATTCCATCGCACAAGTGTTAGCCCTCTAGTGTTAACCCTCTAGTGTTAACCCTCTAGTGTTAAACCCCTAGTGTTAACCCTCTAGTGTTAACCCTCTAGTGTTAACCCCCTAGTGTTAACCATCTAATGTTAACCCTCTAGTGTTAACCCTCTAGTGTTAACCCTCTAATGTTAACCCTCTAATGTTAACCCTCTAGTGTTAACCCTCTAGTGTTAACCCTCTAGTGTTAACCCTCTAATGTTAACCCTCTAGTGTTAACCCTCTAGTGTTAACCCTCTAATGTTAACCCTCTAGTGTTAACCCTCTAATGTTAACCCTCTAGTGTTAACCCTCTAGTGTTAACCCTCTAGTGTTACCCCTCTAGTGTTACCCCTCTAGTGTTAACCCTCTAGTGTTACCCCTCTAGTGTTAACCCTCTAGTGTTAAACCCTCACACAGATAGTACTCCCCCCTTGCTCCTCACCCTTCTGGTACTGCTCATACTCCTGCCCACCCAAAGACCTACAGGGGCCTTAGCACCAACCCCAGCAGCCCTATGGCAATCTGTTAATCTGTTAATACACACAACAGGTGTGTGGTATATACAGATATAACTGGTATATTGTCATGCCATTAACATGAATTTGGAAGTCAATGGGTATATTCAACACAATGTCCTCACAATGGCTTTGAGTCGCTGAATGTAAAGTCGGGTAGGTGGGATAAGATCTCTGTTGAGATAGACCTTTCTGGTTACCAGTGCTTTTGTGAAGTCATATAAAGGTCCACGGAAAATAATGAATCGTAAAAAGAATGCCTGTAGCATGGAGGGCTAGTGTTTGTGCGACACTGTATGTGTGGTCGAGTCAATGACTTGATCATGAAGACAGGGGCCTGCATGAGGGTGACCTCCTCTGGAGTTATCGACCGGACCTTCCATTAGCATAGGAGAGAACAGCCAGTGGATTCATTATGGCCCCTGAATCTGTTTAACAAGGCCTGGCGATCAATACCAGTTTAAGTAGCAGAACAGTGGCAATTTACTCCAAGGGACCGATCAATAACGATATTGTTCTGAATAGTAAATAATTTGTATAATCATCAGGTCTATGGGGTGGTGCTGTCATTGCAGGATTGATGGGCCAATCTTGTGTTGATTTACATGTGTGTCTTCGGTTAATTATGGCTTTAACTGTTCTTTAAATCAGGCTAAACCCAGGCTGCTGAAACCACAGAATAAGCAACTTGTTGGAAAAATTATGACTTTAGTTAAAATGCTTTAATCAGAACTGTAATTCTAACGGTTTAAGCAGGCGTTCCAGCGATATGCTAGAATAGCCAACCTTGCCCCTCGCTCTCCCACAGAGTCCGCGCCCGACTTAGACGTGGACAAACGGCCGGAGACTCCGTCTAGGGAGATAGCCGCCAGCTGTCCAGAGACAAGACAAGGCTGCCTGAGCCTCGCCTCGTCTGGGGCTGTCTCACCGTCTATGATCCTCTTGACCCTCCAGATCCGCAGGGTGATGATGAGACTGATGGCATCCCAGGGGCTGCTGGGGCCGTTGGCCACGGTGGAGGCCACCATGGGGGCCAAGGACAGGACGATGACAGCGCCATCAAACACCTGCAGGCGGAACACAGACAGGAAGCGCTTGGTGCTCGTGCTCGCTCGCCCGCTCGCAGACAGACAGACAGACAGACAGACAGGGAACGGATGCTAAAGTCACCTCGCCTTAATCTGATGGTCAAGGTCTTGCGTCATTGTTTTTGTCATGAGCTGACTACTACTGCTCACGCACTGTGAGCTTGGTTTTAGGACTTCCTTAATCGCACCACTGGAATCTTACCTCAACTTTATTTTCAATGTAGTCCCAGATCCCAAGGACAACAATTCTGAAAACAGTCTATGAGAGAGAGAGAGAGAGAGAGAGAGAGAAAGAGAGAGAGGGAGACAAAATGAAATACTGTCACTATGTTCTCATATTCCAATGAGATGTTTTAGAAGTAATAAGTATATCTTAATAAACAGTCAAAGTCAACCATTTCTCTATTCACAAATGCCCGTAGAACATTGTTACACTACATTCTGTAACCCATTTCAATGTAATGTCCAATGAATGGACACTGGCCAAACAAAATGGTATATCTCTGTGATCTGATCCTACTGTACATACAATGAAACAAAGTCTGTTTCTGAGGATACCTCTTATTGAACACGCTGTTCGACTTACAATCTTAATTAGGATGGGGTGACAGGCCAAAGTGGCCCAGATCATTCATCAGTGTTGCACGTACACAACAACAGTGCCGCTGTAAGTGAGAAGAAGAGGAGACTGTCCCTGCAGGTAGGACTCTGCTCTCTGACTTGTGGACCAGGGAGCAGCTGGCCTCCGTCCACTTCCATCTGACACTGTCCCTCCGCGGTGTCGGGGAGCGAGGTGTTCGGTGTCTCACACCAAACGTAACCCGACCGGTCACTCGTTATCCTCATCCATCATTATTACCTGGACCTGCCTGCTGTTATTTGGTGTTTGGTTCAGGTGGCTGAGGCTGCGGTGTTGATCAAATGCATGGTACTGGAGGTGGACTGTATCGTTATAGGACAGGACAGGCCGGTGCTGTGCTGTGCAGTGCTGTGCTGCACACAGCGGACTGCAGTGTGGTCAGCACTAACCTCAGAGAAGAAGAGGGAGAGGATGATAAGGCTGATCCAATGCATGATGCTGGCAAACTGGAATGCATTGGCAACTAGGGAGAAATATGACAAAGACGCGTTAATAAAATCAATTCATAAGAAAAATCATGCATGTTTCAAGTCAGTCCAAAGAAAGTCAGTCTGAACAGACATATATAAGATGTATCCTGATATCTCGCAGATGCTTGTCCAAGCGGAAAACAGCCACTCAAGACCTGTATGTCTTCACGACTTGTTTCCCAGCATGCATTTCCTTCTCGTTCCCGCCCTCTCTGATCCGTCCACCAGTCTTCCTATCCCTCCCTATATCTCCCCCTATTAATCCACATGCCACCCCGTACCCCTCCATTTCTCCTGCCGCTAATCTTTTCCATGTCTCTCTCCCTGTCCTGCCCGTCGTTCGTCTTGCAGGGCTGGTGATCCATCTGAAGAGGCGGCCACCTCGCAGTCCTCGGAGAAAGACTCGACTATCATTCCAGGCCCTCGTCTCCTGGCGCCGTGCCCATCACGGATGGGGACGAGTGCCCAGTGCCACGGAGAAGGGAGCAGCTCATTCTCACCTCTCTCCATCGGAGGCGTTTACTACCCTGTTCCAACTGGCAGGACGCTGCGCGATTAGGAGACATGGGACGGCGAGAGAACAAGGACGGCCGTCCTCTAACATCCACCTAATCTGTGTCCACAGCGTCCCCATCTACCACTTGGATTACAGACGGATTTGCGATTGGCTTTCACAAAGAGACGCATCTTTCTTTTACACAACCACAAAGCAGCCACTCGAACGCTTGTTCCTGAGACAGGCCCGGGCGTTACACGCGCAGGGTGTAAGGACACATTTCCTTACATTGCAGTAGCTTGGTGTCGATAAGGAGCTCCAGGGTCAGGAAGAGCACCACCAGGATGACACAGGCCACCAGGAGGCAGTTGAAACCAGCACTGAGCAGACACACCTGCCACAGGGCTACCCGCCGACCACAGCAGGGCTTCAACCAGTTAGACCTGGGGAAAGGGACAGGGAGGGAAGAAATGTGAAGACAAAGTCATTAAGTGCGTGTTTCTAATAATGTATTCATACAGAATGTCAATATCTGTGTGTTATTTTTGCAGACATTTCTATCCAAATGAATGTACAGTGCAATGTAGAATCTCAATGGGTCTGTCACTTGATATGCAAAGAATGGCTGTTTTCCCTCCCTTCACCAGGAGAGAGTGCTAGTTGCCACTCGCACAGACACAGGGTCAAATACTATCTGATCTAAGCCATGAGCCAGACTCCGACACCAAAGCAAAGGGTGTGAACAGAGGCTGTATTAAGACCAAGGGACACTGAGACGCTTTGAGTTAGCGACTTGTTCCTCTGTCAAAATGTGATCGGAATAGCAAAGCAAAACCCTTTGACGTGAATGAAAGGATTTAGTGTTGAGGAAAGCACTCAAAGCACAGGGACTTTGTGGTTCAGAGATCGTTGTGCATCTCTCCTTGTATTAGATTGTTGCGAGGCATTCCGTGATTCAGAGGTAAGACGCCGTCTAAATTGCTGCCAAAAGGTTGCAACGGAATTATCCATGCATATCACAAATATCTCTCCGAGATCCGAGCTTATTCCAGATCCCATCTCTCTCCCTACACCAACTGCTCCCTCAGCTGGCACAGGGACACAGGAGAAACCATGCCCCCTCGCCAGTTGTCCAGCTGGAGCGGAAAGTTGGCTTTCTCCTTCACACCTTCCATTCCTCCCCATGTACTGGCTACCAGCATACTGGGCAGCTTGCGCCCCTCTCTGGGATCATATCTTCATTCCCTAGCATGGTGCTAATTTGTGCTAAGTCAGTAGCGACAGAATGAGGCTGTGTTTTAATCAAGTTAAGCAAGAGTGGCCATTGAACTGTCACTGACAGGCCATGAGCGTGACTGTGGACATGAGGGACCAAGGCGGGTCATCATTGTCACGCACAGTCATTCCCAGGGGAGAGCTTCTATTTGTTGGGCATTTGTTCTAGACAACAGCTCCCGTCGCTAGGGTTAGTGGACTGAGAAAAGATTGATTTAAAACAAAAGACTGACGTGAACAGGCCTGCAAAGACCTGTCTTCATTTGACGTCACTGAAGCACCGCTCTCCGTAGATCAGCAACTTGTGAGGTTTTGCCGGGAAATAGCAACCTGGCTTGTCCGGCCCTCCGGAAGGGGCTGCGAGTCGCCTGTTTACAAGAAGCAGACAGCAGCTCAGAGCAGCTGCAGAGTCGCTCACCTTGCTCATACTCCCAAACCTCTCGGAAGCTGAGCGCTAGCTAGGTACGCTCGATGTGGCCAAGCCCACAGGCCTGTAAACAACGCTAGGCTAATCTAATAAAGGCATAATCACGCTGTTAGCAATCATCTCTCTGGCACCGGGTGGGGCTTGAGTCTGTGGGCTCCAGATGGTGGTGAGTCTGCTCTAGCTGGGTGCCTGCTGATACTCCCAGGACGCGTCTTACTACGGCAGGCTGGCTCAGGGCTGGGCAGCTCATCTTCTCCCCGTGGCATCATGGAGGGACGAGCAGAGTGGGGAAGGACTGACTATCATTCCATGACAGAATGAGATTCACACCCTTTTCTTCGTGCATGACAAACGCACAACGTTGTGGATGTATCGAATTTACGCCGTCTTTCTTTCTGAGATTAGTGATTCAAGTGAAGTATGTTTTTAAAGTTCCGAGTTGCTAATGTAATGCAAAGTGATTCGGAATGGTTGTAATCACATGACCGTAACTGGCTGCATACAGTACCCTTATTACCTTAAACAAAGTCCTGTATACAATGTGGCCTCGAGTGAATCCACACAGCAGGCTAGAAGTCAAAATAATTGGCATGGGCCTTAATAGAGCCACCTGCTGGTGAGTTTACCTTAATGATGCATCTATCTCAGTTTAACTTTGTCCCTCTGGCCTCTCTACCTACAGCATATGCTCTCAAACTAGGGAGGGACCTCTTCTCTGAACAAACACAAGCTGCTCTGTGGCCCGCTCTAACCCCCCAGACACAAGGAGATGCCAAGGAAAGCACACCCTCTGAGACCCGAAGCAATATTCAGCTAATTAGCGAGACCTTATCATCCATGCTACTACAGTTAGCTAGCCATCCTGGAGGCTCAAGGGAAGGTCCTATCATCCATCAATAACGTAATTTATGTTAACGAAGGAACACGGCGGATGAGTCTGCACTTGCCACTTGGCATCAGCATCTATCACTTAGACATCCACCATTGTGTGAAACAACCATCTAGAATGCTTTTGTACTTTGTGAGTTCTATCCATGGTTACTTCGGGACTACTTCTGACTTGGTGAAGGTAGAATCTCAGTTCCAATGGCAGGTTCTTACGATTTCATACTTCATTTACACTACCCTCGACAGAAAGCAGCAAAAATATGATAATCTTACAGGAACAATAAAAAAGTCGGGAGTAGCAGTTGTAAAATGAAACGTTGAAGATAAATGACTCTCTCCGCAAGCTTAATGGGATGAACTCCTCTCTCGACCTCATCCCTGGGAGTAATGGTGTTGGAGAGCAATGTTCACAACTCAATATGACTGCATAATGCAGACCCCATTAGGATGAGAGACGAGGGACGGGGGAAGAGGACGAGGCAGGCTTTAGTAGACAGGAGTGTGTACGTGGCTCGCTGACAGCCAAGGACAGTATGGCTGCGGAGACAGGACCTGTCATCCCATGAGATTTGAGGATGAGTCAGCAGCAGACTGAGCAGACATCAAGATGGTTGACTCAGGGCAGAACGACACCAGGCTCAGACATTCCCCGGGGGCCCGAGGACGGACATGCAGCGCAGACGTGACATCACGCACGTGCCAAGGAATTTACGGTGACGCACAAAACTCATTTCCTCAATGTGCCCAGCGCTTACGTCCTTCACTAATGGCTGATGTCTGTGTTGGTGACAGTAATACACACAGTAACAACCTCAAGCACTGTGTTAACACACACTGAGTCAATGTGCTCTATTTCAAATCTTGGTTAGAGAGAGTTTCTTTAATCAACTCAGAGAGACAGTCCCACAAAGAGCGGTCAAGGTGTCCTCCAGCTCAAGAGAGACTACAGTCCTATTTGGTACACTAACGTCCTCTTTAGACCTATCTATAGACTTCTGACCTGCTGGTTCCTACTAGACTGTTGAAATCTTGTCTCTTCCCTCATCATTCTGTCCGTGTCGTGGTGTGTTCGTTCACGGCTTGTCTTAAGTCCTCGATTGCCCAGCCAGCCCACGCTGTCTCAGTCTTTGTCTATCTCCGTCTTTCTACCTCAATGCCCCTCACCCTTCACTCCGTCCAACTAAATGCTATCTGCTTCCCCTTCCTATCTCTATCTTTCTCTTTCTCTCGGTGTCTCTCTCTCTCTTTGTCTCTCTCTCTCTCGGTGTCTCTCAGTGTCTCTCTCTCTGTGTCTCTCGCTCTTTCTCTCTCTAAGTCTCTCACTCTGTTATGTGTGTGTCGGACAGGTTGATACAGCCATCAGCGTGGGCCCGCTGTGGAGGGGAGTGGACAAGGCGGGACAGGAAAACAGAGGAGGTAGATTCAATCAGGGAACTGATCGATACTGCCGAGTGAGGAAGTGAGCAGCCGAACCCAGGAAATCAGACAACATCCCTCAGAGTCCAGATGGCCTCTGATAAAAAAAAGAACTCCACTACCCACACTGCAGTTCCACCAAGACAAGGTACCACTTCCCCTACTTGTTTCATTCCAGCGCATGGGAACATCACCAGACTTTACTCTGAGCGGAAAGTTACAGCCTGAACAGCTTTGAACATCTTATTTACCCTCATCAGGCTTAGATTAGAACAAGCTTATCATCCAATCATAGACGATTTGTTTTACACAGTCTATTTGCGGTAGCATTACTAATAGATAAACAGACCAGGAGCCTCTTACTCCCGACTTTCCCTCAAAGTCTCACTACAGCAGAAGCAGACGAGAAGATGTGACCTTCTACATTCCAGGACATGCAGTTTTCCTTGGCTAAGGAAACATGATGTGAGGAATAACTGCCATTTAGGTCCCAAGGCAAACAGAAAAACGAGTCTTAAAGAATGAGTGATGCTGCCTGAAGCTTTCATCTAGAGGTGTGGAATTCATGAACAATCCTGGGGAGGGAACTCAAATACGTTGCTCTAGTTGGATCATTTATAGTGACCTGACTGATGACAATTGCACCCTTACATCACAAAACAGTCCAATTTCTGACAAACTGAACCCCATCAATACCCAGCAAACACATTGGCATTATCGTGGAAATAAATCGCAGACGCAGGCTCAAAGAATTGGACCTACACACCTTTTTCCAGTTGGCCCCAGCTCTATTTACAACCCCGAGCGGAGAATTTGGAAATGAGAGAGTGCCTTGCCTCCAGGAGTGGGTGTGGATGTGCAACGTCAGAATGTGTACTCGCGGTGGAATCACCTTGGCAGTTGTTTGCGATCCCTTCATCTCCGATAAGTATAGTACACACGGACGGTTCTAATTCCCACCATTCAGATTCATCTTGGGGTCAGTTGAGAGAGAATGGGGATGCAGAAAAAGAGAAGTTAGAGTGAGATGGGATCCAGAAGGGGGAGGGGAGGGGAGTAGGTTGAGGGAAAGCGATGGACAAGAGCCATATTGTCACAGGGCCCTGCGATCAGAGGAGCGTTGCTGTGTGGCAGTGTTGCTGAGTGGCAGGACAAACAGAGGAGGCTGGCAGGCAGGCAGGTTAGCACAGGAAAACAAAGACCTGCAAACCAAATGCACCTAAAGCTGCACTTTCTGTATCGCGTGTCCGCAGAGGACAAATGTGGAAAGGTCTAAAGGTATTGGAGGAAACCAATCGAGGGATATAAAAAAAAAAAAAAACAGCAAATGGTTACAACCTTCCCGAGGCAATCTTCAACTGATGGAAAAATTCTATTTCACCTGACTAATATGAACAGTCAGTCCCCATGACCAGTGTGCAAGAATCTAAAACACCCCTCTAGAAACAAATCTATCTTCCAGGATCCATGTCAGCTTCCACACAAAGCAAGCACGGAGAGAGGAATACCAACTAAGCAAAAAATATATGCTGAGTAGCAGCGATGTCGTGAGATCACAGGTAATTAATTTTACATTTGAAAGGTTTCCCATTACATATGCCTGCGCACCATTGCTCGCAAAACATCAGTGCAGAACTGGCAAATGGCACAGAATTCTCAAATGTTTGTGTCATTCGGAGAAATTATATTGATCGCGCGCTGATTATAAGAATGTATTTGTTACATGTCGGATGGTTGGATCGACAGATTGTAAAATCTCATTAAAATACACGAAAATATCCTTTCCTAAGTGAACAGTAGTTATTTAACAGTTGACGTCCATAGCATGCATCGGACTGCACTTGTAAGGGAACCTTAATGAAGTGTGCATGTTAACCTTTGTTCGCTAAGATTGGCTGGAGAAGTTCATGTAAAAGAACATTCATGGCATATTTTCTAAATTACACTTTAAACGTGTTTGATATAGCATGGATAGTCCCTGTAATGGATGGCTTGTTCAGATACATTCTAAGATTGGGGTTATATATGGACTGTATATGTACATTGGGTTTCTGTCATGTATGTTTGCGATACACTAGAAAAGCTGGACATGGTATGTATGTTGATGTTAGGAGGGGGGAGACGTCATGTTAGGAGGGTGGAGAGATGTTAGGAGGGTGGAGACGTTGTGTAAGGAGGGTGGAGAGATGTTAGGAGGGTGGAGAGATGTTGGGAGGGTGGAGACGTCATGTTAGGAGGGTGGAGACGTCATGTTAGGAGGGTGGAGACGTCATGTTAGGAGGGTGGAGAGATGTTAGGATGATGGAGAGGCATGTTTTGGGGTGAGAAGCAGTTACAATTCCTACCCCACTCTTTTTCTCTGTTTTCATCTTAGCACTCATCTCAAGGGAGCCTCACGCAAACTCTACAATGGGGGCAAAGCCAGGTCAGTGGGTCTATATCCACTGAAGCCTGAACCAAGTAAGGATGTCAGAGGGAGGGAGGGAGGGAGAGAGGGATGGAGGGAGGGAGGGAGGGAGGGAGGGATGGAGAGAGGGAAAGAGGAGAAGAAGGCAGAAACTAAGGGACAGATATGAGGACAGGAGGTTTGTCAGGGCTTTATCCATTGGAGATCACATTTCTCATTTAACAGTCGGTATGCAGTACACAACAGCAAGGAGACAGTCCACTACTTCATGAATGAGATTACGGAGAGGGGCCTGTGACACAAAGTAGTTTGAGTGATTCTAGGAACAATAGACTGATTGTGTTAACGGAATATCTAAATATATTGAATATTAAGCTTTAAAGTAGACTTTAAAGTAGAAAGAATACGTTTAAAAAGCTCTGGTTTTTGCTGCAGTAGAAGTAGCATTGATATAGCTATCATCACACAACCGTTTGGTCTTATTATACCTTGCTTATTTGGCCGTCAGCTTAAGCCAGACATGTTTTTCACTTCTTTCAGACTTCTCGTCCACCTCGACCCTCAGCACACCTCCCCTTCTGTTGCAAGGGAGTTCACTGACAGAAAAAGAAGTTTAACATTCAAGTTGTTCTTGGCCAGAGAAATTGCCTTTTAATACAAGGTAAATGGAGATAGATCTACCTATATCTGCAGTGAAGCTGACAAGCTGGTCTCCACTAATAGGTTTTTCCCTGGACACTTGATCTCTTTCCCTTTTAGCCAGAAAAGCAATCTCACACTTTGCATGTCTGTGAATATTAACCACCTTGCCAACACAGGCCTCTTCCCTTTTTCTCAAGGTGATCCCATCTGTGTTTATTTGGGGGCTGGGTGTAGACTCTGAGCTGCAGCTATGATGGTCTCCACACTACGTGTGAGTGAGGTGTTGGAATCCCACCGGCTGAAAAGCCTTCACTTTGCCTTCTTAGTGAACATCCTGGGAGACTTATTACAGCATCTGTCTGCCGCCGAACCTCCTCAGGCCTCCCGGAACGTTCTTGATGTTCACACTGCGACAAATGTCGTTTGGAAACGTGAAAGGAGCGGAGAGGGTGATCGTTGATTAAAAAATATACTTTTTGAAATCCCATGAAGGGCCAGTGAGGGCCAGAACACAGGTGTCCTGCCACTCGAAGTGAAAGCAGATGAGTTAGAATGGTTTTATGGGTCTGGTGAGACCACTTTGTTACTTTGATTTACCCCCAAATGCCTGGTGTAGCAGAGTCTGAGAATTGAACGGTCAAACGAAAACAGAGAAATACAGGTGCGTGAGCGATCGAGAACGGTAGATCGAGAGGAAGAGAAGAAGAGAGGGAGAGAGGGTGAGAGAGGGAGAGAAAGAGAGAGAGAGAGAGGGGGAGTGAAAGAAAGAGAGAGAGAAAGAATGAGGAAGAGGTAAGAAAAAAGGGAGGGACAGCAGCTCTTTCTCTGAGCTATGCAGAGATAACACAGAGGTCTATGATTCCCCAGTGGCTCCCAGACTACCTTTAGCACTCTAATTAAATCAAGACAAATTGGCAGGACCCACCTAACCACCAGAGAATGAATAATTCCACACACCAATAGTGCTTTTACTCTCCCTTCTCCCCATGCTGTGGCCATAAGTCAGACTGGACTTTTTAAATAGGAAAAACAATGACATCACTGAAGGGACTAAGTAGCCACAGAAGAGCAGTGAAGACTTAACAGACATTTGGTGTCCCTGTGGAACACACGACCTGTGACCTCTGCTAGCTAGGTGTGACACTGGTGCAGGGAAGTTTAGAAAATGAATTTACAAAGTTCCGTTGAGCTACAAAGCAAAGGCGGATCTGTCACCCAAGCCGTATCAAGTTGCAGCGCGTTCAATCTGACCCGTGAAGCATTGCTCAAAAGAACTTTAGCACCCTTAGCATGTGACTGGTGGGTGGTAGCAGCCAGAGAGGAGGGATTCTTCATCCTCCTCATCCTCTCAGCCCACCAGGACCCAACCTCAGATGAGCCATCTGGCCCGGGAGTCGAGTCACCTCACCCCGAGGTCCACACGCACGCTCGGAGCGGCCAAATCAACGGCATATGCTTCTGCCTCTGTGTCTGGCAAACACACTCTGATCAGGAGGGAGGGAGGGAAGGGGGGGGGGGGGGGGGAGACGGTGCATGAAGTGAGATCATTCCCGCTGTTATCCTAGATTCATTACTGTGGCGGAGGAGGGAGGGGTTGGGGAGAAGGGAGGGCTCAGAGCCCAAAACACACCTTTGCACCTGTTCAGGTATGCTCTGCGATGATGCAACAGCGGGGGACCTGATAGGCTGCTACTGTAGCTGTCAGGCACTGTGGCTCGAGTGAAATATTGGTCTTTGTTCGGGAAGGTACTCTTGCCAGTACTATAAGCCTTGGGAATGACAGCTGTAGTGCGGTATGGAACCACGAGAGCTCACAAGGTTGTGAGCACAATCCACCTCCCGTCCCTTCAGCTCTCCCCCTACTGTACCCTGCTTTCCCGCCATCCCACACTGGGAAAAGCTGAAATGCAAACAAACAACAAGAAAAACACCCAACCAAAAAAACAGACCATACAAACAAAAGCAGCTTGATGACTGGAGCGAGTGGGCAGCGATGAAAGTGCTGAACGCAAACCCACGCCACCTTGGTCCTCCCAGCTTCTGGACAGGAAGATAGATGGCCTGAACTCTATTAATAACTGCACTCCACTTACCATGGCTCCAAAACTGCTAACACTGCAAGTGCCCCCTGATGCTAGCTAGAACAACCACCCCCACAATGTCGCCCACTCCTGCTGATAGACATGCTACATTAGGCAACAATGCAGCAAAAGTGTGCTTAAAATCTCTGACGCACACCTTCTCCCCCCCGTCTCCCCTGTCTCCCCCCCCTCAATGCAAGGACCTATGGCTCCGCGTGTCGCTGTTGCCCTTGGCTGGTGGGAATGTGTTGAGAATGGATGGAGAAGAAGGAACAAAGTAGACCTTTTATTGACATTTAATTCAGTGATATTCATCACTGGATGGCATTGATGTGCAGATGAGAGCGAGAGAGAGAGAGAGAGAGAGAGAGAGAGAGAGAGGGAGAGAGAGAGGGAGAAAGGGAGAGAGCAAGAGAGAGAAAGAAAGAGAGAGAGAGGGAGAGAGAGTGAGAGAGCGAGAGAGAGTGAGAGAGCGAGAGAGAGAGAAAGAGAGCGAGAAAGAGAGAGAGAGTATCTAAATGCACAGCGGCATCAGAGAAGGAGCGCTGACTGTCCTAATGACATGTGACAGCCAGGCATAAACTTGAATATGAAGTGAACCATGATTACAGACCATTAGATAACAATCACTACACAGTGCAGCTAGGGAGCTTTTGTTCCTCTTCTGTCAGCGTGCGCCCATGTGTACGTGTGCCTTCACGCGGGTGCGCTTGTGAACGTGGACGTGCATGTGTACACACGCGTGCGTGCGCGTGTGTGTGTGTGAACGACTGCTTATCTGGCCTCTAAATCCCCATGCGGAGAGGGGGCAGCGCACACTAGAGATAACAGAAAGGTCAACTCCACCTTCACAATGCTACGGGCTATGATATGCAAACATGGCCGACGGTGGGTGCTTCATCATACAGGCAGGTTGACGTGAGAGCCTTTCTCGTGATTAATTCCAACGCCTCATCCTCCACTCCAGTACGTCTCTGAGAATCACACCAACCTCTTTGGCAGCGCGTGATAAAATCCATTCTTTGTTCATCAAATGTTTGTGCAGGGCCCTATTCCCACGCTCTGTTAAAATTACACAAACAATAAAACAATTTTCCAACAATAACATTGATTCAGTACATGTGAATGGGGAAGAATATTTTATGTATTGCAGACCTGACTGGGAAGGAGTGAATGAAATAGCATTTTTCACAAAATCAATACGACCCAATTTAAGACTTCTGACTGTTTAACTTTATATACAAGAGATATACCAGAGATGTCCCCAGTTCAGAAGAGAAGTGACTTAATCTCTCTTTCTGAATGTATACGTTTTCAATGATCACATCCTGCAAACGTTTTTCACAGAAAGGAACTCATGGACCTGATATCCTGCTGAGAAAAAGCCATCCGAAGCAGCCACTGTAGAATCACTGTCCACTCGCTGAACCTCATCCAGTGAACCGGCCCTATGTTGATTAAATATTTGTTCCTCAATTTGAAGTACACACACATACCCGCACGCACACACAAGCGCACACAAATCGTTGCTGCGCCTGATGCTTCCCTCCACCCCATGCATAATACAACATCCCCCCCCCGCGCACACACACACATTCCACACAAACATACACACACATACCACACAAACACACACACACCACACAAACACACACACACACACATTTCCTCTATTACAATCACACTCCCTCATGACCAGCGAGAGCCGATGAGTCTCTCCTAGAACAGCCTGGAAAGGCAATCCACTTTCCTGGGGAGTCAGTGGAGCAGACGACACATCCCTCTCAAGGTACATTATCATGTTGATGGCCACAGACGGCCCCTCGCCTGCCTCCGTCTCCACTCTCACCAACCTCGCTTCATCATTTCCTCAGGCAATGTAAAAAAAAAAGAGAAAAAAGCCTAATTTCCTTTCTCCATCACTTCCTAAAGGTGAGCTGGCCTACAGCATAGCCTGGTAAACCCTAGAGGGGCCTGTTCCCATCTACAGATGACTAATGTACAAGAGAGAGAACGCAACTTGGCCCAGGTGTTTTGCACACGACTGTTGTACTTTACTGGGCGAGATGCGTCTGAGCCAGGCTGACCACTGCAGACAGCCCTGCCCACCCTGCTGTGCGACGGGCAGATGCTGCGCAGCCCCCTGCTGGGTTGCTGAGTGACATCAGGGCCAGGCCTGCTGCTCCTGCTGTCCCGTGGCAGCAGATCGATAACCACGAGGAGATGGAAACGCACGCCTAAGCAGTCGGAGCCAGGCGCTGCTCGCGCTCACAGAGGAAGGTGTCAAGTCCTGGAGGACGGCAGCTGACTGACTGATTGACTCACTGACTGACTGACTGACACATTTGCATGAAGCGTTCTTGACGACGTCTCTGTACTGCAGAGTGGCTTCGTAGCGAAGCACGTATCGAGACACTGTCATCAGAGGTAAGGTCACCTGTCATGGGTAGGAGGAGGGAGATCACCAGGATATAGAGTCACCTCCAGACTCAGCTCCTTAATTCTCCCTGAACGCCTTCAGAAAACCAACCAACTGTGGAGCAGTGCTTAAATGCTCCACACCAGAACCACAGTACGGATGGAGAATTCAAAAGCAGGCATGATCCTGTAATTATGATGAATGCTAAGGATTAGTGTTCCATTTAAGATATACCAGAGATATAACGTGATACTGTGCTCTATAATCTGGAGCTCACGCCTCATGGATTTAATAGGAGTTTTATTAGACCTTTTATTAGACCCTTAAAATCCTGGTGAGTGAATTTTATACAAGGAGAAATGTTTTACCGATGACATGGAAAACGCCTTCCTGTAGTAGTGCTAGCTACTGTACATCCGAATGAAAGGTCACCTATACGAAAACAAATAGATTTCACACATGGTAAAGGAATGCATTTTTCATCTTTCCATTCCTCAAGTGTGTTTCCAAACCGCCCCTTCAAAAGAACAACGCGACCTGAAGCGAGTGTGTCATCCTGGCACCGCAGTCACAGCGTCAAACACAGGCCAACGCACAACAGCGTCCCATAATGTGCTGTCAGCGCCGTTACGCGCCGCGACCAGCGAGAACGAGGCAAACAAGGGCTGTGGTGTGTGAGAGCTCTTGCTGTTACAACAGTAACGTGTTGATGTCAGCAGCGCCCGCTGTTGACAGTGCGTCTGTGGGATCCATCTGTCCGGGACGTGGCCGGCCAGCACCAAGCTCAGCGAAGTGAGGCAGGGGCCTTTGGTGTCAAACGGAGGGCTTGGATGAGGTGTGCTGGACCCCATCCTGCAGCTTCTGGTGTTTGCGTACGTCCCGCGGACACGTCCCAGTCAGACACTGGTCTGAGTCACGGTTCCTGGACAGGATGTAGGTTCGCTGACCAGATATGCACCGTGCACATGCAAATCTGCTAATACTGTGACTCATGAAATGGACAGCTGGAATATGAGCTCATATCCATATGCCGAGCCAGCATTTCTGCACTCACGCTGAAAAGCATGACCCTATTACAAGCGTCGTACATTACAGTGACATTCTAGACGACCAGGAGAGTGTTGCTGTATTTTCCTAGATTTGCTCTGGTCCGCATTAGAAATACAGCGCTTGTGACATCAAGAGAAATGAAAAAGCAAAGAGCGACTATGTGTTTGGACTTCATACGCCTTCAGGTCTTTTCAAAAATCAATTTTTTCTAAGTAAAAAGGTTGGGAAAATCCCAGGATCCCAAAATTGGTATTAATGACGTCCCACCTTGGAAATGACACCAAAAAAAAATCCCAATTATCTCCATAAAATGACCTATTCTGGGGCGGAGGATATGAGATGGAATGGTGTAATTCCATCTAATGTCATGTATAATTACATAGTACATCAGCCATTTCGAGGCATGAAGGCTGAAATGCTCTTTGGGAGGCTACACTGAGGTTCAGGCCATGTACAATGTCAATTATGGTAATGATATAACTGGTCAACAGAGAGGGAAAGGAGGGCTGATGTTCATTCAGACATGATTAATTGATCCTGCTTAACTTACTGCAGCCACAGCTCAGCTCACGGCTCTTCGATTATTGAAAATAATATTTGATTGTGAGAAACTGAGCTAAGCCACTAAGTGCTGTTCTTGGAGTAAGGAGAGGAACATTGGAAACCACACAAGGCTGTTTCAATACGACGTATGTATAACACAACTGTCCTTATAATCAATTATTTCTACCAACTTGTACAGTTATGTTATGTAGTGTAGCGTGATATCTCAGGTTGTGATGAATTATGAATAGAAAGCTGTCTGACTGAACAGGGAAAAAGAGAGAGAGACCAGATTTTCGTAGCAGACTGGAGCAACTTAGTCTCTGCATGCGTTCATCCAGGAAGTCTGGCGTTCTCACCCTTCCCTGTTGTCATCCTCGTCCAGGTTGGAGAGTAGTTGGGAGCCGGCCAGCGAGAGGTCCAGAGCGGCCAGGGGCAGGTCGCGGTAGCCGAAGCTGACCAGCTGCACGGGTGCCAGGCATGGGTTCTCCTCCTCCACAGGCTGGGAGATGATCTCTAGGTCTGACAGGCCAGGGTGCTCCTCCCCCCTGGATAAACACACACGGGAATGCCTGACATCAGGGTTCAGAACATAAACATCGTCTAGCCTGAGCGAGGCCCAGTTTGAAGCCCGAACTCGTCTAACTTTGAGACAGAGAAAAGGAAGGAAAGAAATGCCGTGAGGGAACGATCAAGAGGTCGCAAATGCGCTTCTAAAAGAGGACAAACAAGACACACAGCGGTATTGCAGACTGATTGACATTGGCGAATAGAGAGAGAATCCTGTCCCTCTCTCTGCCTGGGTGGAGAAGAGCAGAATGATGACAGCACGATGAGCATATCCAATTATTTAACATGGATTATTGTCTGATATGCATGAATACTCCTGTTTGTGCTGGAATAGAAATGGAAATGATACAAACACTGCCTGTTATTGAATATAAAGCTTGGCTTGCTCAAAAGAACAAACATCTACTTAAAAGCCTAATTTCTGCCTGGAGGTACAATGTTATTTTTTTTTATACGGCACTTATCATTTTATCAAACAAGCAAATATACAGATTGAGAAACCTCATTTCCGGATTTGTTTTCGCAGATGAATAAAACAGAGCACACACTCGTGACTCATTTCAAAATGATCAACATTTAACAATGCGGCGGGTATTCCAGTTCAAGACAACCAACTATCTACTCTACTCCACTGATGTACACAGAATGATCTTTTTACATTAAGCTTTTGGCAAAGCCACTTTGCCTGCGCATTGACAGCTTCCGAAACAAACGCGCAAATGGTCAGCCGCAAAGCTGACAGAGAGTCCGTGATGCTCGCGGCTTGATGTGTGTCAGATCTGTGAATGACTGCTTGCAGCAAATGAGTAAAAATAGCCTCTATCCGCCGCATTTTCACATGCATCTTGTTAGCGGAGCACGGACAGGCCTGGCGGTGGCGGTTTATGTGTGAGCAGCCCCGCATCGGCGGCGGTATTCTGTCACGGGGCCTGTGGCACGAAGCCGCGCGATCCGACGGCCTCCGTCGTGCTAAAGCTGGGCCGTCTCCACAGAGCACGGAGGTGGAAACAAATGGGGCCCTTCGCTGTGTGCAGCTGCAGACTGTGCCCTGTGGTGCGTATTTTTAGACCAGAGCAGATGCTGGTGTATCATGTCTGCCGTGACGTTCCTCGCCTCCCTTTGTCAGCTGAGTGGATCCCAGCTTCCCCCCCACCATCACCAGCACCACCAAACGTGAAGGAAACAGAGAAGAGGAGGGAGAGGAAGCCGTGAGAGAAAGGGGGAAGAGGCAGAGAGAGACGTAGGAGGAGTAGGAGGAAGATGGGAAAAAAACTGAGAAGAGAGTAGGAGGAAGGGAGGAGGATGGAGAAGAGGGCAAAAGGTTGGAATATAAGAAATCTCCCACTGGCTCTGTCAGGGACAGGCCTCTCTCCGCAGGTCAGAGATGAATTCGGCTTCTCTGTGTTCACTTTCGTTTCGGTTGTGCTGCAGTGTGTTGTGCTGTGCTGAGCTGTGGTGTGCTGAACTGTGCTGAGCTGCATTGGTGCTGTGCTATGCTATGCTGTGCTACACTGTGCTGACCCTTCAGGCTGTGCAATTATGAGACTTCATGGGGCTGTAGGGCCTAGATTTAGCAGGTCAGAGAATGCTCCAGTTCTCACTGCACTGCACTTGATCTGATCCCCACTCCTGGTTCTGAGGGAGACACTGAGGAGCAGAAAAGAATCGTTCATTCAGAGATGTCCTGCACAGTGGCGAGAATAATATGATGCGGAGGTTTCCTGCAGTTATCTTTACGAATGTAATCTTTCTTGGTGCCCAGCTTACTTTGCCTTTTTCTCCTTCTCCTCCTGTTTGTCCTCCACGTTCTCCTACAGGTCCTCCTCCTGTTTGTTCTCCAACTCCTCCTCCAGGTCCTCCTCCTGTTTGTCTTCCACGTCCTCCTACAGGTCCTCCTCCTCCTCCTACAGGTCCTCCTCCTGTTTGTTCTCCAACTCCTCCTACAGGTCCTCCTCCTGTTTGTCCTCCACGTCCTCCTACAGGTCCTCCTCCTGTTTGTCCTCCACGTCCTCCAACAGGTCCTCCTCCTGTTTGTCCTCCACATCCTCCTACAGGTCCTCCTCCTGTTTGTCCTCCACGTCCTCCTACAGGTCCTCCTCCTGTTTGTCCTCCACCTCCTCCTACAGGTCCTCCTCCTGTTTGTCCTCCACGTCCTCCTACTAGTCCTCCCCCTGTTTGTCCTCTACATCCTCCTACTGGTCCTCCTCCTGTTTGTCTTCCATGTCCTCCTCCTGCTTCCACGACAGTCCACTTCCTCCACCTCCACATCCCCTCAGCCCATCTCAAACACCCTTACAAAAAGGCAACCTTGAGCGACCCGATGCTATCAGAGGGGTTCATCTCGCCTTGTTTTATCCAGCATTCTGAAATAAGGTCAACATTAAAGGTCATCGGTTGGGCTCAGGAGTGACGAGAGCTGTTACAAGCCAGTACCACCAGCAAGACAGCCAGTGTCTGGTTAGTGAGGGTGGGATAGGAGAGGGTGGAGGGTGTGGGGGATGGGGGGGGGGGCTGAGCAGCCTGTGAGGGCCCCAGGGCTGATCCGATCTCCACTGTGACTCACTGCAACCTTCCCACAAGGACACAGGGTGGAGACCACACCAGGAGCGTTGGCCCTCTTGCACAAAACTACACACCAGCTCAAACAAAGCACCAGATGCATGCGCATGTAGGTGTGTGCGTGTCCGTGTATTGGCACTGATGTATGTCTGGACACGCTCACACACACACGGCTGAACACAATCCCAAACCAAAACAGTCTAGGTATACCAAGCATGACCCTAAAGTCGCACAAAGAGTCATGTCTTTAAACAGGATATTGTCTGGAACCATTCAAAGTCTGCCTCCATTAAACATCTGGCTCATGAAACAGATTAAGGTTAAGTGGCACACACAATCTGAACAAGGCCCAATCTCTCTCCAATGAGTTTGGACGTACAGTTCCCGAGTTGGTCCCCCCCCACACACACTACAAAATGTTAATGTTTTGTGTGTGTCTGAAAGCAAGCAAAGCTTTATTTTGGGGCTTGTGACTAATCCCTACTTAATATGCTCCCCTCCGACATTGTTGTCTGTGTTGTGACCAAGTACAGACAAACCTCAGGGAGAAAATGACAGGTAAGAACAATAATTCCCCCTTGAGTCAGCGTGCTAGGCTGGAGATCCAGTACAGCACGTCTCCGAGTGAAACCCTGAAGCTAGCCGAGAGACTCCTAGAGAGACGCTGTGACCCTGAGGATCTCCAACAGACAATGATACATCACCAGGCCTGGTAGGGAAAATCCACAAGGCCGAGAGAATATGATTATTTTGTATTTATCTCCGTAGATAGGATTCCAAGCACACTGCATCTTGTACCTCCTGTCTTACAAACCCAGGCTGCTACTTCTGCCTCCCCGACCTTCATCAAATTCAACTTGGCCCCCATCCCAACTGATCATCACTTGCTACCTAATCAATCATGGCAGACACAGGCTGTCTGTCCACAGTCCCAGAATCACATTCCGGCACTATAGTATCCTGTGTGATAGGGCTTGGTGACTGGGCTGCCTGCCAGTAGATTTTAGACCTGTTTGGCGTTTCAAGACTCCCAAGATTCGCTCTATAGGAAAAGCCCAATAGTCAGAAATGCTATTTAGGGTGAAACACAGAGAGGCTCCCTTGGGGGCGAGAAGGGGGAAGGGTTTTTGCACTCACGCACAACCTACCCCCTCAGCCAAATCATAGAAGAAGAACTGTTCTGGGCTAGGTAAGAAAGGTCATTGTACGGCATAATTGGCTCAGGGCAGTCCACTGACCATACAGAAGGTCACGCAACTTGGGGGCAAGACCAATGTCCTTAACCTGATGACAGTAACTTCCCTGCTCTTGACCTTTAACCCTGTGCATTTAGAATCACATCTAGCCTTAAGAAAGAAGAAACCTAATCTGTTACATTTTCTTGCGGGGGCAGAAATAAATGTTCTGCTTTTCTCCTTCTTAATAGGCTTCCCAAGTGGAATGATTTATCATTTCTAGAATTCAATGAATTTATTAATTCAACGAATACAGATCCATTGAATTTGAAACATCTAAAAGTTGACACTTGATCTTTGTAAGACCACAGTTTGTCCTAATTTGCAGTCTCGACCTCCCCACTAACGTTATGCTATCAACACACACACACCTTCAAGTAGACCTGGCTGGAAAGTATTCATTCCCAGGCAGCTAAGCACATCTGATCTTGCCAAGAAAACCCCTCACATAGCAGCTGTCCACTGGTCCCAACAGGTGTTGTGGAGAACATTGGCGTAGCCAGTCATCAGTGTGAGTTAGTGTCAGAGGAGTTCTGGTTAAGATCTTTTTCCATCCAGGTTCCCACAGCAGTTCATAATGGGCAGAAATGTAATCCTTTAAATCTCAAGCTGAACCTCATTAAAGGCACGTTTGAAATGACACCTAACAAGTGAGTTTCAAATGGGCTCCTTCACAACAACATCTCCAATGACATTACACTCACATTCTTTATTTCGTCAATAGGGATGTCAGGAATTATTAATCAAACAGAAAGTAGTTATAGACCAGTCAGTTCCAAATTCTTTGTCTTCAAAGCCTTGCTTGGACCCTGATACGTGTCACAGAGATTCCTCTCCCCGATTGCATATTCTCCTGTATAAGCAACCCAAGCATTTCCTGTGTCATGCTTTTGAAAAGAGCCAATTAGAGACATATTAGCCTGCTCATGGAGTGCGTTTATGCAGGCAGACAGACACCATGTGCTTGTCAACTCCTGCACACTGAACAAAGCAGGCAGAGCTTGGGCTCCAACCTCCCCACCCTCCTGCTGGCATTGAATAAACAACTGGGTAAACAGCAACGTGGAGAGAAAGATGAATGGTTGCCGTCCTGCACCCACAGCCCTTCAGAATCTCAACAGGACCAGGGACCACAGATATGCAGCTGACACTGAGTGGAGGATCAGCATGACACAGACTCACCCCCCTCCTCCCCTCCCTTCCTCTCCTACACAGTCCACACAGTGAGCCACAGACTAGCGCTATGGATTTGGTCAATATAGGCTCAGGCACCATTCAACGGAAGGTTTCAACTTCCCTGTGCCCTTCTGCGGGCTGCAGTAATAAATGGATAAGGATTTTTTTTTAAACGAGTAAAAAATGGCAGGGAGTAGTGGGGGAAACCTATTTTTCAGGGGGAAGTGAAAGGGTGGAATGGTTAATGAGGACTTCCACATCACTACCCTGGGGTTTTCTGGTTGAACCATGGTGAGTTGCCCAGTGGGACGTGGGTTGAAAGTGTACTTAGAGGGGGAGGGGGGTCTGGCAGGCAGGATACTGAGTACAGGTCATGTTATTAGAGGAGGAGAGAAAGCAAGATGTTGAAAGAAGAGGAGAGGGAGAGAGTGAGATGGCGGGTGTGCAGTACTTACACAGGGTTTGCCATGTTCGTGGGTGATGGTGAGAGGAGAGAAGAGTTTGTCTAGGCACGGTTTCCACTCTGTTCCACCTTTTCTAGATCCTGTCTTGGCCGCACCTGATAGACACTGCTCTCATGTTGAACCTGGGGAAGCCACATGACCAGCTACTTAGGCAACTTGTCCTTTTGCACTACAATATTTTCCCTTCTCTCTTTCTCTTGGACACACACACACACATTTCCACACAAACATACTCTTCATCTCTGTCTATCTTGTACACACTATATTTGGGTCTATTTCTGTGTACATATCTAATGAAAAGCACCGCGGTATGACATGATACAGCAATACAGACATTTGCTTTACTTGTAACATGCCAGGTCATATTCATGGCCATACACATTAAGCAGAATTAATAAGATGGAGTGAATATCGCTGACGGGTAGACCGGGGGCAGTGTGAAAATGTTGCCTGTTTTTTTTTCAATCTTAGCGTAACCTACGAGGATACAGTACTCTATGAAACCGACAAAACTAGACCAATCTTAAGACTTGACTCAGTTGCAGCATATTGAAAGACCAGAAAGAGTATGATGCAGTGCGAGTCCTAATTCAACACAGGGGAGCCCTGAGAAAGTATAATCAATTATTCAGTTGGACCAAACGACCTACCTGTCTTGATTTACATTGTTGACAGTCTAATCGTGCCTCCCGTTGTCCCGTGCTGATGATGATGTCTCCCTCGGTGATGATCAGCGTAAGTGAAGCACCAGCCTCGCAATGTGTGGGCTGCTAGCCTTAGCACTTTCTCTCTTGAAAAGCACCCCTGCTGATACCGCTTCAGTTGCTGCTTAGAATCCAATGCAAAACCAGAGTACCGGAGAATAAATGCAAGCATCGTCATTCAGCAAGAACGAATGAAGTGTGTCTGACTGACCAAATAACCAGCTAACTGCATCCTTTCTGCGCGTGGAGTAGAACGTTGTGTGCACTCTGCTCCGGATTCGCTACTGAGGGTTTCCCCCGCGAGCGCAGCAGGGACTCCTGCAGCCGAATATAGACCTCAGAAAGGAGCTGTCCAGGTGCTGAATTTGTGATCAACCTCGAGCTGTCCCCGTGATACCCCTCTACAAGCAGTTGGAAAAATAATATTTCCTAACAAACGCCATCGAAACATTGTCGTTCTCATATCAAAGCGTGGCATAACATTTGCATGACTTCGGTCACGATCAGTCAGATCTGAGATTTTTTTTTCTCCAAAGACACCACAATCAAAGGTGAATTTCCCCACACTTGTTCCTGTGACTATGCGGTCTAGAATACTTCTCAGTAAAACATTTTTTGTTTCTTAAACATATATAAAGCCTACTATGCGAGCATAAATTGTCTTCATACCAATTGGCTTAACCGTTTGTCATTCAACAGGATTAGCCAGTCGATGGTTAAAACGTAGCCTACATCAATCAAATTCAGAACGTCTCTGTAGCCTGTTTCGATCATCCTGTACTGGACCACGCATACTTACAGGGCAGATTTAGCGTGTGTAGAAATAAAGAAAATGATTGCTCTAATTTCTTTGCGAACTACTGAGCCCATTGTATTGGACTATTTCATAAAGGCACGTGGTACAAAAGCAACTAATGTAGCGGCTATCATTTATTGAGGCGAGAATTAAATACAGCAGAATTTGGCACATAGAAAAGAGGTTAACTTCGAAATTTGCGCAGCGATATATATTTACAGATTCATGGTACAGTTGACCTGTTTTAAAAGATTGTAAAACTAAGGGAAAAGTGTGATTGCTTTAACATCTGTCACAATGTTCTAAATGAATAATAGAAATTAATATTCAAACTGAAAGGCCCAATTTATACTGGTTAGTAAATTGCACATTGATTTCAAAAAATTCAAAATTTTGTTTAGGTATGGTCTACAAAACATTATTCCTCAGTACTGTCATTTCAACACAGAAATAACATTCTTTATGTAAAAGGTGCAAACTTGAATGGCTCATGAAGGGAACATTTTAGATGAACCAAAATATCTCATTACAAACAGGTTATGTGCAAGAAGGATTTCAGTCTCACTATTTAAATATTAAGACTTGATCTGATAGGCTTGAAGAAAAAGAAGCTAATTCCTTCTGCATCACTTGAGTAGGATATCACACGTAATGACCACAACAAACACAAGGTTTTTGTACTGACAATGTTCAGTATATCCAATAGGTTAATATAAAGGGTGGGATACCCTAGCCTGTTGGACAGGAAAATAACTCAAGTGAAAAAGACCAGAAAAACAACCATAAAACCAGTAGTTCCAAAGTATTACGGAGGTTTGATCGGGTCAAATGGAAAAATCTCAAATAGAGGAACATTGGAACGTTCCACGACTTGAATTTACGGTGTCTGACTCATGTAAGTCTTCTTAGGTAGGTAGAATACGTTTGGAATATCCAAGATGCCTGTAAATGTTACAAAGGATGACAATATATAAAAGCCTTTATACACAGGGGGGGAAAACAGTCTCGATTTGTGCAAAAGCTCTTTTCCAATATCGCCTGACTAAAAGTGCCTATTCTGAAACCTCTAGTTTGGAGTTTCACCTTTTTGTGTTGGCAACTTCTCTGACCACATGTCCAGCAAACCATCTGGACCAGAGAACAAGTTGGATATGTGCATCACATAGGGGGGAGATATACAATTTTATATTTTGTACAAGGAAATTTCACCATAAAACCTAACATGACAGAGGAATGAGACAATATCCGTATTTATAAGAAAACAAGAATAGTTTGTATTCACGTCTTAAAAGTAGAATGTGATATTTGAACTAAGGTCATAGTTTGAATTGAATTGGATTAAAACAATTTTAACAGAATGATTTTAAATTGAATGTTGTCACTGGGCAAATGCAAGCTTGAACAGTACAGCTATGATACATCAGTAGCACCATCGTCTACCGTTGGCTGCAAGGAGACAACATTATCTCCATGTTGTTGTTGCCCCTGATTCCTCTGCCAGAGAGATACACGCAGGTCTAGCGGCTGAAGAGCCGAGCTCAGCCTAGGTGAACCAAAGTTATGACGGTGGTGTATCCGTGTTGCAAACCATCAGTGTCGGTGTCACACAGTGTGTAGTCCTCTTTGACGATGCGATCACAGCCAATCTCTCCGTTTCCAAAGAAGCCAAAGAGGGGGATGTTCGGGAAGACCTTGCGGAAGGTGTCCGCCTCCACGTTGCGCTGGTTGTTGTAGTAGTTGTGGCCACGACCCACGCAGGCGAACATGAAGCCCAGGGTGTTCCTCTCCGGGAGGTTGGCTGCCTTCAGCCTCTGGATGGTGGCCTCGGCTGCCTTGGGGCTGCTCACATCCTGCTCCAGGAGCACCGAGGCACCCTGGATCTTGGGCCCGCTCAGGGCCAGCCCCACAACACCGTATGAGCCCTGGTTACAGCTACAAAAAGAGGGAGACACCAAAGTCATTTAGCAGTAGGAAATTATACTCTAAGGGGCATGTAACTGAATAAATTAGCAACTGACAAAGCAAATATACACACAACATTAAAATAATTCCTTGTATTTTAACACTCTTCAGCCTATTTCCTATAGAACTGTGTGAGTCACAAACCATTCTCTGGTTGGGGAAAAGACATTCTCCACGTGCCCTCCAGCTATGAGAGCTTTGCTCTTGGCCAGAGGCTCCAGAACCTGGTTGAGGAAGCGGGCAGCTCCAGACTTGTAGGCCTCATAGCCAAACAGCAGGACCACTCGCAGGTCAGGGTTGTCCACTAATCCTGGAGGGACGTGAGAGCAGGGACAGGTGAGAAATACGCATGACTGAACCTGAGGAGCTTGACTTCAATGGGGGGAAAAAAGTGGCTAGTGAGCAAGAAAACAAAAATACTAGTTCTGAGTAGCTATTCGCGAACTTGAATGTGCAGCACACCTGCTTGTTTCAGGGCTGTCTGGGAGATGGTCTGTTTGCAGAAGTGAAAAGGTCGTATGTTGACTCCATCCATACTGGGGAACATAATGGCGTAGCCTGCCTCACCCTCCTGGTGCTCCTGGGGAGGGCCAGAGTGAGACCCGCTAGGAGTTACTGGCACAGGGGAAAAGAAAAAAAAAAAGTTACTCAAATCCTGATTCCGTGCATTTCAGAAAAAATCATTTACACTTTTTCCTATACCTTGTGTTCTAAATTAAAATCCATATAGTTGCTTAAGATAAACTTCGGTTGACTCAATCTCCCATCTATCTTTTCAGGAGATGGAGAATCCATTTCATTTGACGTCGAGGAACCTGACCCTGCTACGACCCAGATCCACGATACCACAGGGCAGCGTTAAGCACAAACAGCCCCTGTCTGCTGTTTAACCTGATAGACGACAAGAACAGCTCGTACGTCTGCGCTTGCTTGAGGGGAAACGTTCTGATTCAGCGTCCCTTCTACAGAGGGCTGTGATTATACAGAGAAATGGGGACGCCTGACTGGGAGCAGACAAGGCTATCTATCAGTCTAACAGCCCTGGCGCTACTCAGGAGTAGAATGAACCAATGGGGCAGGAGGAAGATTAATGGCCAACAACCCTAGCTGGCAGGTGACCCATTCCTCTCTGATGCGCTTAAGTGAAATGGTTAAGATTCAAATACTCCACCGGAAGAGAGTGCATCATTCAGCTGCATCTGGGATAACGATTTGGTCGTCTTCAACTGACGCCAGCCTCTGCTGCAAATCAGCCTACAGTTTGGGAGCAGCCTTCGGTTTATGTTGAAATCAACGTAGGAAAACAAGCATGCCTAGACAGCGTTCTAAGTGAACGTCCTAAAAAAAAGTGACTACCTGTTCTACTAAGTGTCTACAGGGAGGGGGGTATTACTATAATGCTCCTTATTCATATAATTGCTGCATGGTAAAATCACAAAGTAAAATGAAAGCACTGAGAGAAACTACAGCATATGGTTGACAGGAGGTAGCCAGATTGGCATCTTTGATTGGATGAGAGAAAGCTGAAAGACTTACAAACAACCCCAGGGGTTGCGATGCCCATGACGTCACAACCAGCAGGGAAGAGCCGACTCAGATCCTCCACTGTGTCTGGACTCTGATGGCTTTTCCGTGCTGCAGTGGGGCGAGGAATACATTCATTGCATACATGTCAAACTTAAAAAAGGTTGCAAAGATATTGTGTATTTACACTTCACACAATGGCGTATCAATGAAATGTCTATGACATTTTCCAGTTGTCAATTAGCTTGAAGCAGAGGCAGAGCCATAAAAAAATATTTGTGGAGAAAGAAAAACAATTTTATGACTCTGGCCTAAGGACACTATTTTCAAAGCAGGATTTGCCAGAGAAACATACCTCTCTTTTGCTTAAAGCAGCAGTATTGCCCATTGAATGTCTCACTGTCAACCATGACCAGAACTGTTTTAGGTAGCAGGAATACATTCTGTAATATAAGGTAGAAATGTACATGGTGCTTTAGAGTAACGTTTGAACCCACGGTTTACTTTTGAATTCCTACGGAAAACCTATTAGTCACTTGTGTCCACTGTCCACTGACAAATCAGGGATGAATCTTTACCGTTCAACTATTCCAACGTGTGTTGCCATTTCGAGTAATTGAATCTTACCTCCACTTCTTGAGCCAGACTGTGACACAGAGCGTGTCCTTCTGGGTTGGACGGGCCAGAGGCGGAGATCCACGTTAACTTCTGTTGGGTCCTTAGGACTCTACGAGCACAGTTCCTCCATAGTCTGCAGACACTGCACGATAAAGACCATCCAAATGTCACAACGGAACTTTTACCTTTGTTGTTCGTTACTGCCTAGCTAGTAAGCTAACTAGCAAGCTAACAGCTAACTAGCTGGGTGACACTGGCAGACAATACAGCCAGCAACACAACAACTTGGCTATACAGCTTCTAATAAATATTAATTAAAAAGTGACAATGCTATGTATAAAGCGTGTGACTAGCTTATCTCAAATAAAAATACTAATACTTGCAATTAACGATACTTTGGCTAGTTCCGTAGCTTTTAGCTTGCTCCAGCAAGCTGCCATAACTAGCATTTACTAGCTAGCTAGCTAAGTTTGCTACACAGTCGCTTGTTATGTGTATTTTTGCAGTAGCCTACTTACCTCTCGATTCGAAGCAGTGACTTTGTTGGTACAAATGTTAATATTCTTTCAACTACTTCTGCAACATTGCTCAGTACGTATTCCGCCTTACTTTCGTGCAAAGCACCTGAAAAAAATCCATCATTCATGTTTGCTTGAAATCCTTTAGCTTGAGCTAACGTTACTTACTTTAACCTTTCACCTAAGCAATTCTCCATGAGAGAAGTACAATTAGACCACCACTGCCATCTAGTGATTTGTCGCGATTACCGCCAGCAGAGACGGTAAGCAAACAAATGATTTAAGATTGATAATGATTAAATACATATATTAAACAATAATTGAAATTTAAAAAATAATGTCACCAATTTGCTTCCATATAAATGCAATGAATTCAGTTACTTTGAACATCTTTAAATGTTCGAATTGTTGTGACAAACATCAATGTAACCCATACACAGTAGGCCTATTTGTCAGAGTTGTCTGACATTCTTACCTAATCCAGAAGTAAACTCAAGCATAGGTTTAAACTTTTAATAGTACAGCATTATCATATGACATTCATATACAATTTGCACCAAAACAGCACCAATAAACATGATTGTGTAGGAAAAGATAAATTACGTGTTTGAAATGAGATAGGCTAGTTGTCTTACTGACATCACTAGGTCTGTATTGTAAACTTTAAATTACAGTAAAACATAGTAAACTGGTAACAAAATCTTGAGACACTTCGCATAAAATCTTGGTCAACATAATGTGCAGTTTTCATTGTTCACAACGTGCAAATTCTGCATTAAAACGATAGGCTAACGCTATTTGAATGAAAATAACAGAATGAAACATAACTCATCTTTAGTGCGATCCTACACATTTTTGCGTCATGTCCCCAATCCACCTATCGTCTTCTGAGAAGGGGGCCAGCACGAGGCCCAATGTGAATTGTAGACAAGGAAAGGCCCACCAATACACATTAGAGTGAGGAAATAGACTAAAACGTGGTAACGAGCTCTGTGAGATAATGCAAGCGGCACACAGACCATTCAGAAGCAAGACCACTATCAAATAAACTGTGTTGACACTGAATGTACACATAAACGTGAGCAGTGTGGTGGGCTGCTTGTGGGATTGATTATCCTGTTAGTTCTCACTCACATGTCATACTACACCTTCCTGTACATTCTGTTTCAGTTTCGCAATCTGAGACTAAGCCACTGTATGATCCTGTAGTGTTGGTTAATGAGCATGATTACTAGTCCATAGCATGTACTTTTCGAGAGGTATGCAGTAAAAGGTCGATACGGTAAATTGGTATATTTGATAGATTTTCATTCATTTAGCTCATTGGGTCTGTACCTTCATGGCATAATCTGGGTATGTGGGATCTGCCTTGTTACCTGAAATGTGGACATGCCTTTCACAATATGAACATGCATTTCATTTCTCTGATGCATACATTGATTTATATATGAGCTGATAGTGCCTTATAAGCTATATTGGCTCAATTAATGATGTAAATTCTGTCAGTGCCACTGTAACCTGAATTATTATCACAGCATCAGACACATGTCTGTGGTCATTTGCATTTGTGCACAAAGCTAGAATAACAATAACAGTAGGCTATGGTTCAAGCATCATTGTCCATGGCTATCCTTAATTCATTAGAGAGAAGACGATTTTTCTCAAGCTGCTTGTACAGATGGTCTGGACAGTCAGAAAGCATGAAAGGAGAGAAGCATACGGACATAGAAGACAAACAGGAGTTAGTCAAAGATGACCACGAAGACATCCCACTTGACAACGACACACAGGGTTAGAGGTTACTGTTCATGCGTTTCATCTGATATAACGCCTCTGAACATTTGTGCTAATTAATGAACGTTCATATGTTAACAGAAGCAGTCTTGCTTTATGACAATGGTGACTATAGTAACAATAAAACCCAGGTATGAAAAGAGGTTTTTCTGTGGTGACAACTGACAGAAAGACAGGTTACAGAGAAGGTAGAGCTAGTACCATCAGAGAAAGCTCTGGGTGTTGGCAAACCTGGCTGGAATCCAATACACGAAATTATGATGACTTTCACTTCCGTCTAATTTAGTCCCAAGTGAAATCTACCCAAAATACACAAACATGGAACTTGAAGAGAAGCTTTTAATTTTATTCAAAGCTACTCAACAATAAATTAAACACAAAGAAGAAACAAAAAAAGACAAGACAATAGAAATTAAGTTGGAGGAGAATCGGGGAAACGGCTGACATAGATGTTTAGAATGTTTATTTTACAGAAAGCAAAATGACTCAAAGTTCTGTACAAGAGATGGACTAGTGAATGCTGGTGGCAGCAGAGGCCCACAAGCAGTGATGCAGGACAGAGATGCCATTTACAGAGGAGATAGGAAGCTGGGCGTTGCTGTATAAAGCAAAGCCGCTCAACCAGTGGGAGGCGTCTGGGATGGAGGGACGTACAAAAATTAACTGTGGAGGGAAGAAAAAGAGATGGGGGGGAGGAGGAAACAGAATGGGTTTAAGCGGAAATAAAGTATGGAAAGTGAACAACATGCAGGAAACAAAGGCAAAGTAAGAGAAAGGAAGGATGAAAAAGTACTGAAGTTCATAAAGCAGAACCTACATGCTTTTATATGTTGGAAAATATTCAGCATTAGACACTTAAGTTCATAGCTGCAAATACTTTTGGAATGTTGTAAATGTGACAGCTAATTATCTAATTGTCAGGGCACTATAAAATGAAATACACTATAACTATAGCCAAACCAAATTAATGGTGTATAACAACTAATATAGGTCAGTTAAAGAACTGCATCATTCATACATGCCACTAGGGGGAGCAGTGGTGTAATGTAAGTGAGGAGGGTGTTGGCTAAGGCACATGCAGACACAAGCAGGTGGTGAATTACATGGAGGTCATGTCGTTGAGGGCGTGATCCAGCTCCTCACTGATGGCCTTGTACTTGAGTTTCTGGGCATACAGCTCATCTATTGGGTGGTTCCACAGGAAGTCAGAATGGCAGAGTGGAGAGGAAGATGATGGGATGATGGAGGGATGGAACGATAGCAACCGGGAAGATATAGCAAAGAGAGAGAGGGGGGGAATTGGAAAACCAAATGGATTGCCAAACAGCAGGACTGAAGTAAAGGATAAAGGAATGACGAACAAACAAAACATGACGTGTGTAGGGTTGGCGCACGGGCTACTGCTCTGGCAGATTCCTCAGACCCAGCAGGGAATTATGTCACACATACGTTTGTGCTTTCACAGCTTCTAGAGTCACACCATCAGTAGCATGAGAAATGTCTTTGGTCGCAACACTACCGCAGGCCTCTGTGGACTGTGGCTAAGGTTCAGTCTGTCAAGTACAGAACTGACTGTGCAGATATTTGCCCTGGAAAAGATTCCAGTACTCTGCTGACTGCATAAATAACCTGACACCATAAAAGGGTATTGAGAGAGGTCTCGGGGAAAATAGGACCTGAAAGGTATGAAGGTATAATGCTGTGGAGGAGTAAACAGTCAATAAGCCCCGTGTCAGTGTAATGTGTGCACATTATTGATGAGAACAAAAACGAGAAGGATGAAAACGAAACCCGAGTATGAAAAAGAAAATTGTAAAAGAGTCCTACCCTCCAGATCATCAATGGTCTTCTCAAGCTTGGCGACGGATCTCTCAGCGAACTCAGCGCGGGTCTCAGCCTGAAGCACGAGAACCATACGTTCACAACCTCCACAATGACACCGAAGACATCCTCCAATGCACAGAATCCACCGACTAACACAGCAACATCAACGTGACCTCACCTCCTTCAGCTTGTCTGTCAGGACCTTGATCTCCTCCTCATACTTGTCTTCCTTCTGTGAGTACTGTAGTGGAATAATATAGCACGTCAAACACTCACCCATTCATGAAGTCAATAACAAGTTTGAGTAGCGGAGTCTAAGCAACCATGGCGGCATGATATGGAAGCTAATGTTGAAGCAGGACACCTACCTTCTCTGCCTGAGCCTCCAGAGACTTCAGGTTGTTGGTCACAGTTTTCAACTCCTCCTCAAGCTCAGAGCATTTGCTAATAGTTTAGGAAAAGATGAGAGAACAAAATGAGAGATTAAAAAAAAAAAGTCGTGCCACTAAGTTGCTGGTAAACGTCCAGGCTGTCCTAAGTCCCTACCCCTCAGACAGCTCAGCACGCTCTTCTGTACGTTCCAGGTCGCTCTCAATGATCACCAGCTTACGGGCCACCTGGAGTCAAAGCATGGACACGCCACCACAGGTTAGATTCACAGCAGCGTATAATCACAAGTTATCCTTATCTTCTCCTCAAACACTTGAGTTGCACCAGAGACGGTGATCGTGCAGTGACTACAGAGCGTGATGAGGCCAGTTCAGGACACTCGCCTCCTCGTATTTGCGATCGGCCTCCTCAGCAATGTGCTTGGCCTCCTTCAACTGGATCTCCTGCAACTCCATCTTCTCCTCGTCCTTCATCGCCCTGTTCTCAATAACCTTCATGCCTCTAGAGGAGGAAAGGTGGAGACACATAACAACAGGTCATGACATGGCTCTCCCGTTTATCAAGTTCATCAAATGTTTACGGTGCCGGTTATTGACACTGTAAGTCATTACAGTGGGGTGTACTGCAGCATAGTACACCATACCCCTGTAGTGTGCTGATTCAAAAACTGCCATAGGTTGGTTATACATTAAGTGACTTCCTTGCCATAATGACAAGACATCTCTTGTAAATGCAGTTCTGGTGCATTTGATATGTGTCTGTTTGTGGCGCTGCCCACCTCTCGCTCTCATCAGCTGCCTTCTCAGCCTCCTCCAGCTTTGTCAGAGCTGTGGCCAGACGCTCTTGAGCACGATCCAACTCCTCCTCAACCAGCTGGATACGTCTGTTCAGGGAAGCTACATCGCTCTCAGCCTACAGAAGAACCACAGACTGCAGAGTCAACCTGGAGAACACCATCTTGCTCCAACACACACCCATTTGAAGTATTGTTATGCATAACAACAGCATAGTACGTTCGGAGGGGGGATTTTTTTAGCGGATTTTCCTAGGTTTGGCTTCATCACCAATTGGCAGGTGTTATATCTATTCGAGATACTGTCTAACATATCTATTTGAAACATATTCCTATCAGGATGAGGTTTGGATCTAGCTTGTAAGGCTACAGCGTGCTGATAGACAACTTCACGTGGCTATAGGCCCTTAGGTTATATGATGTTAATTCAACGTTTATCAGAATGTCGGGTAATGTACACATCATTTTACGCGCGCGCATCACATGATGTGAAAAAACACAGATTCTGCGAGGGGAATAAACACCCGAATTCTAGCATTCTGATAAACTATCTTGTTGACTGATTTGCACTAATACTGTTGGTAGCCTGCAGACTAATTGTCTTAAATTATTAGAAACGGCTTACGGACTCCCTCGATTCCCTCTCCAGACAGAGTTCCTTTTGTAGCTTCGCAGCTAGTTCTTCTGCGCCGTCAGCCTGCTCTTGCAGTGATTTAATTTTTCTTTTTACAGCCTCCAACGACGTCGCCCCAGCCATTTCGCATGCAGTCTGTCTGTTGCAAATACGCCCTGATTCAACCTGTCTCTGGACACAACACGCGCTCCTTGGGATGCGAGACGTCGGCTGATCCCTGCCCTGTTTGTAATCTACAGCTACTGGGACGGGCACATACCGGAAGTAACTGATTCACACATTGCGCTATATTGCATCAAAACAACTAGTCATCGCTAAGACTGAATAGGGTGAATCCAAGGCCTTTCGTAAGACATTTTTATTATAAGGTGATGTGTGGATCATTTATTTATATTAGGCATCTATAGAGCATCCCCTACTGGCCAGGCTGGAGGCATCCTTTATTTCCCCTGGATAATTCGCTTATTATTTCTTCCAAATTCTGAAAAAAATTCACCATCTTAAATAACCCGGGATAGTAGCCTACGTAGGCCTATAATATTAATTTATAAGACGTAAATGCATACGCGAACACGATATTGTGCGTATATTTTGTTTGATAAAGACGGCATAAACAATGGCCTACAGTTTCCTGTAAAATATTATAAGCATAACCATTTATAAATAATAATAGTAACTATCCGTACTTATACCATAGGTTACTTTAACAATTACTCAATTTATTGTCATATGTAATTGATGATAGAGATTTTTTTTTTCAACTGTGCCATAACTTTCAAGTATTTGGCAAACATTCTGAAGGACCTCCAGGTCTGAGAGCTGTCGGGAGGGGCATTGCCTAGACCAGTAAGGTGTGACCTTACCATATTCAGCGCATGGCTAAATTTACCCCATTTGCCTTTACGGTATTTGTTCTCCCTCCGCCCTTTCAAGTCTTTTCTTTAACGAGCTCTCTCAAATTGCAATTATAGTATATAAGTGCAATAACAATACATTGTTTGCCTAGGGCCTAGGATAAAACCCTATACATCCTTGACACCTACAGTATTGCTTAAGTGTGCCAGGAAATTATTTAAGAGAACTCGAACGTGAACGTGGATCTAATTAAGCCACCATAGACAGTGGGACTGTGGAAGCTGTGACAGCACCCCAAACTTACATCCGCGGCTTTCTTCTCGGCGAGCTCCAGTTTCTCCTGGGCGTCCTTGAGGGCCTCGGAGTACTTGTCCAACTCATCCTCAGTTCCCTTCAGCTTCTTCTGCAGTGCTACCAGGTCATCCTCAAGCTATCAGTCGATGATGGAGGTATAGTTGGAGAGAAGGGGAAGCAGTAGGGAGCGCACGAGAGCACGGTGACAAAGACAGACAAACAAAAAGTAACACAAGAAATTGTGAAACCCTTTTCCCGATTGTTTTGTTTTTGTTTGGCAGTTTCAAAATCTAGAGAAACTTTTGTTTTTGCATGGGGAACCTACTAGAAAACTTCCGCCAAATTATCTGTAAGTGCATAAATCTATGCACAGTTAAATGCATAATAAAATCACATGTCAAGCAAACATATTAATAGTAAATCAGAAATAATGCGGTATATAAGCCTATAGGTTGTTGGCTGTTGTACACCAAACAATTACGTTGGCTCTTAAAATACAGTACAGCCTATGGTCTTTCTCCCCAAAAGATATTCCCCCTGTTATGACATTTTTATTTGTATTGATCCTCTTGATCCTCTGAGGAATTTAATCCAGAGAAGGTTCCATTGCACTCGGTGCCAGCCCCCCCAATCCCTGAGACACAGTGCCACTGGCAACCGTGCGTAAAAACCGCTCTCTCGACCAATCCCGACCTGCTTGCTCCTATCCTCGGCTGCCTTCTTGTCCCCCTCAGCTCCCTCAGCTCTGTCCAAGGCATTCTCCTTGTCGAGCTTGAGCATCTGCATCTTCTTCTTAATGGCGTCCATGGCTGTTAAGTGTTAGGGTTGTCGCGTCAACCGTTGCAAATGAAAGTGAATAGAAGGACGAGAGGCTCCGAGCGTCCGAACCACACTGAATACCAAGCTGGAGTGAAAGCTCGCGCAAACCGTAGGCTGTCAAATACGTTCTTTCGAAGAGGAGTCACTGGATCCCCTTGGATACCCAATACTTTTTTGGAAAGAACTCCAGCTGCTCTCCTCCGCGGGCCCTTTCTTTTTTATGGATCTCCTCGGTGATTCGCTCCTCAAGACACTTGACAACTTATATGACTATACAAGGACGATGAACGTCAAAGAGTCCCCCCCCCCACTAAGGCGTCTGTTCCTATTTCTAAAATACCACAGCCGAGACCCTTACGGAAGTCATGAGAAAAGATCACTAAGAAGTATGAAGTGGAACAGAACTAAAACTTTCGGCAACAGTTAAATCAATGGGAGAAAAACTGCTGTAACAAAACAATTGTATACATTTTCAATATGTTTATCCTCATTTATTTGTAACAGCAATATTTGTAAGCACCCATTGATCTTCAACGTCAATCAAAAAATGGCTCCACATAAAGCAGAGTGAACATATCTATGCACAATTTATTTAAAACTACTAAAACATAATCAGGTGCTTTGCTACACACAGAGTGGTTAAACTCTTGAAAAGTCATTGTCCCTCTAAGGGCTGTCCCATTAGCTAATGGTCGAGTGCTTCTGTCAGTGGGGCTAAAGGACCGTGTCAGGAAGACCCCCAGGGCATTGTTCACCATCTAAAGAGTGATCAGATAGACATAAACACTGCGTGAGCTATTGCTTGAGATACATCATCAACTTTGTCTTGTACCTCTTTGAGATCACAAGTGCGTGAGAGTTATCTATAATGGGTTTCGGTGAAAGACATGAGGGGCTTTAACACTTCAGCCACACCCCTTCTGCAAGTGTCTGAGGGGGGTGACGGTCTCAGCTGTTTACCATACGCAGTAGGGACAGGACAGAGGGACCTCTGCAAGCACTCTGATTGGTCAAGGGGTCCATGCTCAACTTCCCCCTCCCTCTTAAGGCATCCTGCCACATCATGAATTAGATCCCCAAATGCACCTAAATTTTACCTCAACCTCAAGTCCTTCATTTCCCACAAAACCTAACCGCTCCATACATCTAAGTGAAATGTATTGAGAAAACCACGAAGTATAGCAAAACAGATCATACCACAGAAACATGGAGAATATCTCCCCATTACAATCTCTTGAACGGCTCACTGACATTCCAAGACGCTGGTCTTGTGCTCTCCGTTCCTCCCATGTGGTTCTGAGGGTTATTTTTAGTGTCTTCAGACTTGGGGACCACCTGTTTTGCACAGCCCCTAATCTACACCATTTACAAACGAAGGACACTTGCCTAAACCCTTGGCTTGTCGTGAACGAAACTCCCTCGAGAGGCTTGTAGATAGTGAAACGAAAAAGCCCTGTTCTGCGGGCACAATTCCTTTGGTAAAATGGATCAGAATGTCTTGTATGATGCAATATACCCAGATTGAGAAGTTTGAAAAGTTGAAATGTTGGATATTTTATGACATTCCTCTCTGGTATGCTTTGGGGTGGTCATGTTTGTCAATGTGTGTCACTTGTCAGTCTTGTCAGCCTGGGCTTTGTTCAACTGTTGGGCACCACAGGTGGCAGTGTCTTTCATGCACAGAGATCCTAAAGGCTCACAACAAAATCCATGCCAGCTATTAAAAAGACAGTTTGTGATGTCCACAACTCTTGTTTACAGGGTTGCTCTGTGACATTAAACATTTATTACTCTGCATACTTATTCCAGAATAGGGGCTATTATATAGGTTCACCTGGAATACAATACATACTATATACCATTAATCAAACTGCGTTTGTATTTGTGTGTATGTTATGTCTGCATGTAAAATGTGTTTATTTGACATACAAATGAATGAAATGAACTGGAATCTGCTTGTGTAAAATGCTCTTCAATCGATTTCATGGCCCCTGGCTGACAATAGCGTGTCAACTAAACATTCCTGGAATTCCTAGTATGGTGAATGTTTCCTGAAACACTGGAGAGAGCTGCGTGGTGTTGATCTCTAAATAACCACTTGGACATTCAGGAGCTCTGAAATTGTTCTTAATTAGCTTGAGGGTGTCTGCTGATGTGCCTGAATGCACTCTGATTTATCACCTCAAGTTACATTCAGTCCCTTTTGTTTTCACTCTCATAAATCTTCTATTGGCGCGTGGTGTGACAATGTTAGGTGTCTTTCAACTTCCTCCGAATTCTCTCAATAACCAGAAGTGTCTGGATTTGTTCGTACCCTCCGAGTCAGAGCAGGATGGAGAATAAGAGAGACACACACGCCTTGCCAACAGCATCACTGTTTACTGTTTTGTGGTTTGGATGAGTGGAGCTTGAAGTCATCTGGATGACAAGAGAGTGTGATGTCCGCATTTGAACACTGACAGCCGAATATAGTATAGGTGGTAACGCAAGTTACATCACTGGTAAGCTATTCTCCCTCGATAGTCAAGGAGTCTTAGTGGAAAGTTAACTTTATGACGTCATTGGCTTTGACATCACATTTATGTCATACACATTCAAAGAGCATAACATGTTTCTACCATTGTCTGCCCTAGTTGTTTATTTCTACATCAAATAAAGATGCCTTGTTTGCAATTTTCAATAGTGGGATAAACTATAACTACAGCATGGTAATTATGGTAAAAATATGGCAATGCCAGATGTCTGTGGACTGAGTAATACAGCACGACACATAAAAGCTCTTAAAATAAATTACGCCTCATGTAAATGTTTTACAAAACAGTCTTTGATATACAGGACGTTGCGACTCTGGGCTTGAACTGATTATTCAAAGTCTGGACGGTTAAAACGAACATGACAACTAAGCCACTATTGTGTTTAGTGCATACAGATCAGGTATTTCAATTCAGAAGACAGACATGAAAGAGGAACCAATCAGGACAGAGATCCCCCGTGCTGGTGGAAGGTAGCAGGGGACACTGTGGCTTTAATCCCATTCTGGGAGCAGCTGTGCCAGTGTAATAGACATCGCCTCCTCAGATTTTAGAAGGGGGGCCAAAATTAGCGCAGATCTCAGCTCTATTTAGAACAAGAGCTCACTGCTGACTAAGACTTACCATCTGACCCCTTTCAATCCACAGAGACACTTAAAGGGGCACTGCCCGCAAAATGGGCCCACGGCTTCTTCCAGAACTTGGGGTGAACCAGTTTGCATGCACAACCAGGGGAAAGTTGCTAAATCTGTCTACTGTATGTATGGTGTACTCCAGTTCTGTATGTATGGTGTACCTCAGTTCTGTATGTGTGGTGTACCTCAGTTCTGTATGTATGGTGTACCCCAGTTCTGTATGTGTGGTGTACCCCAGTTCTGTATGTGTGGTGTACCCCAGTTCTGTATGTATGGTGTACCTCAGTTCTGTATGTGTGGTGTCCTCCAGTTCTGTATGTGTGGTGTACCCCAGTTCTGTATGTGTGGTGTACCCCAGTACTGTGTGCCCATTCTTTATCAACGATAGTCATGCTTAAACCTTAGTGATGTTGCCAGACCTGCCAACATAAATACTACAGAACAGTATTAACTTGGCTTTCCTATTATCCAGTTTATGAACCATAGTGGGACATGGTACCTTACATGTTGTGTTTGACAAGGAACTACTCTAACAATGCCATAATGAAGAATCAATAAGACTGAGTCAGGCCAGGCCAGCTGGAGTGTTCAGGAGTGTTCCCTCTGAAGAGAAGCTGAGGTAGGATGAAAGCTGTGGGGAAACCTGGGAGAGTGTAGGGACCCCCATGTTAGCCTAGGGTCCTCTGAATACTGAACCCTGCCCAAGCACCCACTCCCTTACAGCACATAGAAGTAGGCTCGTGTGTTTATTTTGAAACCCTTTATTTTCATTGAATACAAAAAATATCTTTCTTGTGGCCAGATAAATAGTTTACATAGTGTATGTTACTTCATGTCCATCTTTACTGTAGTCATTTCACTGTCACTGAATTCTGCTGAGGGGAAAACACACAGGTATGAGCATATTAGTCGGTACCATTTCAAAGTCACAATCTTAACAGCAACTGATATATCTTAAAATCCTTATTTTTAATCACTCAAAAAAGGTTTATAGTGGCTTAAAGACAAAAAAGGAAGAAAAAGGAAAAATCCATAAAACTTCAGTGATTTTACTGGTAACATACATCAGGTAACAGACCCCAAAATTCAATTTGCCGTAGTTACATACCAACGTATCGGGTACATGCCCATGGAATGCAGTACAAAAATGCGTTGTCTTCATATATATAATATACATTCTTATATATACTGCTGGAGCTTTTTACACTGCAATACATTTAACTCTGACAGATGTACAGTTCCTCTGAACTTCCAAAGTCATGTTCACAGCAGGCAGAGAACCTGGGCAAATTGCAGAGTAAATTAAAAAAAGAAAAAGAAACTACTGGACAATGTGTGAGATATCAATATTAAATACCCATTGATACAAGCAACACTTAATCAGTACCTCTCATCAACAGTGGAGGCAAAAGTGTCACTCAAACAGACCAGATGCTGTATGGACTACAGACTAAGGCACTAATAAACTACAAATACCAGATGAGTGGACCAATGTTCAACAGCAAATACAAACTCCAGTCCAAGTTTCACACAAACTAAAAGAAAGAATACCTGCAAAAGGATTATTTGTAGTTTTCGTAGGATTATTGTCATTGTATATGCACCTCGGAATACAACCATCATTTCCTGTTGTGACTGAATTGAGTAAAATCTGTAAAGCCATGCATTGGACAACGCAGGAGCAGAACAAAAATGGCTTTAGCCTGCATACACTCACTGTCAATAAGACTAGGAAACCAAACACTACAATCAAATCTGGTCAACACTAGGTCAATATATTGCAGGAGCACATCCAAGGAAGTTAAAGCGAGCACCTTTCGAACGACCGACACGTGCAAAACACAGAGCATGAGATGTCGTCTAGCGACCCAGAAGTGTTGGAGCCACTCAATCAAACCCTCTTTAATAAGGACCATGTAAAGAGGTGGATTTAAACCTTGTTGACCAGCAGGGAAGATTAGTACATGGTGCATAGTTGATGAAGAGGCACCGTATTGACCGGTCAGTCATTCATTCGCTCATTCATGAAGTCTAAGGTGTCACTAAAGCTTTCCACAGCTGACCTTTCGAATCATAGAAATCCTGCACAGCGACTTGATCCCAGCTATGGCTGGTGTGTCACACTTGTTACATGATTTGCATCGAACTGCCTAAAATCAGAAATACACGTTAAACCAACACTTGTAGTCCTCGCTTACGTTTTTAAGAAGTGTTTCTGAAGCGGCCTCTGTGCGATATTGCAAGGGTTGGGGCTACTACGTACCCACCAACAGCAAACCATGTGTTTGGAGGGCTTGCTTGACACAGAGGTTATAGAACACAACAGCGCCCTCTAAAGCACCAACTGGGTTATTGCATCGTGTACTTCAAGCTGTATGGCTCAAAACGTAAACTTTAAACTAGCAAATGCTTAGTAGGAAATGAGTGACCTGGGCGTGCAATGGTCCGTGTGTGGTTGACACAGCTCTCTGACCTCACTGGAGCGATGGGGTCACGTACACTTTCCTACAAGCACCTCATCTTATAAAGCCCTATCGTGTCTATGGTCAGATCATTTATAGGTGTTTACCACTATAATACACTTGAACGGAGGATGTCATTAGCCGTAAGGAATCGCACAGAAAAACACTCATAGTAAGAGACTGATCAACATTTTACATTTGTATTTGAAGTTTAAAAGAAGTCTGCAATGTGTGTATATATATGAGAAGTGTCTTAACCATCTTGTATTGCAATGCTTTAGTATCTCCCTACAATGACATTTAAGAATTTTACTCAAATATGGTCCAAATACCTCAACAGTCCAAATTATCAGTCAAATCATTGGCAGTGAAGCAGCACAAAATGTGTGCCAAACCAGAGAAGTGTGTGTGTGTGTTAAAATAAGGAAGTCTGGTGTACACCTCATGTACCATTTAGTGTTCTCCTCTGTGGACGAGCTTGGATCCACGTTAGTGTTCAGTTGTAGGTAAATCGCTCACTATACGGTTAACTGTACTTTCTCATTTTGTTTTACAGTTAAATTCTTATTCCGAACTATTTTTGGTAAATTATGCAAGACAAGTAGGCTGTTAAAAGCACCTCAGTAAGTATGTACAGTGTGATAAGCTTAAACGTAGGTACACAATCTTCGAGGTTTAAGACCATTCCAAACCGGAAGGAACCTTTCGGTCTCCACATCTGGGCTTCAACCCCACTGAAAGAACAGGAACACAGACAAGACCAGCTTAGCTGAGCCGGGTCGCGACACCAACATGAACAATAGTTTAGGTCGCCACTGTGTGCATGGTTATCACATCCAGTCTACAAATACAGACACGCATACACCCCCTTGCCGCACGCACGCACGCACATGCACACACGCGCACACACACACACAAACACACACAGCGGCGGGACGGGCTCGGAGCAGCCTTGTTAGTTGTCGTCCTCGCGGAGCTCGCTGGGCAGGAACTTGTACTGCTGCTGTCTGATCTGAGCCAGCTTCTTCCTGGCCTCCTCCAGCTCTCTCTCCTTCCTCAGCATCTCCTCCTGAGCTGCGATGATCTGGAAACGAGAAGGCTCAGTACACCTCACACACCGACTGCTTATGCCAGCAACAGAGAACTGGACTGCCTCCCGCAGCAACAACTACTACAGCCTCGGTGTGCGCTAAGATAGGAACGTTGGGTTACGTGCAAGCGCTTCTTAGAGCGGACGGTAAACGTGTGACGGACGTGTGACACCGGATTCTCACCTGCGCAATCCCGCCCACAAACTTGGTTTTGACGACCACGCTGTCATCGTCTGCCTTGTCGAAGGCAGCCTTCTGCGCTGCCCGCACAAGGTTATCGGAGGCCCGCTTTACCGCGTTCCCAGCAGACTGGGGAGGAAATGCAAGTCATTACAGCATCAAAAATACTCATCTCACATCTTTTTTTTGTTAGCATCGCTATTTCGTCTTCTTTTTTTTAAAGCCGTATGAACTTGTCGTGTTTTCATCCCAGCTCTGTACATTTCTGGAGGTTGTACCTGTAATCTCCTCATAGCCTCCGAGTCCTGGTCTGCCTTGACCTTACAGGCCACCAGGAGCTGAGCGGTGGAGGCAGCCACCTGCTTAGCGGAGGAGATTAGCTTCTCCTCGCTGGCGTGGCCCTGAACAGAAGCGTTGGCCGCCTCGCACAGGTTACTGGTGGCGGCCGCAACCATTCGTGCCTGGAGGGAGAGAGAGCGTCAACATGAGGGTTCACACCTGACAGCACAGCGAGGTTTCATTTCTCCTCCCACCTCCCACTCAGACAGATTTCTGCTTTTGTGGAATGCGAGTATTCAGGTTTTGTTTGATGGAAAAACAAGATTGTGTGAATGTGTGTATGTGTCAACACTGACCGCTGAGATGAGGCCCTGGGACCACTGTCCATCGTCCACGGCGTTGGCAGGGATGGAGCCCACCTTGCCCTGCGCCACCAGCTCCCGCTGAGCCGCTGACGCCGACTTAACCAAGGCGCTGGTCGCTGCGGCAATGGACTTGGCCGCCTCCAAGATCTGTTCCTCGAAGTTCAGCGTCTCGTCTGCTTGCTGGTTAGGGGGG
>BROE01000013.1:6173182-6247345 GCA_036571765.1 Plecoglossus altivelis
GGGTGTAGGAATGGTACAAAAGGAAGGGGACAGGGGGTCTCCAGACCAATGCTGATCATCTGTATAATCTGATAAAAGGTGTATAGACAGATTGACTGAAAGTCAGGCCAATACATCAATGAAAATTACAAAACATAAAACACATTCTCGGATTTCAGAGAATGGGGTTTCCATAGCTACATTGAACACTACTGTACAGTACCCTCAGACTGAGCAGTAATAACGGCGCCTTTTCGCCGCCACATACATACAAAAATACACACCGAAGGAAGATACAGAGATACAAAAAACATACGTGCAAACCACTGACAAACAGGCTATGGAACTACAATATCAGCCACAGAATCTGTTTCCTTGGAATTCCACGATACTGAATATGACAACAGTCGGTGATGGCGATCTTTTCTTTGGAGGACGTCCTCAAAATCGCCAACACCCTCGACCTTACTACCACTCAAGTTTAAGACGGAGCACAAAGCCAGAAGACGGACTTGAGGTTAGCCACTATCTGGCCTTGCTCTGAGCAGGTGCATTGTGGGAGTTGTAGTCTCCTACCTTGGGCTTGGCTCTGGGTTTCAGTTGTTCCAGCTTTTTGGCCGCTGCCTCAATAGAGGCGGCTGCTCCGAGTAGTTCTGTCTCTGCTATTACAGTCGGGTCCTCCGGATCCACCCACTCGGTGCCTGTAACACACACACACACAGTGAACACGGGCTAAGATGTGCATTTCCCTTTTGACCCACCCACAAGCAAATCAGAGTTCCTTAAGGCATGCCCCACATCACTGAAACCCCACAGACAATACACAGGACAGGAACAAAAAGGTTGAGCAACTGTGCATGCACAGCGGATGACGGTCAAACAGAGATGAACGTGAAGGTGTCGCACTGTTGCCTGAGAGAGAGAGAGAGAGACGGAGAGAGAGAGAAAGGGAGAGAGAGAGGGAGCGGGAGAGAGAGCGAGAGAGAGGGAGGAGACGGTTGAGTGAAACGAAGAGCATAGCCGGATGGAGATGAAGCCATTATGGAGCCACAGGGGTCCCTGTGAAAAGTGCCATTCCATGGAGAGAAATGATTGTGAATCCTGGGAGAAATGGCTCAAACATTCCTGCACATGAGGGGGTTAAGTGCTTGGCTTGCAGGCGGCATTCCCAACTTACCTCCGTCTGTGGCAAGAGACAGGGGGAAGACAAGGATGTTACTGAGTAGAGCTTAAATCCACAAACATGAACACAAGTAGAGAATCCAAAACAGGTTCAACTGCAGTCTGGGGAGTTAAAACACTGGGCTGAATTCGGACCAGATTCGGCCAAAAACACACAAAGCACCGTGCTTATTTCTGGACAATCCCATGGAGTGTGTGACATGTTGCAGACGACGGTACAGGGCTGTTTAGTGTTTCCCAGTAGCACTGTGTAGTGACTGTTGTTACCTTTCATGGCCTCAGCAGTCTGGATGAGTTCAGTGACGGCCCCGGCCACACGCTTAGAGTGCAGCAGGAGGTGCTGCTTCTGCTCTGGTGTGGGCCTCTGGAGGACCTGGGGACGCGCACACACACCCGTTGTATATATTGTGGTGTTTGTAGCCCGTGTGGTTTCATTGCATGTTTTTTTTCCATCCTTGTTGCATTAACTACACCCTTGTGTCTTCTGCTAATGCAACAAGAACAATACGAGATGATACATATTGTTCAGACAAGAAAACTATCAGGAACCAATCGATCCAATGCAACTTCTTCTTGTTACGAACTGCAATAAAGCAGAAGTTTGAACTTGTAACTCACCAGTAGAACGTGGTCTAGCAGGTCGATGTAGCCTGTGGTGCACTCGGCCCCGAACATCAGCGCACGGCTCCTCACCTCCTCGTTCACTTCCTGGTGATATGCCGCTTGCTGAGGGATGAAGATACAACAGCGTCAGAGGTCAAAGGTCACAGGAGTGCCAACAAGGTCCAGCTTGGTGGTGGTGATATTTGGGCTAATGCAGCTTGGTGAGGACCTTGCAAGTGGTCAGCATGTCAGAGATGGCCTTGCGACTCAGGTTGGCGGTGTGGATCACATCCTCCTGCCTTGTCGAGTTTCCGGCTGACACCGCTTTGGCCGTCGCCATGGTGATGCCCTTTGTCATGCGGATGAACTCTTCGGGAGTGGTTGACTTGTCTGGGATTTCCCTGGACTGGAACACCTGCTCCGGAAAAGCCCCCACCGGGCGTCAGTTTGACAATATAATTTCTGCTCTTTTGTTAGGCTGATAACTGGTCACTGCCCTCTGAACCCTCACACTGCCTCACGCCTTTGCCTACCGTAAGCTCCTGCTTAATGCATTCGATGGTGGCCTCCAGAGCTCTGGTCCCCCTGGTCGCCTCGTCCTCCACGGCCTTCACGGTCTTCAGCAGCGAGGTCACGTTGGTCACCATCACCTGGGCAACAGTGGCAGAGAGGACACGCTGAGAGACAGCTTACTATGGGATGTTGTTCCACCTACAGCCACCAGGGGCACTAAGCTGTCATTTTGGCACGAGAAAGAGCTCAGGTGAATTTTATTTCAGAGACTTGAGCAGAGACTAGCATGAACAGACTGCTTGTTTTGTGTCATTTTGTGTTAATTTGAGATTAAGTATATAAAGGGGACCTAAATAACAATAAAAAAGGCCTTTTTGACTGTTAAGAATCGAGAGTCTTACAACAAGGGTTGAGCTTCATGGAACTGAAAGGTAGGGGGAGCACAACTGCCACGTAACAAACCCCCCACAGCTCTCAGTGGTCAGAGCTAGGAGTTACCCCCCACAGTACCTGCTCCTCCGGGGGTGCACGGCCACCCAGCCTGTCATCCCCCTGTCCCAGGGTTACTTTGAGTCTTGTTAAAACTCCACCACCACCACCACCACATGCTGCTGCTAGGGGGAAGGGACAGCAAGTTGGGAACTCACTGCCAGCTGATTTAACGGGGGTCATAGATGAGCTAGGAGATTACGGCATGCTGATGGCATGGTGAGGGGTTGGGGCGGAGGCGACTGATGAATAGCCTGTCCCTGGAGGCAGGAGGGGGGGGGGGTGGCTGCTATGCACACAGCATGCCTTTCACCCAGGAGAGCTCACCAGAACACCGTTAACGCTCATATCAGAGTTGGGAGGAATGCCATGTCCTTCTGCCATGTTTCTGGAGGAGGACTAGGTGTGGATTACAGTATTTAACGGTGCGGTAGTTTAAACACAAGTGCAGCAGGTCAAACAATGGATAACAGATGCTACGTTTTTTCCAATACAAAAGATCCGTTTCCAGCAAGAGCTGCGGTGCCCCCCCCCCCCCCCAACACTAGACTGGCTTCAAACGCCACGCAGGTGAGAGTGTGCGTTACCTTGGCGGCGCTCTTCAGCTGGTACATGGACGGGTCGTCGGCCGCCTTCCCCGCCGCGCATTTGGTGGCGCTGATCAGCTCGGCAAGAGCCTTGGCAACGTCTTTGACCGCGTTTATCAAGACCACCTACAGAGAGACAAGAAGGAACACATGAGAAACTGCAGACCAAAATACAAACCAAATAAGCATCCTCGGCCAAGTAAATATTTGTTCTGTACGATTGTAAAGCAAGGATAAAGAAATGACGTCATTTGTTAGTCTGGTCACTTTTTTACCACAACAAACTGATTCACAATTGCATTTAGCCTGTCAATCTGATCGTAAAAGCTCTATTTGTTATGAATCCACTTTAAGTACGCCTAATCATGTTGAACATGCTAACTCAAATATAAAATGGAGAGTGATGAGTCAACCTGTGTCTCGGGGTTATCCGAGCCAATGCTGGCCGCGCCCAGCTTCACGACGTCAGTCAGCTGGGTGATTGTCTTGGCAGATGATTGGGCGGCCTGGGCCAGCTTGTCCTGACCAGAGGCTGCTCCAGACACCAACATCTTGGTGTCCTCTACTAAAGCCTTGGCCGTCTTCAATATGTTCTCCCTGAGAGAGAGAGACAAAGAGAAACAGAGGGAGAGAGTGAGAGACAGAGACAGACACAGACACAGAAAGAGACAGATAGACAGGGAGAGACAGTAAAAACAGATGGTGAGGGGGAAATAACCCAACAGTTACCACTGTAAAACGTTAGCTAACACAGCAAAAATCCTTTAAAAACTGCTAAGAGGCGAAATAACATCAAAAGTAACAGCTGTATTCCGTCTAACTGATATTCTTCAAATGGAAAAGCTCTTCATTCTCTATCAAAGGCAGCACTGCAGGTACGTTCTATGGCCTCCAGTGCTGGGAGACTTCCTCATTTCAGTGAGGATGATTTGTAGATTCTAACTCCAGCCATTTCCTCTACTGTGATCACCAGGTAGTATGTCTTCCTGTCACTCTGAGGGAAAGGGGCGGGGTCAGCCTAGAGCCTGATTCCAGTCTCGCCAATCACACGCTAGACCTAGAAACCCACAGACCGAGACACCCCCCCCCCCCCCAAGACAGCGCGAGACATCCAGACAGTTCCACACGTCTAGACACCCCTCCCATTGACAAGCCCACCTGTGGTCCGCAAACGATTCGTCGTTCTCTGCGTTGAGGGTGCCCGCCGAGGCGAACATGATGGTGGTGTCGAGGTCAGCGATGATGCCGGACACGGCGCTGGCAGCTGTGATGCAGGCCTGAGTGCCCTTATTACCAGCCTGCAGGGCAGACAGCACCATGGACACCTGTGGAAACACACACCCACATTCACAAACAATGGACTGACATGGCTACTCATTTGGTGGGCTTTGAACGTCATAACGTTTCACGGCGATGTTGACAAGGGTCAGAGGCAAACAGTAGTTGTTGAGAACTTGGGAGTGGTCTGTGTGACAGCCGAATGCCTGTCTGAGCCCAGCTCTGCCCACACCTTGGAGTGAACTCATGTTACTCTTTCACTCTGATACACGGGCAGAAAATAACTGTTTACTCAAGCTGCCAAGATTGTTTCTCTCTCAACATTAGTCTAGAGGCAAACAGATTAGCACAAACAGTGGTGGACAGGAATACAAAGGGATGTGTGAAAACCACGGAGTTCTCTGGAAAGGATTGAGAGAACGCACAATATCATTATACATGTCGTGCCGTATGGAAATACGCTCATATTAAAAAGACATGCACCACCAAGTCTTCATTTCTGACAAGCCCTGGAAGGAAGCATTTTTGTATCAATGCAAAACATATTGATGCCTCAGCTTTTCTCAAGAGAAATCATTTGGGTTCAGCACTTTAGTTTTCAACTACAAACTGATAGATCACGGCATTGATTTAATGCCTGTAGAATACTTATCATGCATTATTAAGGGGAACTGAAGACTCTATTGCCCCAGCCTCCAATTCAAACAGCTGTAAAAATGGACGCTTCCTTAAAAAGTTGCAACGCACACAGGAAAAAAAAAAACTTTATTTAGGACCTTGAGCGTAGCGTGTCTCCTCTGGGTCACAGAGAGAAACCTTGACTCCTTCCCGCCAGCGCCTAGAGCGTGCGGAACCAGGGGACGGTAGTTCTAGTACCTTCTCTGTGACAGTGCGGGCACACTCGATAAGCTCTCTCTTGGTGTAGCTGTCGGAGGGGGTGACCTGCAGGGCTCCTGCCTTCTGCACCAGGTGGATGCAGCCATGGCCTAGTTCCTGGACGCGGGTCTTAATCTGGTAGCCAATCTGGATTAGAATGCAGGATGGGGTCACATTTACATTTGAATCATTGAGCAGATGCTTTAACCTAAAGGGCCCTACAAAGTGCATATGATACGAATGGCGGACGATCGATGATCAAACAGTTATTTGGCGTCTAATATTTTAATGGTAAAACTCGAGGAACATTCTGGATTTACTCGTCACGTTTACAATTCAAACGACATCATCAGAAAGGATAAACTGTTTAGCGATGTTGCTGCCAAGTCATGGCCGCCATCTTGTCCCTTCCTCTCATCTTTATCTCTTCTAAGGCTGCGTTACAGCGAGGTTGCAGTGAGTTTGCAGTGAGGTTGCAGTGAGGTTCCAGTGCAGCTTCGCTCACCTCCTCTGGCTCCGCAGTGTGAGCGGCCAGACGTCCCTGCTGGGCCAGCTGGCTGTAGTCTGTGGTCACCTGAGAGGCCAGGCCTCCCAACTCCTCTGGACACGTCACAGACTTGGTCATCTGACAAACACCAAGCACAGCTCATCATACAAGGGTGACACTACCATGACTGAGATACTCAGACGATTGGCCAATTCAACGATTTAAAAAAAGTCTTGTTACTCGCGTCAGAGTCGTTTCTCACCATTTCCTGAGCGGTGACAGCGATGGCCTTGGAGTATCTCACCATGGTAGTCTGGTAATCCACGAAGGAGCCCTCTGCATGAGGAGGTGTGCCCTCATCCAGCTGACACACACACACACACACACACACACACACACACACACATCAGCCCGCATTACTAACAGAATCATTACCCTGTAATTCATTAACAGTGCCGCACATATTCCCGACAAACAATTCGTTCACCTTCATTAGTGATAATACGCACTTCAAGCTTTCAATTATGAGATAACCACCAGAGCATCAGACTGAAAACCTGCTTCCAACACCTGGCTGATGATCACAGCTTTTTTTTCAAATGTTCAACACAAAAACATCATGTGATTTTATAAACCTGATCAACGCAGCCATTTAATTAACTAACATGTTGTAAAACGCTGTGATGTGCAGTTGTTCATGTTGTATTGGCAATATTACTGATTGGTATCCTCTGACTTAAGCTATGATTTAATTCCCTCCCATTACAGGGACACAAGGAGAGCCGTTATCACGATGGATTATCTGAAGGATTACCTTACTCAATTTAATCAGGAAATTCACGGGTAGGTACAAACAGTCATCTTGCAAACAAAGCAATACACCAGGTACAATTATTCAGGTCTGAATCAGGTCAAATGGGCCAATAAAAACATCTCAGAATGACGAAAAAAACGAAGATCCAGAGGAGCTGCTGCACATCCTCTTTGCTTCACACTTCCTACGTGGCAGATCCCAACATGACTGTTAATTGGATGACAGAGGCTTGCTGTCACCAAGTCAGTTGCTAGGAGAAGATCAGAGTTGCGAAGCTCCTTCCCCCCCTCCACACACGCACGCACACACAGCTCACCTTGCCCATGGCCTCAGCGATGGAGTCCACCATGCCTCCCACCATGCCCACCTCGCTGGCCGCGTCGTTCAAGGTCACCATGATGTCGTCCACTGCCTCCTTCATCAGCTGGGCTGCCTCGGCTATGGCATCGTGAGTGTGGGACGCCTGCAGAGAGAACACAGTTAACCAGCCTGACGTTCCAATCTCTGGAGGCCTTTCATTTATTTGACCCTTTAAACCAGGAAGAAGAAAAGAAAAACAACCATTGAGAATCTTTTTCAAGGGAAACATGGCCGTGAAAGGCAATAGAGCAGCATTTGAAAGTTACTGCTGTTGAGGGAGGGGGAGAGGGGGGTGAGGGGGAGTCGGATCAGAAAACAGGCTACCTTGGGGTTCCCTCCTCCCTCCTTAGCCGCGTACAGCATCTGCAAGGCAGACTCGGCCAAGGTCTTCGTCTGGTCCAGGAACGTCATCTGCTGCTGGTGACTCTGTAGCTTGGAGGCCACGCCCACGGACGCCACGATGAGCGGCTCGAAGTAGCCGGCCAGCTGTGTCACCTGGGGAGGGGATTGAAGGTTCATGTGACAGACGCTGCCATCGACGAGGTGTGGCCAGGTCATGCAGAGTTAAAAGGCGCCTGGTACCTTGTGACCCAGCTGGGCTGCTTCCCCTCTGGCAGCAGTGGAGATGGGGTCGATCAGGTAACCGATCTCCTGCACGGTGGACGTCAGCTGCTCTTGCAAAGCCTGACGAGGGCGGAACAAGTGATGTCATGAATCCCAATACGGCTAGCCTCATTTGTTCATTATGATGTAGCAAACACAACCATCATCAATGGACAGCGAAAGCTTATCCCTCTAGTTAAATATTTCACCACACAAGCTGTCTGCCACGACTGAAACATCCAAGGAACATTTGCATGCAAACTCTGATCCCGCCCCCTGATGAGGCTGTGTGTGACATAAAATGGCTACCGGCGCTAATTAGCAGCAGAGCTAGTTATAGATCGGAGTGCAAAAGAACTGAGAGAGAGAGGTTACCTCCAGTGAGATGTCGTCTCTGCAGGGCAGGTTCTGGCTGACGGCTGCCAGAGACGCCTGCTCAATGTCCCGGATACATTTGTTGATGTTATCAATGGAGTGGTCACACTCTCTCTGGCCTGGGGCCTTGTCTCTGAGAGAGGGGAGAGAGAGAGGGAGGAAAGATTGGGGTTGGAGGGAGGGAGAGAGAGATAGAGCGGAGGGACAGAAAGAGAAGTCAAAAAAGCAGATATTTAGCGGATGTTTCTATGTATTATGACAGTGGAGACTCTGAACAGGAAGTCTGGGGGCAAGCTTTGATACCATAACATTGTCCTCCTCTCAACTCAATAACGTCACTCATTGCAACTGGGGATGGGTTTACATTGAACTTGGAGTCCCTAAGCTTTGTCGATAGATCAGGTTATGCTCAGCCTAATCATGTTTGAAGCCTCTCAAGTGTTCAAGGAGATGAGCCACGGGGAAGCAGTAAGTTAGGTTGACATCCATTTTCCCGCGTGACGACTCACTGCTCAGCAACTTCCAAGAAGAGCGGAGCTCGTTCACATTCAGGCTGCAGAAAACTCTGCTAGCGGCTGAGAAAGGAGAGACTGGCTGGTGATAAGTAGCGTCCTTTTCTGGCACAGCAGAGCTCCACTGAAAAACTCGAGTAACGAACGTTTTTGTTCTCCGTGCAGTCTCACAAATGCTCCGAGACAGAACCGCCTGACTTCGTTTGAATACTAATGTGCAGATGTTTCGGGCTGGTTCTACGCAGTTCCAAAGCTCTGAGCACACGTTCCATTTCTCTAACCTGATGGCAGTGATGAGACTCTTAATGGAGTCTGACACCGTGCGGGAGTGACCAGCCAGGACAGACCAGGTGGGAGGGTCTTTGGGGTTAATGACCAATGAGCGCGCAGTCTTCAGCAGGTGGGTGGAGCTGTCCAACATGGAGCAAGCCGATTGGATGATTGGCTCCTGAGCAGCAGAACCCTACATTAAAAACAAACACAGCATGTAACAACATTAAGAACAGGAAAATACAACATTTTTAAACAGAAATTACCCATTTTCTTGAGCAGTACTTTTGGTTGCTGGTTGTACCTCATTGCTGATTTGAGCAGGAACGCTGGCAAACTCCGGGTTGGATGCAAACGTTGTTAGGTTCTCCACAGCCTCTATAAGAGGAGCAGTGGCCACATGGCACTTGTTGCGATTCTCCTCAGAGAAGTCTCCATCTAGGGCCTGGAGACCGAGACAGAAAACACACAAGACAACCCAGGAACACAATGGTCAGCGGTTCGCATGGAAACCCTCCTGGCAACCAACAACCAATAGATAAGCTGCGAGCGTTCTTACCTTGATAGTTTTGACCAGGTTGGCCGTGCTGTTGGCCACCTCCTTGGCCGACTGGACAAAGTGTCTCTTGGCAACGGGGTTGGCTGTCTTGGAGGACGCCAGGCGGCAGGCGTTACACAAAGCTGAGGTGTGTTTCGCCACTATGGTGGCTGCAGAGAGAACCTGGAAGAAAAGCATCTGGTTACTGACAGGGGAAAAACAACTGGGGTAGTGATGTTTCATGGGTAATCATTTCTTAACATAACATGGGCTTCAGTCTGACCTGGGAGGGGCTACTGTCCGGGTCTACCAGGTTATGACAGGCCATCTGAATGGCCTGATTGGCCCGCGCAAACTGGATGGGGTCGACAAGCCCCTGATGCCCCGCCTGGCTGTTTGGGTCGGACACGCCTACCAAGTAAGAAGCCTGTAGAGAGATGTGCACCACTCGTACTGACACACATTTTGAAGAAGAAGAGGGTCTCACATATCGGCGATTCAATCTGGTTCTCTTAGCAAAGGGACTTGCAGAGGAGTCTCATGAGAGTGCTTGATCTGCAGCGCTCAGGTACTGAGAAATCCCTGAGAGGCAAAGATGGATGATGCTTCCCAGTTCCCAGGCCTGCCTTGCTTTAGCCTTCAGCCTTACCTGCCCTGCTGCCTCTGTGAGACCGCAGAGCGCCTTGGAGGCCACGCCCACACACTCGCCAAACGCCGGCACGTCTCCGGTTTTACAATTCTGAGAAATGCCTGCCATGGACTCTCCCAGGACCTGTACCAGCACACGGACACACGCACGCACGCACGCACACACGCACGCACACACACACATACGCACATACACACACATACACACACATACACGCACACACACACACAAAGAAGAAAAGAGAAGGCAAAGAAAGAAAGATGGATTAGATGTGTAGGCTTCCACATTCTTTACCCAGCTCCCTTCTCTTACTCCCTTGCTCCTTCTCCCCCACGGAGCACAGCGTATTTTGATCGTCAAGGCAGAGAGCAACGCTCAAGGTAGAGAAAAAGGTCGAGATGGGGAGGAGGAGGAGGGGGGGGGCCGCACTGGAGGAGGGCGCTACGGTACCTTGGAATTCTCCATCACGCTCTCGATGCAGTCGAAGTAGGAGAGGTCGCTGACTGGCTCGTTGGGGTTGTTCAGCATTCCTTTCACCGCCTGAGAAAAGACAGGGACAAACCAGTACACAGTAAATCACTTGGCTCACCTACAGCCAAGGGCGGCCTTTGAAGGAACGGCCAAAAGGATCGACAGTACCTTCGCAGATATCGCTTGTTAGTCTTGTACGGTTTGCAAATCTTTTTTATTGCTACTCATTCTGTCAAAAGAAGTAGCTAAAGTGTTTACTTTGACTACGTTTACAACCGCAGCGGCTTAACTAACAACGTTTGATGGCACTGTGGCTGCAGCGACGGCTGTAGTACCTCCAGCTCTCTCAGGGCATTGTCACACTCCTTCTGACCAGGGGCCTGCTGGGTACACAGGGTGATGAGCTGGTTAATGCTGTCCGTCACCGCTCTGAAACACAACAGGCAGAGGTGTGTGTTTGGTGTGTCGGGGAGCACTTAGACCCTGCGTTCAGCTCCACTTCACAAACACAAGAGGCCAGGCTCCATTGGTTCCAAATCTAATAAGGTCCACTCGCTCTTCTCCTCTCGCTCCTCTCAAGCAGGCTCCAGTGAGCCCAGACATTCCACGGTCACACGCCACTTAAAGGTCCAATTACCCAACAGGAAATGAACAGAACCCAGAGGCCCTGGGGAGAACAACTTCCCACCCAGGGTGAGATGTTGTGCTGGTTATCACGACTAGAGTGGAGGTGTTAGAAGGTTCTGCTCTGGCCATGCCCCAGGAGGGGTGACGGCATATGGCTCCCAGCGTACACCAGGTGGAACGCGCTGAGCTTTCGGTCTGGCGCGCTTTTAAATTGCGATGCTTTCCGAACGTGGAAACATTTCGGAAACACCCACAACATGATGTGTTCTCCGGCCCAGCGGGGCTCAGGCCCACGTGAGGCCCCCTGCGCTGGGTAGGACCGGGCCAGGGTGTGGTACCTGGCGGCTGCAGCTAGAAGGTTCTTGGCGTTGGCTGCTCCAGGGTCCACAGAGAGGGACTTGGCAGCCAGTAACAGCTTGCTGGAAGCCATGGAGATGTTCTTCAGGTTGCCAATGACCTGGATCTGGTCGTCTTTCCTCTGCAATTCAGAGGAATATTCAGGGATGAACGATCATGTTCAAGAAGGAAAATGGCTATGAATTGTTTAAAGAGTGGAACTTAAAATATAACATCATAAGCCATACAATACCAAACAAAAGTCAAGCAGACCAGACCAATACGGAACAATATCTAAAACAGTACAAAGGCCAGCTAACAACTTTTAAATCCTCGTTCTAGTCATAAAATAAAAAGAGCAGCAAAGTTGGAGAAAGAAGCTTTTGTTCCCTTCTTGATTCTAGCACTGTCCATTGTTCCTTCGTCAGCTCTCATCCTAGCTGTGCTGCTCCGGTCACCTGGGCCTGATTGGATAATCGATATCACGCTACACACATTTCCCCTCTACAGATGATCAATTCAGACCAATCAGCAAGACAATCAGCGAGACTTTTGTGTCTTAAATACAATCATATTTTGGAGTCAATATACTGCTCTGAGACCATCTAACATGATAAAGCATTAACTGTGCAAAGTGAATCAATCAATAAGCCTGGATATTCGGTCTCAACCATGAATGCCATATTCCAAATTATACTACATCTATTATGGCCGATTTGGTTAGAATTAGTTCTTTTTTTAACCATTGGCCAATGACCATTATAGAGGACAGAGATTCCCTTTCACATCTCATCTGACCACAATACCTGGGTGTGTCCTGCCATCTCAATGCCAGCATCCAGGAATTCATCAAAGTCCTCGCTAAACTTTCCGGATGCCACAGCCAGCTGGCTGCTGGAACCACGAGAGGCGTGGACTACGTCCCCAGCAGACTGGTTCAGGCCCGCGGCCGTCTGGTTCAGGTCACTTTGGGCCTCCTGGAAAGACTTGGTGGACGCAGGAAGCTGGATGGGAGGAGAAGACAAAGGCACTTTGGATTACATTTGATTTGTGGCTTAGAAATTCAACCGACATGCTTGACGATGTCTTAAGCTCCGACAAGACTGGGTCCTAAACTAGGCAGTGTTCCTCTCACCGAGTCCACTAGGAGCTTCTTGCTGGCCTCTCCAATGCTCTTGAGGGCCATGTCAACGTCCTTCTGGCCAGGCAGGCAGTTGACGCAGTTATTCAGGGAATGGGACACGGCCTTGGCTACCTGAATCACAGAACAGGTGCGTGTGAGCGAGCGTGTTAAGTGTGAGCAGGTGAACTCCAGCAGCCTGCGCCGTGGCCATGTCGAGCAACATTTAAAAATCTAAAATGCTAATGAACCAGGAAGCAGAGTGGGGTAATTGATGTTGCTAATTTGCACTTCGGTTTCCAACAGATGTCACCCAATATGTTAGCGTCCCTTTGGGCCGTTGACGGCAACACACAATCACGGCGTGGCGGCAAGCGCGCGGAGAGAAGACTAAAGCAAGAGAGCGCCGGAAAACATGACAGGGATGCAAATGGAGGCCGTCGACGAGGTCTCAAGTAACCACAGACCAAAGAGCGCCAGGAATGTTTGCTCTGAACACGGCCATTTCTCTCAAACCAAACTCATTTGCAAAGGGTGCGACTACGGGACGTCAACAAGATCTTGTCCGGCGCCAAATTAGTTTCTCTCAAATTCCACGAGGAAATGCATTATTTATTCATATTGTTTGTGCATGCGTGCGTGTTGGAGGGGTGAGACATGAATTTTTGATGTGTGCTTGGGCTGAAAACCTGCTTCTCTAGGTTTGAAACGGTGCGATCATCTCGCAGCACCTGAAAGCAGTGGAGGTGTGAGTCTCACTTGAGTTCATAATTCCCCACGATGCTTCCACCTCTTTCTTTCCTTCCTTCCAGAGTAAGTTGGAAAAGGTAAACAGTGCTTGAGTCATTGCAAGGTATGCAAACAGTCAGGCAGAAGACAAGTGAATAATCCACTTTCCTCTCCCCTGAGTTTCAAAGCCACACATGAAAGACTAAGGGTTATTGGTTGAGAGAGGAGGCGACTAGAAATCATTACTCAGCAGATTCTGCTTTAATGACACAGCAGGAATATACCTTGGGCCTTCTACATTCTGATCCCCCCCCCCCCAAAAGGAACGCAGTAGAACAGAACAAGCCTACTGCACACCATGTGACCCTGCTGGCCAGCCGGCGGCTCTCATCCTCTCTCACCTGAGCTAGCCTGTGCTGGCTCTCATCCTCTCTCACCTGAGCTAGCCTCTGCTGGCTCTCAGCATCACCGGGGGACACCAGAGCCTGCTTGGCCTCGTGGATCAGCATGGCTGAGCCCTCCATGACGTCACGGGCTGAATCCAACATGGCGGCGGCCGCCTGGGGATCGGTGGTGGAGGCAGCCACGCCCCGTGCTGCCTGACCCAGGGTCTTCAACGCCTGGGCCGTTTCCCTGGCTGCCACGCCTACACACAGACACGCACACGCACGCACACAAATGGATCATATGAAACATATGAAAACGGGGAGAAATAAGCATAGATTTACTCCACTATTTCTAGTTGATCTGGGTGGATGAATTCCTAATACAATTGAATGGTTAACACAGTGTTTCCTAACATCCACAGCTTTGGAGTGTGTACAGCTGCTTTGCTCCTGGGGTCTGAACGCCTGAACGCTTCCAAGGCAATGTAATCAGAGTTTCAAGAGGAATGTGACATTTCACTTACAACACCAGGCGACATAAGCTAATTGAATCAGTTCACATGAGACGCCCATGTGACAAGATTACAGCAGGAATGCACTGTTAATCAATGACATCCTTGAAAGAGAGGCATTTCAAGAGGTACAACTTGACACCGTAACAAAAACCGAATGGAATAAGTCAAACACACGCGTGTAAAAACTCCTGGTCATTTTGGGTGTGTGTTCTCACCAGCAGAGCAGACGGCTATGAGTTAGCACCTACCAGTGTAGTGTTCGTTGCCCTGGGCAGCACAGGTGAGGAGCTGGGCCATAGAGGAGCCCACAGACTTGGAGGTGCTGCCCAGATCCTGAGCACACTTCTCCAACTGGGACAGAAGGGACAAAAAAATTAGAAAATCACTAACTAAATCAAATCTGAAATCTATGAGAGACAAACACCACAGAATTCATCATGCTCTGCTGATATGAGTCGCTCAGGGAAGCCAGACCGATTCTCCAGGAAGAGGCTTCAGCTGCCCGTCGACGGCGGCCATCTTGGCGTCTTGGAGCTCGCTTTTTAGCGTTTGGACGGAGGTGAGCGCCGAGTCGATTTCCATGGGGCCGCAGGCTTCATGGGCCTGCGGAGCACAAGGACACAAACACACTGTGATCAACACAAGCAGGCACCAAGGCCAAGCTGGATAGTAGCATGGCCATGCAGGTGGTGGATTCCAGGTAAAACTAAGCATGGCGTGCTTGCGGTCACCTTCTGCGCCGAGGTACGGAGCTCTGCCAGACTGGTGGCCAGGTTCTTGGCACACTGACCCAGTTGCATAGCAGCAGCCTGGTCAGTCACCGTGGGAACAGCGGACTTTGCAGACGTCACCATCTTACTTCCAGGCTTCTCAGAAGAAACACAATGTCAACATGGCTTCCAGGTTTTAGACAGGGAATGTCCATGATGTGACACTTACATTCCATTTTTTTTTTACCCCAACACATGAATAGCTTTGCAGTGAACTAGGTGTGTACCTGGAGGAAGTTCTGGCTGGCGATGATGAGGGCTAGCTGAGCACTTAAGTCCTCAGGCTGGGCCTGGCTGCCCCTAACGCCCTGAACGAGCTGGGGAATGTGATCTGCCACTGCCTGCACACACAAACACACACACAGTCAGCCATACATACTTTATCACATACTGTAGCTGCGACAGTCAGCCATCTACTGTAGATGCATGCTTTACACAATTATGGTTGGAATGCAGGGGATGTGCTGCAGCCTTAGCCATGACACACACACCCCCGCCCCCCGCCCTCTCGCTCCCAGTCCCCCGTCCACGTCTCCCCCGGCGACCTAGAGGGGCTTAATGTTTCAGCACCTTGCAGCTCTGCACCAGTTGCTGGTGGGCGGAGGTGTTCTTGTTGGAGGCCGCAGCGTTCTGCGAGGCAGCGATGGTCTGGGTGGCCGCAGCTGCAGCTTGCTTGGCGGCATTCTGAGGAATGTAAACACACACACACACACACAGACATCACAGGCTTGTATTGAATCCTGTAGTTACCCAATTAAAAACACACAGCCTTCTTTTGTGAAAAAGGTCACATGATGGCTTTAATGTTGGGCATGGGCACCCAGGATTGTGTTTGCAACATGCTTGTCTTGAGCTTTCATGGAAACTTGCACTGAGACAGCAGAATCGTCCGATGTTTCTTTCTTCCATATGATGGAAAACAAGCAAGGTTTTGCAGGAATGTAAACATGGGGTGGAAAGAAAACATTCAAACTTCGAATGTAAACAAACTATACTAAACTAGAGGAGTTACAACATTAACAATACACAGTTCCTTTTCTCAATACATTGTGTTCACAAAACCAGCTCCAAAGTGGCCCATTTTTATAAGATGGGAAAGTGGAATACTAGTGTGTATATAGTGTGAAACATATTTACTTTGTCAGAGAATAAACATGTGTGTCTTCTTTTCTGGTCTTCCCTAATCTATCGTCTCTGCACCCTTGTCCCCTTAGCCATCCTCAGCCTTGTCCTTGTCACACCCTCCTAGGCTCACTTGTCTATTCTAGCCCCTTGTAATCCCTCCTAGTCCACCAATCCATCCTACTACCTCCTAGTCTACAGGTTCATCCTAGTGTTCTCCTAGTCCACATGATCATCCTAGTGTTCTCCTAGTCCACAGGTTCATCCTAGTGTTCTCCTAGTCCACAGGTTCATCCTAGCATTCTCCTAGTAGCTCGTCGTCCTTACCTCTAGCCTGTTGATGAGCTTCTTCTTGATGGCATTCTGGGCAGCAGCGTTGGTGGCGACACGCAGCCCCTCAGCCGCCTCCCTCAGCCTCTGCTGCTGGGCCTCGTTCTCAGGGTAGGCTGCTGCCCCCTGCACCAGGACAGAGAGGGACACAGAGAGAGAGACAGAGAGGGAAGGAAAGAGGGACACACGCACGTCTGTCATTAGATTTAAACGGCACAATTCCGGCAAACACACAGCAAAATGAAAGTCATCCGAAGCAATCTCCACCGCTCACTTCAGTGCAATTACAGCTTCTGCTCATTTCTGTCTAGTCATTGGTGTCCGGCTGGAACCAGGCAGCACACACACCCACCCACACCCACACACACACCCACACCAATGCACTGAGCTCACTTCATCCCTGTGTGGTGGGGTTCTTTAGCCGGCTAAGAGAGCACAGCATGGAACTAGCTTCACCCAAACCAATATGCCTAAGAGCTCCTGCCTCTGTTGTTGTTATTGTTGTTGCGGGGGTATGGACACAAGCTAAGCCCAATGCAATTTAGTTAATTAACAAGCAGTAGGGCGCTTCATCTGATACCACTGGAGCAGCCATCGTGTCGTAGGCTAGAGAGAGAGACTATAAATACACGGAGCCTCAAGGTGATGTATATATTAAGCGCGCATTTAATGGAGAGGCATGGTTGGCCTGGGGCTACAGTTTCTCACAAGATGGAGAAAGTAACAGCGGTGAGGGGGAAAAAAAAATCACTTGCTGACAATTAAAAATGGAAAAAAAAGCTTTTCCCCATCATGGAACATGTTATTAGAGACAACTGGAAGACATCGTAACAACCTTTTGGGAGTTGGGAGTGTCTTGGTGTGTTTGTGGAATAATGTCAACATGCAAACTAGGCATCATTTGGGAACATTGGTGCCCAACTGCTACTTTACAGCCCTGCAGTGCATTCCCAATCGCTCCAGACAGCAGCAACAGCACCAAACATTATAAATGCGAACGTGATCTCGAGTCATTAGCCGGAAAACACGTCTTATCTTTCATCTGCAGACTCGTTATCGACACAATGTTCTTTCTTTACGCCTCAGCAAAACATACATCTCTCTTTTCCCGGTCTCCCTTTCAACTGGAGATACACTGCGAAATGCAGTCTCCCTCTGAAGGTTACCACGGAGATAGTCAGCAGAAGTCTAATCCCCTTATTTATGAAGAGAAGGAGAGCTGTGATTTTGATTAACGTGACGCACATCAAAAAGGTGTCTAACCAGCCATGAGCTATGGCCTTATTTCACATTTATGAAAAGGTGAACCATTAATACTTGCCTGCTGTTGCTAGATTCATGCATGTAGCTGGGAGAAATGAAGAGAACCAGCGATATCTAGATTTACACAACCAAGCCTGCTCTGTGGATTTTATGAAAACCCATCTCCGATGACTCGGGCAACTTTTGTGCGTAGTACAACCTGACGTTGTTCGCTTCCGAAAGAGAATTCCAGTTGTGATATAACAGGAACAAGCCACATTCCTTCAGCCCCCCATAGGGTCTCCTTCCTTCTCTGTACAGTGGGAACCTCTGTGTCTGGGTCTCCCGGCTGCAGTTAAGCCAAGAGGTCACCATATGGGGTCAGTGTGGTACAATCAGAGGTACCCACAAGTTGCAGCGGGGGTCGGACGTGGTGATGTCACTGGTACAGAAGAGGGCATGGGAACATACTGATGGGAGCCTATTGAGACCTCCCCCCCCCACACTCACATCACACACACATGAGACACACACAGAGACACACACACAGAGACACACCACACACACTTCTCCAGGGATGTTGGATCTGATTTTCGAACAATCCAGACTGTCTGGTTTGTACTGAAGGATAAATTGGCAGCTCAACTGGCTCTCTCTGCCGATTCTCGAAAGCTTGAACAAATTCGGTATGAAACTTGTGATGCAGAAGCACGTGGTCACCTTCGCTGCCTCCACCATCCTGGCAGTGGCGTCCGCCAGCAGCTTGGCAGCAGCCAGCAGCTTCTTGGAGTTGTCGACATCCACCTCGGCCTCGGCGTCAGACCTCATGGCGTTGACCAGGTCAGAGGTGGCCTGGGCCAGGACCCGGGCCTGACGCACCATCTCACCTGAGGAACGGGGTGGGCAGAGAGAGAGAGAGAGAGGGGGGGAGGGAGAAAGAGAGAGGGGGGGGTAGAGAGAGCGGGGGATAGTGAGACAAAGGACAGAGAGATGTGAAGAGACATGACAGCCACAGGACACAAACAAAGAAACAGAAGCTGATGTGTGCAGGTACAGTCTGGGTCCACACAGACAGGCAGCAGGGGCAGAGGAGTTGGTAGTTCACATTATTAAAGTGGATTTGGCACAGGTCTGGAGGCATCTGGCAGCTAGCCTCCAGAATTCAAGTGGATCTGCCAAGATTTCTGCCAACATTTCGCTGGAACAAGAATGACTGTTTTTCCAGTCCATTTTTGTATTGAAGTTTATGTCAGGTGTAATACAAACCCACATATTTTCTGATGTGAAAGCTTGTATTTTCTGACAGATGGGGAAGCCACAGAAGTCTACCAAATTCAGAATGTCACTTTACTTAAAAGTAATCTTAGTGAGGGCTAATTAATTTGAGAGTGAAAACTATTATCTCCACTGTGCATTACAGCTGTCTAGTCATGGCTCATTGCCTAAAAAGAGATTTACACAATCTCGCGTTCAAATAATTCATGTTGATGTGTACTATTATCATTGTTGATCATTTATTCATCTGTCGTTGCAACAGAAAGCTCTCGGCGTCTCCGGGATCACCTGCGTCCCCCATGGAGGTGAAGATGCTCTCCGTGACCGTCATGATGGTGTCGGTGGCCTGGTCGTAGCGCCCGATGGGCTCGCCGCGTGAGGCGTAGTGGCGGACGTGCTGCAGGAGGTCCCCCAGGGCCTGGCTGACCACGCTGGCCGCCGCGCTCACTTGTTTCAGAAGCTCGCCGTCGTCGGTGGCCGAAAGGCAGGCCTGGACGCAGCCCTCCACCGAGCGGTCCACCAGCTTCCCTGCCTCAATCAGCTGCTCCTGGCACACTGGGGAGCTGATGGTGGGGCTCACCACCTGGAGAAGGGGAAGGAGGGAGAGAGGGAGGGAGGGAGGTTAGAAGAAATAATCAGGGAGAGAGGGATGGGGAGAGAGAGGGAGGAGATGGAAAAAGTGGGCCTGTTTACTGCAGTTCAGGAAAAAGAGCTTCCATCCAATTATCCATGTATCGCTGTAACATCACAACAACCAACTACACACATATCCAATTAAAACACGGAAACTGAACTGGTTCGCGACTCGACAGCATCCAGTTCAGCACATCACCCTGGGGCACCGAGTCTGACGGTAGATCCGATGAAAGTGAAAAGATTCAGTGAGCTAGGTCTGAATGTTCCTCTAAGTGTTGTCTCTGAACACTCCAGGACAACTGGCGAATGCGTCTGATGCGTTACCTTGGCGCAGGCGACCAGCTGGGAGGTGGACAGGGCACACTGGGTGGCCGCGGCGATGACCCGGTTCTGGAGCACCGTGTCCTCGGCCACCTGGGCCACGTTCTTCGCCTTCAGAACCATCATGGCCGCTGCGTTGGCCACAGCCTTGGCCAGGTTCATTAGAATATCCTGGATCACACACACACACACACAGCTACAATCTATACATGCTTTATACTTTGTTGTTTTCACCCAGGTTTCTATGCACCGTTCAGAGGTGTGTGTGTGTGTTCTGCATGGCTGTGGGTTTTGCATCGTTTTGTTCACAGTGACAACAGTTAGGTGGCGGCTCTTTACCTGAAACCTCTCGTCAGTCTCGTTCTCTCCAATTTGCCGCAGCAAGTCCCCGCTGGCCTGGCCTATACTTCCTGCCGCTGTCAGTACAGTCTGCCGTGGCTGAGGAACAACACACACACACACGCACGCTTTTAAAAGGACACACATGTACTACAGGTCCTACAGAACCTTTCCATACCGCCGACAGACACATAAAAAGTAACAACCTACTTAAAACCAAGTGTTGGCCTTCAAGCAGTCCTCCCTCAAACTAAATAAGTCCCTCTGCACAGGAACACAAACAGCAACTCCTGTATTTCTGAAACGGCTTCGGAATAATTGCTCCATAAAAATAAAAACTCTCTTCAAAAAAACTGCGCAAGCTACTCCAAGCTACTCCCCCGGTGAGGAGAGCGGAATGATCTGGAAACGCAGGTGGACGTGCAGGATCCATTAGTCATTTAGACAGTTCTGAATGATTCAAAACACGGTCGCCCTTCTCCGCCGATTTGAGGTTCTGTTGTATCACGACTAACACAAAACAAGAGGAACGCTGGCATCTCCGTCCAAAAAGGCTGCTTTTGTTCAGACAGGCAGGCAGGCAGGAGACAATAATACAGGGAGGACAATGAAAGACCGACACCAAACGACTCCCGTCTCCCTGTCAACCGGAGAAGAATATGAATCTAATCAGGACGTCAAGCTGGCTGGGCCCGGCTGTGGGAGAGACGCCACATCATTACCAGCAGCCCAGATTGAATTATTTCAGGAGGCCTGAGAGGAGGGGGTGCCAAGTCTACAGCTGTAAACAAACACTCCTAATTACTCAGTAGCGAGGCTAACGCCAACCTAGCCCGTGAGATGCTCATATCCCCAAATTAATACGTTAACAACTAATCTTTTCCCAATCCGTTAACTTGACCTCCCCTCACCTCTCCGGAGGCAGGCTCCACGGCCTTCAGCAGGTCAGACACGGCACCGGCTAGCGTCCTCGCGGCCCTCATCAGATCGGGGCCTCCGCCGATGTCGTCGTTGACGAGCGCAGCCAGCAGTTTGACGCCCTTGGACATCTCCGTCAGGTTGGAGGAGATGGTGGTGATGGCGCAGCCCACGGCCGTGTAGTCTGTGTCCGTAGGGTCGCCTGGAGCGGGGAGAGAGGAACTTTGGGAGGGAGGAGAGGAGAAGCAGGAGCGGAGGGAGGGACGGCAGGGAAAGGAGAGAGGCGGACGAGGGAGAGAGGGACGGGGAGGGAGTGGAGCGGAGGGGAGGGGCGAGATAGGGAGGGAGGGAGAGAGGACGAGATGGAAGGCCGAGGCGAAGGGGGAGGACGGGAGGGACGGGAGGGGAGATAGGGAGGACGAGGAGGGGGGCGCGGACGGGATGGGAGGCAGAGAGGATGGGAGGGAAGGGAGGGAGGGAAGAGAGGGGGGGAGCGGGGAGGGAGGCCGAATGAGAGGATACGGGAGGTGAGGGAGGGAGGGAGGGACGAGAGGACGGGAGGGAGGTAGGGAGGGAGGGGAGAGGACGGCGAGGCGAGGTGAGGGAGCGAGAGAGCGACCGGGAGGGCACAGGGAGGAGGGCAGGGACGGGAGAAGACGGACCACTGGGGGAGGTCAGAGCAGGGAGAGGGCGGGAGAGAGGACGGGCAGGGGGGGAGGCTTACAGGAGGGAGGAGAGAGAAGGAAACAACTCGATAGCGGAGGAGGGTAAGAGGCGAGGAGAGGGAAGAGAGGGACGCGGAGGGAGGGAAGGGAGGGACGGGGACGGGGAGGGAGGGAGGAAGGGAGGACGTCCAGAGGGAGCGGAGGGAGATGAAGGGAAGAGAGAGAGGGCAGGGAGGGAGGGAGGGAGGGAGGGAGAGAGGGAGGGAGGAGAGGAGGGAGGAGAAGAGAGGGAGGGATGGATGGATGGATGCATGGATGCATGGATGGTTGATGGATGGATGGATGGTTTAAAAGGCTGCCTTAGCCTAAACTTACATGCACCAACTCAGAGCACTAAGTTTCAACATCAATTTGCAAATGTCGCCCTCATATGTGCCGCTGACATCACATTACACGGTTTCAGTTTGTTTGAGAAAAGGACCAGAGGGGTCTGCAGGGCATTAAAGAAGTCTTGGCTGCGCAGTAAAACACATGGTTCATCAAATGAACGCCTTTTGGCAGGACAATAGCCAATGAATATGGAGTTGCCAGTTTGGCTTACTCCACATCAAGATGAAGAACATTTCCACAGCCGTGCGATACAATCTGCAGCTAACGACAAACACATCCCAGGAAAGCTTGAACTTCAGAATTGGTAATTGGGCAAATAATTTCCACCAGCGAGAAATAACTCCACTGGAGCTTGTAAAAACGCTTGGCTCAAAACACAGGCTTTAAACGACATCATACCAAACGACATAAGGTTCACCTTGATGTCGAGGTCCAAGGTGGAATTTCCACGTAAAACAATCCATCACAGAAACAGACTCCAAACAGATTCCTAACCATTAAACAATTGCTACCCTTCCAGTACTGTACATTCCACCTAGCATGCGCACGTGTGTCGAACCCCCTGCCGTTCCGGCTGTTCTGATGTCACTCACCTGCCGTCAGGTTTACCACGGAGGCCGTTCCTGCAGTGATGGCGTCCACCTGGGAGTGGATCTCGTGTTTGGACTCGTCCACCTTGTTCTGAATCCACATCTTGGAAGCCTGGAGCAGGAGACGGGGCGCAGGAGAGAGGAAGATGTGAGAACAATGTGTGTGTGTGTGTGTGTGAGAATGGAATGTGTGTGTGTTGTAGTTTACCATGTCTTGGCCTAGTGGGGGCAGATCATCCACCTCTCCCAGGTCAGCTTGGGCCTGATGCACAGCCTGCATACTGGTGTTGATGGTCCCCATAAGAGCCTGCTGGGCGGAGCTCTAAACACACACACACACACACACACTTCTAGATCAACGACTGGCTGGCAAACATAGTCCACACAATATACACCCAGAGAGATGTAGACCAAATGGGTTTCCTTGTGTGGATGTCTGTGCGAGCAGGGAAACAGCCGTGTGGCCTCACCAGGGGGGGCATGTGGCCCCGGTGCATCTGGCCCATGGTGATCTGCTGCTGGGCCGAGGGCATGGAGCCCACGCTCAGGGACTCGGTGCCGATGGAGCCCGAGCGGATCACCCCTGGCAGGGCCACTGAGCCATGCTCAGCCCGGCCCACGCGGTTAAACTGCTGCTGGAGGATGGTGGACCTGGAGAGCAGAGCAACACAAGATGCACGCACAGACACACAGACACACAGACACACAGACACACAGACACACAGACACACAGACACACAGACACACAGACACACAGACACACAGACACACGTTGGGTATTTTGTATGTGCTGAACTACTAACATGTATGATTTAGTACCCCATCTGTCATCCTGCACATGTAACACAATTACAGTAATTGAAGGGGCAGCTGTGGCTCTGTCATCATCAGATGACATCATGGTGCTTCAAAGTCTGTACCTCTGTGTCTACCCTCCCTGCTATGCTCAGCACGTGAGCTGCAAACCTCGCAACAGCAAGCAGACACTCAGATCACACTGTTGCTTTGTTCCAAGAGACTAGCCTTTTTTTTGCTGATCCATAACTGAAACCGTATAGATTGAGTTTCCTGTGTGTGTGTGTGCCTGGTGCATGTGCGGTGCATGTGTCTGTGTGTGGTGCGTGCGTGCCTGGTGCGTGTGTGGTGCATGTGTCTGTGTGTGCCTGGTGCGGGTGCGTGCCTGGTGCGTGTGTGTGGTGTGTGGTGCATGCATGCCTGTGCCTGTGTGTGTGCGTGCCTGGTGCGTGTGTGTGGTGTGTGCGTGCCTGTGTGTGTGCGTGCCTGGTGCGTGTGTGTGGTGCATGCATGCCTGTGCCTGTGTGTGTGTGCGTGCCTGGTGCGTGCCTGGTATTAATGCCCTCGACTTGCCCTGGGCCTTCCACACTGGCCCAGATAGAACAACAATCAAGGCAAATAGTCTCTCGGAACAGGAAAAGAAATGTCAATTGAAAGCTACACAGGAAAACAGCTTCCGTTACTTAACCAGCGCTCCATCTAGATAAAGGGCCTAATAAATGTGTAATTACTGATAAAGATTTTGTTTATCTGGCGTGGCATAACGTCCTCTGTTGGACGTTCTCCCGGGTCTAATGTTGTGCAAAGAGGAAGGGTTCCCTGTAGGACTGCAGTGATTCAGTAGGATGTATTTAAGATGATGTAGGACCAGAGCCTGAGTTGTAGTTCATCACTGCTGTGTTGTTGCAAGCTAAGGGGTCTGTAACACTTACTTCTTTGGGGAAACAGATTCCTCCAGCATGGTGGACTCCTCCTCTCCTTCCAAACCAAAGCGGTCCTTACTTTGCTTCTGCAGGGAGAAAATATACCAACCGATGAAGGAGGGGGGGGGGATGTTGCTTTCTTGGTTTTAAAATCTAGAAGGAAGCTTGACATCTGAATGTTGTTCCACACAAGACTAGGAGCTTACCTTCTTCAGGATGATGTCGATGTATCCAGCGATGAGCTGTGAGATCTGCTCTCCTTCTGTGGTTTGAACAGAGTAGTAGCTTTCCTGGTACTCCCCGAAATCCTGTAATGGTCCAGTACACAGTCATGAGCACCACAGCAGTGCTGCCTACCTCCTATCTCAGGACCGACCTTAAAAAACCAGCCAAAAAGCCTTTCTGACTGTTTTCTACGTAAAGTAGAGACTCAACACAGCAGTAGGGGATTCGTTTTGATCCAAAGGACAAGTTAGCAGGTAACATTGGCCTCATCTTGTTTTCAATTGAGTCCAGCTAAGGAGGCAGATTACAGAAGTACAGATTAAGCTAAAAATGTTTGCGGTGCAATTGAAGACCTTCTGGGTAGACGACAGGGCCACTCTTCCAAAGAACAACATGGGAGCGGATCAGAAACAAACCGAAAATGTAAGATTTATGTTGCTCCAAATGGACATACGCAGGATCGGAAATACGCAAGACCATTCATCTGACTCGATTCTACGAGTATACCCTAAAGCAGTCTAATCATTCAACCCACCCCACCCCACCCAACACTCACACACACAAAATCACTGCTTTTAAATTCAAAGTTGCTCACACCACACGCATACAAAAAAGGGCAGATTAATTCAATTGAGTGGTGGAAAAGACTCCATGTCTACCAGGAAAGATCTACAAGATTAAGAGTCTCATGCTTATTGACTCCCAGTTAGAAGACAAAAGGGAGCCATTGACTGAGAAGACAAAGGAGCCGTTGGGTAAATCAAGTATTCGACAGCAGCTATGGAGACAGACGGTCCAGCTGGGATTGTTTATGCCTGCCGAACAAGGGACTTTCATCAACCTAGTTGTCGCCACCCAGTTGAGGTTCTAAACACACAGGAGACGGACGCAACCGAGTCGTGTAACTGAGGCTTGAGAGGGGGGCCGGGGCCAGCGGATGTTTAGCGTTTGTGTAGGCTGTGTGTACTGTGCGTACGTGGCATGGGCGTGCGTATGGTTTTGAGCAGATGCCACGCGTACAATGGATTCGGTGTCGTTGGTCTTAACCACGGACGACGCGGGAGCGAGCACACGCGTGATGGTTTTAAGGCCGAACGCCGTCGGCTGCAGGGGTCTTACCAGGGTGAAGCTCTTGGGTGAGGCGGCCCACCTCTTCACCGTGGTCAGGGGCCACTCCTGCACCACGTCTTTGGTCTTCTCCTCTACTCGCATCACCGACTCTTTGGTGATGCCGAGCAGACGAGGCACCAGCTTGTTCTTGCTCTTCATCTTCTCCTGCAAAGTCAATTTGATGGATTATGATGAGTTTGTGACATAGTGTTATTAGAGGACAAAAGGACAAAGGGTGTTGAAAGAAAAGAAATAAGGATGAACGGTATCTATATTTACATCATCTTCGAGATCGGATGAGAGCGCTATGTGTTAATACATCACACATTGTTCAAACCTTTTAACAAAAATCTGAACCTCCACCCTCACCCATTCCCTCCCTCCTTCTGCTCAGTGTCAACAGCGCAGAGTGAGAAATGACTGAAGCAGAGGCAGTGTGAGAAGTGTGTTAAAGCTCAGCTTTGTGCCATCCAGCCAGAGCTCTCCTGGATGAGCAGGGCCATGGCAGGGTGGCGGCTGACGGGTCATCTCTATTTCCTAGCAGGGGGTGGCAGCTGCCACGAGGCCAGGACCTGCCTGGCAGTGAACCATCAAGTGACTGTTAACTCCCCAGGCCCAGGTTTACCTCGTCTACCTCTCTCCTCCTCCTCCTCCCTCTCCTCCCTCTGAAATAATCATCACGCTGCGCTCCACTGCACAGGCACACAGTTGGGTTTCTTCCAGAAACTCGATGAACTCCCCATAGATGAGGTGACAGAGGGAGGGGCGGGGGGCAGCCAGTGCACCAGCCAGTGTGCGTGCATGCTGAAATCCTTGTTATGTTATCTATCCATTAATTAGAGGAGGGAGCATTATCAAACTTTTTGGGACTTTCCAAAATATTGTTCCGTGGTTGTAAAGGAACGATTATTGTATCAAATTTCTTGGGATCCTGTATTATCATACCCTGCCAGTTAACAACATTATTAACACCAGTAATTAAATTAACAAAACCGCAATCTTTCCTCAAAGTATATAAACTCAGTTTCATCCATGGGGCTAATTACCCCACTAAAGCCAAAGAGGTGTATCAGCATGTTCTCATCTGCTATATAAAGGATGCGGTCGGTAACACAAAAGCAAAAGGGAAAAACCCCTTTTATGTGCTATTCGGCGGTGGCCAGATGAGCATATTTCTGACATCTGGTAGGCTTTAATGTAATGCTCAGGTGGAATTGAATTCTTTTCATGGGCCCTGCTGTCCACTGAAGGAAAGGGCATTCCTCTCATATGAGAGGAGGCCAATATGAGGGTGCTACACAAGCTGGAACATGACAAATGTGGTTTGGGGCTCTAGAAGGCTCGCTTCCACCCTCCCTTAGGGCCAGAACCAAGGACCAGACTTCAGAAGCAGGCTAGAAGCAGGCTTTAGGGGCAGGCTTCAGAAGTAGGGTTCAGAAGTAGGGTTCAGTACCAGGCTTCGGGAGTAGGCTTCCGGACCAGGGTAGAGCCAGGCTTCAGAGCCAGGCTAGAACCAGGCTTCAGTACCAGGCTTCAGGAGTAGGCTTCAGTACCAGGCTTCAGAAGCAGGCTTCAGAAGCAGGCTGGAACCAGGTTTCAGACCCAGGTTTCAGGACCAAGCTAGAACCAGGTTTCAGAACCAGGTTTCAGGACCAAGCTAGAACCAGGTTTCAGAACCAGGTTTCAGGACCAAGCTAGAACCAGGTTTCAGAGGCAGGCTTCAGAACGTCACGTACCTTGACCAGGAAGAAGGAGACTCCATACGTGCGAAGGGACCGGGCCAGTTTGACATACTTGACTTTGGCCTCGATCTCTGTCATCTCGCCACAGTTCTTGTGGTCCTGCACATTTATTGAATATTTTCAAACGCAGGCAGATCGAGTTATCTTGAAAACGTTCAAATCATTGCGTGCGGACAAAAAAAACAACAACTCAAATACGCACCTGGAATATTTTCTTCTCCGAGCTCCTCTGCTTGATGTATTCTTTGGGGAGAAACTCTTTCAGGCTGAAAATGAAGGCAGAGGTTGAGAGTGTCTGCATTATATACACCATTACTTCTGTTTGTTTTGGTAGCTTGAAGGCAGAAACCAAGCTTTTCAGGAAAAGGATTTGTCACAGGAATACAAAATAAGATGTTTTCCATTACATTATATTTAATATAACATGATGGCCCTCACAGCTTGCCTACACATAGCCTGAAGAAATCACCAAGAGTGATTGGGAATTCATTGTCCCACAGGAGACATGCTTACTCGAGAAATCCAGGTTTGTGTTTGTGCTCTATGTGGGGTCCAAACTGGATCTGGGCTTGAATCCCTGCAAACTCGCAGGCCTTGTCGAACGACACGGGGTGGGAGCCGTTTAAGATGTCGTCACGGGCCTGCAGGCAGAACAACAGACGAGTAAAACAGCCTGACCAAACCTTTGCTGATCTGCGGACGCACCAGGCTACCATCGATGTGGATCTGGCATTTCCTGACACGTTTCCACTGAAGAGTTTTGTGTAAGCAGGTGGACCCTCCCAACAAACAAAAAAAAAGAAGGAAAGAAAGAAAAAGTTCAAAACGGCACCCAGGGGCCTTTTTAGCACAGCCTCTCTAATCTGCCTATCTTAGCCGGGATCCCATAATGAGCCTGTTGAGCTCATTGACGGCAGGAGGAGAAGTGTCGACACAGGCAGCCTGCTGCGTCTCATCGACCTGGTAATTGAAGCGGCCCTCTGTCTAAACTCCCCATCTCAGACGGCCTCTTAAGAGCAGGACAGGGCCGTTAATTGTGGCGCTGCTTTTTGTCCAGCTGTGGACGGGTAAAGGTCAGGGGTGCGCGTGCGTGCACGTGTGCGTGCGTGTATGTATGTGTGTGTGTGTGTGTGTGTGTGTGAGAGGGAACGTGCCGTCAGGTGGACGTGTGTGAGCATGCGTGTCCATGTGGTGGGTGTGTTATCAGGATGAACAACATGGGGCAGACATGAAGACAGCAGGGCTGGGAGAGTCACCTCGTTACTGGCAGCTGCAGACGTCTTCCTATATCATTTCCCTGCCTGCAGACTCACCCGGAGAGCAGCACGCAGAACGCCAGCCTCTCCAGTGCTTCATAAATGAACAGTAACTACCAGCTATGCAATTCAACCAGCAACCTTATAAATGAGTATTGTTGTCTCTAATTGCCTATTTCTTTTGACAGTCGTAGTGCAACGGGCGATTTGGCAGCCATGCGTGGATGGAAAATGACAGGACAGGACAAAATGGCTTCCATGCCAAAGATGATTAAGGTGGCCATGTTGGTTCAATCCATCTTAAACCAACGCGACACATCTTGGGGCAAGGTTGACCCGTCTCCATTTAGGCCCTGATTATTTCCTACCTAAAAGTGTGACTTGTTAATCAGTTGTTCAGTGCCTTCATTAACAAGAGAGAAGCTTCCGGACAAACCGCGCTAATACCGACTGATTAATGAATGACGTTCGCTCGGTGTTGAAAATCATTAAATCTGTTTGGGAGAAGGCGACGACTACAGTATGTAAATCACCGTCTCTCCGGCTGAGAAGGACTGCCATGCATTAACGCCGCATATTATGAAGAAAAACAGAGAGCTTCGGATATGGGAAACGTAGGCAGATGGAGAAATTGAGAGGAAGGGGGTGAGAGAGAGAGAGGGATGAAAGGTAGAGTCATAACGGAGAGAAGGAGAGCGATGCCAAACCTGGACATAGAGCAGGTTGAGCTGGACGGGGTCTCTGGAGTCCACGTTCTGGTCAGAGTAGAAGAACTTGCGCCTGAGCAGCAAGGTCTCAGCCTCGTCCACACCCTGCTCGCGGAAGGTCCGACTATGGTCCAGCCAGTTCACTGAGAAGAGGACACAAGCGCACGCACGCACAATATTAAAACTGCAGGCAGGGCGCTTAATCACGGGAAGCACGTCCGAACGTTCTTTGATTCGACCAGATAATTAATGTCCCCGCTCAGGCCGTGCCGCAGGGTCAGCGAAAGGGTTTGCTTCACATTTCATAAACCATAACATCCAAATCCATTCTGGAATGCCCCCCCAGTGGTCTGTGATCATGTCAGCCGGGCAGTAAACCTGCACATTCTATTGATGAATGGCTTCATATCCGAAGCCCCAGATTTGGCCTGTACATTGCTCTCACCACACTAAGATGACAGCATGGGGCACAGACCTCCGTCACAACACACAGGAGATGTGCGCCTTGTGCAGGAACACACAAACTGCCATTTTGCATACATCTACTGCGTGACGACGAAGTGTAACGTCTCCCCCGAGCGAGACCGTCGACTCACGGTCGTCGTCCGTGTGAAGCTTGGCTTTGAGCTTCTCCATCTTCCTTTCGTCTCGCAGCAGCGTTCGGTCCTTCTTCAGGGTGCCCGTCCCTTCCTCCTTCTTCTCCTCCACTATCTCCTGGATCAGAGAGTACTCCTCGTAGTTGGTGATGCCTGCGTCCCAAACACAGGAAGTCTGGTGAGTCACCCAGTGCAATCCCTTCCCCCTCCACTCGTGCGTACGAACAAGCCATGCCGATGACATGGGGAAAACATTGGATATACCAAGCCAACGGTATCCAAGAAATGTGAGATACTATGAGAGATTTTAAGAGCATGCGCTACCTATCCGACTGCATATGGTTACGAGAAGCTCGCCCACGGTTTTGGAGTCGTCCACCATGATGGTTTTCACAGCACCATCCAGCATCTTGATTTTCTGTGGCCTCTGTTTCTTCTTGTACTCAAGAATGTCCTGAAACAAAGAAAAAGGGAATAGAGAAAGAAAGGAGGAGGAAAAAAAAGAGAGAATCAGAGAGCAAGCGAGACAGAAGAGAGTCTCTGATGAGTGACATTTAGCCTGCAGCAAGCAAGGAGAGAAGGAGGAGAGGGAGGCAGGGAGGCTGTCGTTGTTTAACCGCTGCCTATTCCCCACCGCTCCCTCTCCTCACAGTGACAACACAAGGAGTGTCTCTGAATGCGTCGTGAGTCGACAATGAGCCTGACACCTGGGGGACATCTTGCATTCCCCTGCGGGAAGACAGCTTTTAGAAAAAGGACAACATGTCGACAGGAAAGGCATCATCTCTGCCTGTTCGAGCTACTGCAACTGAACCAACTGCAATAGTCTTACATATCGGATGAGCGCGTGTTTGGCCATTCTCAGAACCTTGACTTGTCTGACGTGTGGCTAGTGTGTGCTGCAGAAGGCATGACAGATCTGTCACTTAGGCCATCAGCATTCACACACTGTTCCTCCATGGTCACCAGTATAAAAAGTAGCTCTGCCAGGGCATTGCTGCGTTGGGAAGTCTCTGATCGCTCACCCCGTTCCGGAGCATGTAGTAGTCCAGGGTTCTCCCTGACTCCAGCCAGATCCCTTTCCTGGGGTCCTCGTCGGACAGGAACAAACCATAGTCAGAGGCTGGAAATGGCAAAAAAACAAAACAAACAAACACACATTTTAGAGATGAAGAGAAGTTAAAATGATGCTGTACAAAGACAGAGAAAGGTAGGAGCCAGGGTATACAAGCCAGGAAGAGGACGGGCGTTAGTAGGAGAGGAATTGTGAGATGTTGGTGTGGTTGTGTGTGTGTGGAGAGGGGTGGGGAAGGGGGGTCTTTCCCCTATACTGAAGTCAGATATGGTTGTGTACTAGATGGTTGGGCCTGGTACTACCTTGTCCAGTCTGGGCTTCCGGAACCCTCTCTCTGATCATCCTGCAGGCATCATAGACGGCCGTGGAGGGCTCGAACTGCATGGTCTTCACCACATTACACTGACGTACACATATCTTCAGCGACAGGGCCACCATGTTGGCAGGCAGAGCAGGTGCTACTACACCTGGGGACACAGGGAGACAGCAAAGCACTCAACAGAAGAAGCCAAGTCGTCACAGTCCAGGAGGGAACGAAAGCATCCACACAGGATTAGGTCACACTGGCAACAGCAACTCAAAAAGGAGGTTCTCATGGTTGATATAAGTGTGAAACTGGCTGACCTTATGAGAACGCAAGGCTTCTTGCTGTGTCATGGGGTCACAAGGTCAACAGAAGCTATGGTGCAAACACAGTCTGACCCACATGACCCCTCACACACCCCCTGCCCTTTGGCCCTCATGTGGGGACATAGAATGTGGCTCCTCAGTGTGATGTATACACATAAGACGTAACCATCTCTGTCCAAAGGCCAAAGGAAGTAAACCATGCAATTCAATTACATGTAATTACATTTTAACTCGGATAATTGGACATACGGTAAACACACTGGCCTATCAGTTAATGATGGCGTCATAGCATTGGCAAGCAATGATACATGGATTACATTGTGTGTGTGTGTGTGTGTGTGTATGTATATATCAATAGACCATGCAGTTTATGGCAGGAACCATATTAGTCAGATGGTTGTCACTGATTATAGTGTGATAAGAGTGTTCCTTTCAAAAGCGTAATATGGAGAACTACTGTTGGTTCTAGTTGAGCTTTGATTCCCCCCCCCTCCCTCCCCCCCTTCATCTTACGTCATACGCAACACCCCCTTAGTATTAAACAGTCAAACCTGTCTGCCGTCCAAATGTTTGAGATTGAAGGCAAGACAAACATTGACCTTTTGTTTGGCTATTGCTCTCAATTGCGCAGTTGAACGTAGAGTTTCCATTACACAGGAGGAAGGGCCACATAAACTCCAGGAATTAGATTAGAGAAAGAGGAAGAGCCGAGGAGGAGGGACAGAAAACAGAGAAGTGATTTGCCGAGAAGATAACCTGCATAGCAGACCTGACATGACCCCATGGGCCGGTGAGCAGCCTGTTCCAATAGGAATATCCAGAAGTATTAGTTTAGGCAAGTCTGACAAAACAACAATCAAATCCACACCTACACGCACACACGCACATTTGTTTGGCTGCAGGCCAGACAGGTATATCTTGTTTTCATATAGGTTTGAATCGATGGCATCTAGTTAGGTGTTTGCACCAATCACTGGGAACCTTCACAATGGGAGCCTTCACAATGGGAGACTTGGTCTGATTGTTTTTGCAGACGGTTTCTGCTTGGATATTTTCTTTCAATGCCATCCACTGAAAGTGAATCGATCCATTTCAATGCTAGCATACTAGCATCCCATTATCTCCTTCATTGATCGGACAGCCCAAAATGCATCATGCCGTAGAATTTATAGAGTAGAATGATTTCTCCGTTAAGTCCCATGTGTTTATTCAGAAAGATTATATTAGCTGCAGCTCATATCATCACTAATCCTCTCTGCAAACAAAACCAGTATCACTTTTATTCACACAGACAAAGACTTTCCTAAACTTCTTCATCTTACTCTTCATCAGAGTAGGAGGTTGAGTTGCCTCACGCCGGTTCTGCACAGTCCCATCATCTTATGCATGCCGGTCCCATTTCATCCTATAGTGTCTCCATGGTCCGGTGAGAGGGACATGACGTGATGGGAGAGGGGAGCAGTGTTGTCACAGATACTGCGGCGATATGACAAGAGTTGCTGACATGGCTGGTATTCCGGCTTACCCCAGCCCAAGTTTACGCCGCTAAAACCGCTATAAAACACTTTGGAGTATACTGTGGCGCTTATGTGCATGCGTGAGTGTGCATGCATGCGCCGTGAGTGTGTATTCAATTACCCTCTCAGAATGAGAGCTGGAGCAATTTTCCCAAATGAACTGAAAGGCCTCCATAATAGGGTATGGAGTCAACCAAAAAGCTTTTCAAATGACTTCCAATTACTATCACAACACTAGAAGCCCTCGCAATTGAGCTCAGTTTCCTCCAAATGAACTCAGCAGTGAGGGTCTTGGAGTCACAGACAATGACAGAGTCAAAATGGCTTACGACAAGTTGGCTTAAATGCGCCATCTTGTCCAGCCACCCAATCCATTTTCTTCTGGAGATAGAAGGATTTGCAGAGATCTAATACAATTTTAAAAGAAGCCAGAACACAAATACTTGAGTGATACCAACTCATTAGATTGCCAGCTTAATCCAGCGTGGGAACAAGAACAATTTGGGAAATCCAGGTTTGTAGTCTTTAGTTCCTGAAAGAAGGTAAGCTAAGATTTTTGTTTCTTTTGTTTTCGAGGTCATGCCAAGGATTCTACTCAGCATCTGCAGGCTCTGAGTAATGAGTCATTTCAGCGTGTCTTTGAGACGTCTAAGCCCCTGGATTGCCTTGTAGGTGACCCCGTATCGGTGTCTGTCTGGCTAGTGTAGGTGACATCAGCCCTAAATACACCTGTCATTTTTCCAGCTCTGTCCTCTAGCCTCTATCGATTTCATTAAGGCCAGTCAATGAGGGCTGCAGCCGACCGACCAGCCAGCCAGCCAGCAGCCAGCCAGCCCCGCTCCTCTCAACCAAGGTCACCTCCAGCCATGCTCCGACAGCCAGAGGACCAACCAGGACACAAACCCAAACATGCACCGTGGACCTCCTACCCCCCCACCCCCCACCCCCTCGCCAAACATGCACCGCTGAATAAGAGCACACAGACATCTACAGTAGCATGAGTGAGGTCATGGAAGCCCATCGACGGTAACCTCTACCTCAGTTACACTTCCTCTCTCCTCTGTCTGTCCGTGTCAATGCTTCAGGCGCCAGGCTTACATGACATAGTGCAGCTCAGGAATGGATACGGCTGTGTAGGATACACCCAACATGTTTCCTGAGGTCGCCTACTACTCCATCATGTACTGCTAGAGAACTTGGAGTGATTTGTAGAGGAGCCCTGGCAACAGATATCACAAAGTGCTGGTCTATCTTTAAGCATTTCAATGTTGCTATTCAATTTGGCATGTTCTCCATTACTGCACGCCTGTAGGTGCATGATACAGCGTTCTATATACGTGTCTGTGACGTGCAACCTAAAGATCAACTATAGTATTTGATAGCCAGCGAATGGCATAATATCCAATTCTGACTGATGATGAAATGCGACCCATCTGTTTCATTATATAGACACAGACAGGGGGGAAAGGGAGGAGGAATACACAGGGCTCAAAGAGAAAAGGTTCTCAATAGATCAATGGAGAGCAAGGGCTTCTGGGAATCCCCGGGCCTGGTTACTGTAATGGCGTCCAGTTCAAGGGCACACCATGTATGCAGCTCTAGAAGGGAGGTGGGGTGTGTGTGTGTGTGTGTGTGTGTGTGTGGGATGTTGGAGTCGGAGGAGATTCAATACAAAAAACACGTCTGTGTGGCCACGAACACAGTCCAGCACAAGCTTATTGTTTGAGCGCACCTGGCTCTTCCAACGCTACACATGCCCTCAGGTAACAGCATGAAGTCGGTGGAAATAGAATCCCATTGACCCCAAATTGGATCTGGTCTGCTAGCTACACCGTTTAAAATGACATATTACTTAGCGTGATGAAAACTAAAATCAGCCAACAATGCTCTAATGAGGATGAACATGTTAAGGAAACAAACCAAAAAAAAACGTGTTCAAACATTTCAAACCGTCAACTAGGAGCAGGCTTTGAAGCCGTGTCAGTTTCCAAAATATTATTCTAATCAAATAAAAGGCAGCTCTAATGTATTCCCAGTGCATGTAGCGCATTAAGATCCATCCATTTTAAATGCTCTGGTGCTGAATAATAAAGAGGACGCATCCCATTGTCAGTCTTGTCTTTACCATGCAGAGTCCCTGCAGGAGTTATTAGCAGCAAATATGTCGGCAGTGTTGGTGTGGTGGAGATAAACTGGATCGCTAAGCTTGATCAAGTGTGGACACATTTCAGGTGCGCTGCAGAAGGCTAACTAAAGGGTTTGTGAACACGCTGTTACTGCTCTGTAATTCTTTAGTAATGGATAAACATAAGGCAGTTTAAGGAGAACAATGGTTGTGGGTTGGTCTGTTATCTCTTGGAGCACATCTTCACCGTCAGGTACCCTTTGGCCAGTAGGACCACCCTGCTCTGGTGGGGCCTAGGCCCAGAGGACCACCCTGCTCTGGTAGGGCCTAGGCCCAGAGGACCACCCTGCTCTGGTAGGGCCGAGATCCAGAGGACTACCCTGCTATGGTAGGACCGAGGCCCAGAGGACTACCTTCTGTGGTAGGGCTGAGGCCCAGAGGACCACCCTGCTCTGGTAAGGCCGAGGCCCAGAGGACCACCCTGCTCTGGTAGGGTCGAGGCCCAGAGGACCACCCTGCTCTGGTAGGGTCGAGGTCCAGAGGACCACCCTGCTCTGGTAGGGTCGAGGCCCAGAGGACTACCCTGCTCTGTTAGGACCAAGGCCCAGAGGACTACCCTGCTCTGGTAGGGTCGAGGCCCAGGGTTGTAGAGAGCGATGGGGATGAAACCATCTGCTCGGTGCCCCCTCCCTGGTAGAGACAGCTTGGAGCCTCCAGCAGCCTGGCCCATGTGCGGTGCATTTGTCTATGTGTCTATGTAAATGGATTGCATGGAATACATAGGCACCACTACACATCATGTGAAACACACACACACACACACGAACACACACACGAACACACCACTCTGCCGCTGAGGTGGAGTGTATGGCCTCCTAGCCTGCTCCCTGGTTTCCACGGCGACTTATCAGTTTCACATGTGCCTCATTAGAAGGACATCTGGAGTCTCTCCATTGGCTCCTTCGACACACGCGGTCAAACACAGTCATACATAGACGCACACACAATTACCGCACACACACACACACACATAATCAAAGAGAGAGGCTTTACCACATGAGTTGCCTTTCCTTCCCGAGAGGCAGTGTAAAAACACAAAGTCTGCAGGAGCAGTTAGTCACCTGGTGGCCCTCAAGCTGAGTGACACTCTGCATTCCTCTTGTTCTCCCGCGTGACACTGAGACTAATGTGGTGTGCGTGGATGGGTGAGACTATCCATGTGTGTGTAATCAACACTGAAACCATATGTGTGGTGGGGGGTGTGTGTGTGTGTGTGCGCGTGCGCGTGTGTGAGTAACAGTATGTGTGTTCCATCATAGGCAGACGGTGAGGGCCAGGAGGTCTGTCTCTGCAGACAGCAGCACTAACACAGGGGTAGGGTTTCAAACAGAGAGGAGCCTACAGACAGGCCCCGCCGGAGGGGCGAGAGAGGAGCGCACAGACAAACGCTTGGTACAGTATCGGTTAACCTCTTTTCTTTCTCTCAAGATCCCAAGGAATGAGGCCAGGCTTCCACATGAGCGCTAGGCCGAGTCACCACCGTGCTAACCCCCTCACGGTCTTCAACCATTCTTAACCAACATTAAGGGGGAGGAGAAGAAAAACACAGACCTCCGAAGCTCTTTTAAGGTCCTTTTGTTCACAGGTAAAGTATTGATCGGCTTCAAGAGTGCATATCCGTGATAGACATGGGCATAAGTGTAACAGGCATTCTCACAACAGCGTGCTAGCTAGCTTGCTATCTTACGTCTCGCACAGCTGCGTTCACCGAGGGGTTGCCATGGTTACAGAGTCTGGACAAGCAGGCTAATATCTGCCCTGACCAGAGAGAGCCGGAAGGTAATGGCCAGTCACACATCCTCTGGGCCAGGTGGGGCTCAGCGGTATGGTATTGGTGGCAGAGCATTTCACAATAGATCTTCATGATACTAGTTTAACCCCATCTGCATCTGTTAGGCCTAAATGGACAATTACACACCATGACATCATTCCACCCCCTTCATGTGTCCCTCCATAGAAAACGTGATTGGATATCGCCACAAGGCTGCATGTGACTTTCTGTGGTTTACCTGTCATTAATGGAAGGGTCCAAAGACTACACTTCCCACATATCATGCACATCAACCCTACAAGTGATGTGGCAAAAAGAAGTCTCTGTACTCTGAGCCTCTGGTGTCATATACACCATGCTAGCCTCCAGTGACACATTCTCTCCGAACACAAAACCAGCCCCCAACTGTGAGGTCACTCGCACCCTCACACTTCAAAACATACCCTCCAACCACAAACACGCCAGCCCCATAAATCCAGCATAACGCATGCATCTCACACACAGGGGACGCTACATCTTCCAACAATGAGAAATGGATTACTAGAACATTCCTTCAAGGCGAAGACAGACAAAAGAACGGTCCCAACGCACACTAGCAGGATAGTGGAAAGGACCGGTGTCTGCGACAGTCTGCTTCCTAGCAGTCGTGTCAGCTGCACTGTCCACAGCTGTCCTGAGCTTCTGAAACATGCTGCTCCAGCAACCCAAGCTGCAAACATCTGAAGCCGTGTTCCCCAGATGTACTGGTTCACCCCTGCCACCCCTTCTTCCCACCTCCACATCCTGAAGCTCGCTAGGGGAACCCAGTGACACGAATGCGTAGCGAGCCAACTTCAGTGAGTTATAACTTCAGGGGGCTGGTGTTGTGCGGTGTAAACAATCTGCCCATATGGCAAATATCAATCTTTCCCTGAAAGACACAGCTTGGATTCTCCTTCAGACAATGTGATTTCACTGAGCTTCTCCCTACAACATGTGGGCAGAGGAATGATCGGTTGGACGATAAGAGGAAAAAGAGGAATACATTTATTTTAGCGCAGAAAAAGGGCGCTGTTGAAGACAAATGGATGTAGGTGGAGTATAAACAGTATGGATGGAAATCCATCAAAAAAAGCAAGGAAATATCTTGTCATGTTTTGGAATGCGGTACAAGGAACTGAAGTGTAATGTAATCATTGCTAATCTGTAACATCCCATTTGCGCTAATGTGTCTTTGTACAAAGAAAAGCACACCAAGTCTGTGCATAGTTGGATAGTGACATCCCAGTATCATCAGCAGCCGTAATCCTCTTGGTTGTGAGGTTAACATCAGGCCGAGATGGGAAATCAATACAGCTTGTCAGGTACTTAAGGACACATAACCCTGAAGGTCCTGGTTGCCTTCGGCCTTAAGAGTTGGAGCTGTCTGAGGCCAGAACACAGAGGACACTGCAAGCTTTCCTTCGCTCACATGACAGAACAGTGACAGGGCACTGGTGTTCAATGGGTTTTTTAAGGCTGGCAATGAAATAACGAGACACACACACACACACACACCTTGCCTGCGATGGTGTCAAGGCCTAGAAATGAGGTGAATCGACGCTCCAGTGCCAGCTAGCTTCTGGGAAACTGGCACCACGGCCAGCAAGCCAGCCGGCCAGAACAGCTTACTAGCAAGATGGCTGTGAATAAAGAGTGTGCAGGAGAACCATGCCTGTCACATGGTACTCTAGTGATCCTTAGCCCACCAGCAGGCATGAGAACACTGCTAAACATCAGCGCTATGCTATCCATCACTGCACCGATGCATGTTTTAAAATGAGCTGAACAACCATTTCTGACAGTAAGCGCATCTACTTTCTGACAATCTCCTCTAAGGAATCACAAAGCCATCCAATTGGCAGATGTGCAAAGCCAACAGTATGACATCACCCTCGATGACTTAATAGCCAACCACATCATGTACAGCCCGAAAAAATGTACAAAATGACAACAAGATTTAGATGTACAAAGCAGCGTAGAGCGGTTAAATAAGGCAGGGTTGCTGACTCAACATTTCCACACCAACAACTTCCATTCAAGCAACATTCGATTGCTGCCCTAAAACATGTTCTCAGCCATTGAAAGTTAACCAGCAGCAAACACTTGTCAACAGCAGTAGCTTGGCCGTTTGACTTTTTCTGCTAGTCGAATGACGTTAACTCCTCCAAAAGGCATTCCCAGAAACAAACCCCCACCACAATCATCTAAACACTCGGTTTACAGAATTGTCTTGATTTCATTGCTGTAATAGCTGAAAAATGCCCCTCTTATCTGGACACTGAGGGGAAAAAAGTATTCATACAAATGACAATTTTCTTTGAGAGCTAACAATGTTTCCCTTGGGCACAACTATGGTTGACTGATGACAGACTGAGACATCTACTGGCTCAGGTCCTGTAGAAGAGATTCCTGGCAGTAGATTAACCCCCCACGCTTAGCGGACCAATACTATCCTCAATCGGGAAGGAGGGGTGGTGGTGGGGGGGGGGATTGAAATTACCATCCTTAGCAATACTAATCTCGCTGGCATTGTTTGGCAAAAAGAAACGACAAAGTCCTCTTTAGCAGTGCTTAAAAGCCCACACACTCCATTGATCTAGTTGGCAGAGGTTCACACGGTATGTCAAGAGCTGCTAGGAAAGCACATGCAAACCACTATTTGTTTAAGTAGGGAAAAAGCTAAAAAATCTTCCCACGGAGTGATTTGAGAGAGCTGCACTCAATGAGAAGAAAGCATCTGATGTGGTTCATCTTTAGATTTGCATAGCCTGAATCTTAAAGATCATGCATTGCTCTTCAAGCAAGCACGTAAATGCAAACCTCCTGCAAAATTGAAGTACTTAAATTACTCATCACTGCAAATATCAGCCTGATGACATGGTCACGCGAAAAAGTGAAAAGGTGCTGTAGGATATTTACGAACCATCTGAAACATAATGAAACCGGATTAAATACTTTAACGGTGAGGCATTTCATGAAGAGGGCACTCAAGTTAAATGATGGAGTTGCAATGAAATATAGCATGTGTAATTATTTATAATGATGAAGATCGTCAGCCTCTTTTCAAATCAAATCCTTCTAAAGATTACCCAGGTAAGAGGCGAAACAAACAGTCTAAAGCTTGCCTTGGCACAAGTCGTTTCTCTTTTAGCTTCATAGCACATGATGCCCTCACACACTATTTACTCACAAATGATAAGTGAAGCCCTCTGCTGATCACTGTCTTAGTACCAGACATAGCACAGTCAAGGGTGAACTTTGATTACGTATATGAACTCAGGTAAAGCCTGACAGGAATTATGGAATTATTGTTATAGCCTGTGAATGATGGGCACTTCTCAGTGTCTTCCCACACCATAATATACCCTGCAGTTTTGTTTCATTTCCTCTTTTTAACCACTAGAAATGTCCTCTCTCAATGATGAATAACCCCTTTTTTTTTAAAATGAAGGCTACTGATGGAAGTAGGTAAGGTTCCCTTAATGTAAAAATGGCATGTAATTGCTTTCGACAACAATACTGGTGTTTTTCTTCCTGCCTCGAAGATCTGTCATTATAATAATTCTTCAATCTGAGGGAAACATGTGGAAAAGGTAAAGTCCAGGCTGAACCAATCAATCAGAAATGTAGGGGAAATACTGTAACAGGACAATTAGACATTTTGTTGGAAGAACAGAAGGCCAGTTAAAAAATGACCATTGGGATTAAAATTGCATGGATATTTAGTGCATTAGCACCAATAGGACACACTCCATTGGGCAGACTACTATTCAGTCTACTCGAGTTTCCCATCCCAGTCTGACGAGATGGCTGAGCACCCTCACAGTAGGAGATGGAGTAATGTAGGAGATTACATTACTCCAGAACGTCAAAAGAACAGGTTAATTTAAGATGCAGATTCTCTTACCGTATTTTGTTTAAGGATACGGATATGCTCCCAATAAGTACAGGCTACAAAACGCACTTCAAAGACTACATGGGTAACAATGGGAACTACAAAATAAAAGTCATCTGTTTATTTAGCTCAGTAAAACTCACAGTACTGTAAACTTTTCCAGAAGTGGTTAAATGATGAGGGACTGGGTACCATACAATCATAGTTAATTGCTCTGTGTCAGCAGAAAAATACGCAGGACCGCAGGTGCAGGTAACACAACAGACAACATACACTGCACATGAAACACAACCACACACACAAGCAGCAATTACACACAACTCTGTATTGTAGGGGGCATCTGGACAGGAAGCTGTTGGTTCAATTACCGCAGCTCCCCGGTACGGACAGGATATCTCCCGCATGAGAGAGAAGCTCTCTGCAGCCACAGAGCCAGCAGCACTCAGCACCAATGGAGAGCACGATGGGCGGTGTGAGAGTGAGAATGTGTGGGAACAAGCGGGCAGAGAAGGAGCGATATACAGAGAGCAGGAGAGAGGGATAGAGAGCGAGGGAGATGGAGAGAGAGGGAGCAGGAGAGAGGGAGCAGGAGAGAGGGAGCAGGAGAGAGAGGGAGCAGGAGAGAGAGGGAGCAGGAGAGAGAGGGAGCAGGAGAGAGGGAGCAGGAGAGAGGGAGAGAGAACGAATGAGGGAGGGAGGGGAGCAAGAGCGAACAGACGATAGGAAGAGAGGGATAGAGATAGGACAGATAGAGGAAAAGGAAGAGTGAATGAGAGAGATAAGAGAAGAGAGAATGAGCTGGGCACTAGAGTGCACCGAATACAATGGACAAAAAAAAGGGAGACAAAATAAGCAGCAAATGCCAGGAGACGGGGGAAGAAGATGGAGATGGAGCTAAAGAGATGGTCCAATGTTGTCTCCTGCCTTATTTAGAAGCAGTGAGATGAACCTGCGTAGAATAAGGATGGTGCCTCACGCCCGCCCTCCCTGCATGTGTGCCTGTGTCTTAACTCTTTCCAGCCTCACTATTTCACGCTCCACTTCCGCACGTCTCCCCGGCAACCAATGTTTGGCTTGATTCCCTACCGTGGCAACTCTTGACTATGTAAACGTGACACTGGTTGTGGGGCTCTGACTGCAAACATATTCAATGTATTGAGCCAATTTGGGAGTAAAAAAAAAAAGAAGAATAAAACACATGGCTTCTCCTCAGTTAACAAAAAAGTGTGAGAATCACCTTGCTAGATCGAACGCCACCCCGAGTGCGGGGTGTTTGGAAAGGGATTGATAACACTTTTCTGTCAAATCTCTGATATTTAGTCTTACCTTAATGCTGATGATAATGCAGCCTCTGTCAAGATGTCTGCAGATATTTACAACTGTAAGAGAGCAGAGAGAGACACTCATGAGATTCCTCCCACATATTCAATATTAAAAGGGTTAGACTAAACAGTCTACAACACAGTACATGACAGGTGAGTCTGTCCCGCATGCATGACGACAGCTTCAGCAAATTAGAGCATTGTTATTCTAGGTCCTGTTCTGCTGGAAACTGGGTATTTATAGGTTCTAATATTTCCAGGACACCATATGTCACACTTTAATAGTCAGTGCTCCACAATTAAGATATATACCTGAGGCAAACGTATTTTTGTTCTGACGTACCTATTAATTTGAAGCTAAACATCAGGACATCTGCTTCATTGGATGAAGTAAATGAAGCTTGTCTCACATTGCTAAATATCATTAGCTGACCTCGGACTTGGAGGCAGGGACTTCAGTGTGGTAACACCATGGTAACAGTATGTTTTAACAGTTCTTTGTACGTTTTTCTTAGTGTCTCCTACCACCGAACTTCCCAGGGATCTCATATGTCTACAGGATCCTTCTGATGGCACATGTCAAATCCCAGGTGCCAAGTCTCACATGGGGAGAAATTGGCTATTTTGTCTGAGCATGAGCTAATGGAAGCAATTGCAGAGTGCTTCAGAGGCGGTCCTGTGACTGATAGGGGGTGACTGAAAGGCACACTCAAGGTGGAATATCAAAGTGAAAAATCATCGGGACCCATCGGGATACCTCACTTCCCCCTTACCATAAAACACTGCTTACACTTAAAAAAAAATGTTTATGGTCCATCCAACAGAATCTGTCTATTGTACGTTAACGCACTTTCAGTCATATGACATTTTAAGACAAATGAGACATAGGAAAATAAGATTCTGGTCATTTCCCTAAACCTACGCAGACAGCTTTTGCATGGCAAAACTCCCAAACAATGTACCTCAAGAGGGAAGGGTCGAACCAAACTGGTTCAATCAGGTGAAAGCTAACGCAGATCAATCTGTCTAAGTGGGAGTAAATGATATCTGGCAGGCACTTGATCCTGTGCTCACACATCACTTCTTGGGCACAGCTCAGATTTGAGCTCGCTAGCTAGCACCAACAACATCAAAACACTGCAAGGTAGAATCTCACTGTATTAGCATCCAGGAGGTATAGGCCTCAGATTTCAGACTGCAGGTAACTGATACGTTCTCATTTTTCAAATTCCACTGAGACAGTGTAAAAGTGACGGGATGAAAACCTCTATCGATTGAACTTTTCTCCAACAGCCTTACTGTAAAAATGAAACCCGTGCATGTGACAACACAGCGAGGGCGAGGACAGAACATATTTCAAACGATGGATATGCTGCGTTTGCCTGCATCACAGGCTCCACCAACTGACTGCAAACATAACAAAGAACCACGAGAAATTCAGGAAACCTCATCAAACAGGAACTCCAGGCAGCACTCAAACTACACAGGAGTTCCTGAAAAGGAGCAAAAATGATGCGATGATGAACCAAGCCTCGTTGTTTGGGGTGGGGTTTGTTTTTTTTAGCCTTAAGCAAAAAATACATTTGAGCAGCAACAAGACCAACAAAGCCTGCTGAAGGAGAAACCTTATCAGGAGCAACACAAGAGGCATCTGCCTTCTTGTTCTTTGGTTTTCTAAGCCCCCAAGGAACTGCATTGTGAGGAGAAAATACTGAAGCCTTGCAGTTTCAGGAGGCTCGACGAACTGGGTATAGCTGCTAAAAGTGGGGAAAGGCATCCCATCCCCTGGGGTCCACAGAGGTGGAACTCTCCAGGGTATTTCACCAGCAGTAATCTGAAGGAGCAGAATACTCCACGAGACTTCATTGTTCAATCCGTCAACTTTTTCCTCCATACAAGGTGAACATGGCAGGACCACTCAATGTGGTGCCATAGAAACATACCGACGCAAGCTAAAAATGTGGTTTTAATAAAGCTACACTCTATGGCATCCCCCCCATAGAATCATACACCCTTAACATGATTAAGAGGATGTGAGAGAAACAGCAGAGGTCAATTAAGTCGTCTCACCTACATCGTGACTAAACCACCCCCTTCGTGACAAAACACTAATGCAATCATATTCTTTTTAGCACCCGCCCAAACAATGCCAGTGGTCCCCTGCTAGGTGCTGAACAGAATTCCAATTCATCTTGAGTCATTCCAAATGGCTTGATGTAGTATGACGGCATTCTGGTGTTTGACATACTCATGCTGCAGTATTACCACCTACTCAGCAGAAAAGACGCTCCCCATGGTTCCTCGAAACTTAAATATAGGTGCCACATTCCGACCACGGTGTATTTAGGTTCTGGAACCTATCAATTTGTGGTTGGTGCAGGATTCTCTAATTAACACAGCCTCTGATATATTGATATTGCATTAGGATTGTTATGGTAGAGTTAGAAAGGAAAGGAATAAGAGAAAAAAAATCTAGTACTGCCGTTTTGTTCTTGCGGGAACTGTAGCATTGGAAACAACAAGGACAATCTAATCATGTTATTCTCAGCAGAAGTCCTGAACCTGGCTTGGTTTGCTGTAACACAAAGCGGAGCTTCTAATGAGAGTAAGGCACAGTGACATAAAACTCTCTAAACCTGCTTTGCTGCAGCACAGATCTGTGAGCCAACTTCTATGGAACGGTGCTGGCCTTGTAACATTGTGTCTCCTTACAAAAGTAGGTTCATTTAATCAGAGCTCTCTAAAGGCATTACCTAAACGTTCATGCAGCGTTGTATTCATCACGTGTTTTCACTGAAAAGGAAGGAAACACTAGCATCATCCTCGCTTAAAATGTGTGGTCAGGTTGGTGTCACCAAATCATTTGGAACATCCCAGATCCGCATTGATACCCTGGACAAAGGCTCGCTAATTGTCTGTTGTCTTTCGCAACCCTCCCATGGATCGGTGAAGCACCAGCTATGCAATTAGCTAAGAAGGTTCCTGGGAACAGTAAATGTAGTGACGACACTGTGAAGATTATTTATGCCCATTGGTTCTCCCCCTTGCGCTGCGCTAACATCAGTGTTTTTCCTATAAACTGTACTGGTTCAGCGGGCATCAACTAGACAACGTGAATCGCTGTTAGTGCATTGGAAAAGATTGATGTGATGTGTTACTGATCAGCTGGAGTGCGAGATAGCATACCGTGGGATGCAGGTTAGCTAACATAGCACTGCCTGACTCGTAGAAGAAGCCGGTTGGACGCCCGTGCAACTGAAGCTGACCCAGAAGAAAAAGTAAAAACGATTTCATCGCCTACTGTGGCAACAATTCCTTATGCCATGGTGACATTTCAAGACCAAAGAAAGTGCAGCCAAGAATCTTACGCCCCGTCTTCGTGACGCACAAATGTTTCGCAAAGGTCGTTATATATATATATCTTGTCTTTAAGCAAAGTCACCCTTTCTTTGCGATCTTTGTGCGGGCCTGCCTTGGTATCCCGGTTGTTGCAATCAGACTTTTGTCGGCTCGAATTTTTTGTATTAAATTTATATTTGAATTTCTTTTTTTATGTTGTCTTTTGGGGAATTTGAGAACCATGAATTTTGGTATCTTTTTTGTGTTTTATTTACATTGAAATGCATCATTTATAGAGGTGAATACAAAACAAACAAATTCGATGGTGTTTGAATTTTATTATCAGGTATTCGATGCTTTTTAAAATTTAAACTTTGAGACAGATTTTCCTCCATACCGACCGAAGCTAACTGCACTAATCAACCATCAAGAGCTTTGTTATTGTTTTTTCTGTGTGGAATCAGACCCCCAAAATGCTCAAACCATTCTGCGTTGTTTCCGAAATAACGGTAGAGACAATTCCGTATGAAAGGAATAAGTATTGTAATGACAAAAGCTTTTTCCAACTGAGCAGGGGCATATCGACCACCGCCTGCTGGCCAGGGTGTACGGGGCTTCACTGCTGAGAACAGCTTCTTATACTCTCCACGGACACAAACTACCGTCTCTTCGATAGTGGTACGGAACAAGCGATCGATGGACAAAGAATCCCACTGAGACCAACATCCTGAAAGCACTCTTCTTCTGAGAGTGTTCCCTCCACTAAGATCACCAAGCAGATAAGGAATCGCACACTGATCTAGCCTCCAAATCATACTGCCTAAACCTTGTAAAACGACCGCTTTTACAAAAGGTATGTAATAGCGATAGTACTTTAATCTTCCTTATGTAATCCAATACTGTGAACTGCTATTATCAAGACACTCATAGAACATGTAGTCAGTTCAGAATCAGTTTTATTTGCACAAACAAGTAATTTACTATGGCAGGAAGGCTCAAATCAAGTAAATGTCTACACTGCATCAGTCTGATGCCTGTGAAATTCAAAGAATCCCTTTATCACAGTTCAGAATAGATATAAAGAAGAAAGAAACACAAAACAGGGCTTCATTCATCAACATTGTACATCTGAGCAAGGACTTGGGTCCATCAACAACCACCATCGAGAGCACTAAACAAGGACATGTTGATTAAACACATTTGATACACTGCTACGTTCAAGCAGTCCAGTAGTTTTTCTTGCTTCATATGTTCAAGAGATGTCTGTGTTCAGACTAGTCTGTCTCAACCATGGTCTTTCCAATCTTATCACTGAAGTGGACGCAAGTCATTATAGTATCAACTTCTTCAAGAAAGCGACCCTTATGCCAAAAGGTGAACTAGGAGTACTCGGATGCCTGCAGCATGAGTAAAAGCCTATTGAGTTGCTCCCTTTCTCTTGCAGTCAGCTCTTCTTTCATTGTGTTTTTTTTTAGCGAGGGTTCAAGACATCTGCGGTGCAGCTGTTGCTCGCCCTCCCCGTCAGAGGTGAGAGGGTCAGGAGGTCAGGAGCCCTGTGTAGAAACTGCATTTAATCCTGGCTACGGCCAATCGCTGGAAATCAAACACCATGCACACACTACATACAGGCCCGTCTCCGGTCTCACTGCTGTACAGGGCAGCCACCCCCCCACCCCACCCCACCCCCTAGAGACAAGCAAGATTCTAAATGATTAGGCCTTTTCTCCCAGCAAGGAGGGGCAAGGCAAGTAATTCAATTAGGCAGGCCCACAGCCCTTCTTCCAACGCCATGAATGGAATCAAGCACATCCGTCTAACTGGGGACTGGTCGGGGAACAGCAACTGTGTTTACATTGGTGGTTTACATTAAACCTGTGCCCTGAGTGCATATGTGCGTGCACGTACTCCCACTCATGAGCGGCTTTCCGCAGATGCAGAGGTGACATGGCTGTGTTTCCTTGTGCTGTCAGGTAGTCTGACAACCATATACAGGAGAGAGGCGAACCTGACAGGGTTTATTGAGTGCCTTGGCACGGCTGTCATCAACAAAGCCATCAGAAGGAAAACTGAAGTGGCATCTGAGGAACAGCCGCGCCAACCCAGCTCAAAGAGAGGAGAGAGGATTAGGGGGCAGCGGTCCGTGGAATCAGGCAGAAGAGACACTCATTCTGCTAAGTGCAAATACAACATTATTTGTGAAGGATTTTAATTCCATATTCGATTACACTTAAGCCAAATCATATCAAGAAATCGAGAACTTCTAATGCATTGCGTCCTCCCATATTCAGAACAAACATTGGGATCTAATGAGATTACTCATTAAGATGCTGCCATTTGAAGGAGAGTTATCGGGACCACATGACCGTGACTGGGCTGAACAGGCGGTCTTCGGAGAAAAGCGAGAAAGCTGGAGGCCTGAGAGAAGCTCTGGGCTAAACTGTCGCTGTCACAGCAGGTATGGCTGGCATGCAGCAGACCAGTCTTAAATGACACACTACGGTCCAGGCTCGCTCCCGATGGCACTCTGCCATCTTGGGAAGGGTTAGAGCAGAGCACTGTTTCCCCCTACCAGCCACCCCACCCCTCTCATCCTCTTGCTCCTTTCCATCCGTCAAAGCGGCAGGGGCCTCCCAGGAGGCTTACTGTATTCAGGACGGAGGAAACTCAGTCTGGCGCTTAGGGACCTTGGTGGTGGAGATACCAGCTGCCCGGCATTAATGACATAGCAAAGCAGCTTGAGTGAAACCCTGGTCAAATCTATGGAATTCCACTTGCTTACTAGATGGCAGGGCCGTGTCCAATAGATGACATACCCATGTTCCAACCAATGGGAAAGAACGTAATTCGCTTAAATATTTAGGGGATGAGATTTACATCTCAGTTAAAACTGTTATGAGCTCTGATTGCAAAAAAAAAAATGTGGTTAGCAATCTGTTTTGAGCTTTGTCTCGAACGAGCAAAACTATCTCCTCCACTTCAGCCCCAAATGGAAATTGAGACTAGGTTAGTAGCCAAATTGTGAGCCAAACTATGGGGATCTACCAACCTGAGTGCAACTATATTTATTTACATGTAAGAATCTGTTTTAAAATATTAGAATCCATCTCTAGGTGTTTGGCAGCCTAGGCCAGCCTTGTTTAGCTCCGCCCGTTACTTCCCCCCACCACAGGAGAAGGCCTGGTGTCAGAAATCACCCTCACGAGCAATCCCTCTAATCTTTATTACAAATCAGCAGTGGAGATCGGAGAGATCTTTAATCCTCTAGCTGAGTGGATATCTGCATGCAGGCACTGAAACGCCTGCTGTCTCGTCTTACCACTGTGACATCCAGGAAAAGAGTAAATTTCTTTACAAATCAAAGTACAGGGAATGTAAGGCAGCATAATGACTCAAATAAGAGACCTGCTATGTCTGTAACCTGTGGTAGATTAGAAATTACCTGCTTTAAGGAAGGTAAACTGACCTGCAGGAAACTAATGAAATGGCCTTTGGCACTAGGGAGAGGCACAAGGCCATTGAAAGAAGAGAATAACATGACAAGTTGGCTCAGCGGGCTGTGCCTGACCATTGTGGAAGAACAATATAGCTGCGAGCAGCTTGGTTCGATGCTGTCTGCTTCGCAGAGGCTAGGTCCCTTGGATGTCAGTCCTATTGTGTGGAGCAGGCAGCAGCCTCTCCCACTCTCATTCAGAGACATTAAATACCCTGCCCTATTTAGTGGTGCACAGACGAGATGGTAATAGAACACACAGACATACTGTACCCGCACAATCCTCACATGTCCTGTTGCAGTGTGATATGTTACATTGCAACCCATCCCCCCGCCCCCAAACAAAAAACCCAGACAGCTTGAGCTGTTCTATAAAGCCACCTTGAATGCATCAATGATTTATGAGTGGGACTTTTTCACTTGAATCAGGACAGTTTACAAAATGCCTTTAGTACCACCATTAAAATCACTAGTGCACATAGTGCCCATGATGCAGAGTAAGATGACATCACACACCTGAAATCATAGATAGGCCACATTGCCTGCGATGCAGCTAATGAGTAAAATGTCACTGATACTTTTAAAATAATTGATAGTGCAGTGCCCGTGATGCAACCCCCATTTCATCTAGTCACTTCTTCCCATCATAAAAGCACTCATTATCCGATCTACTGGCAGGGACTAAATTTGCCTAGGCCCACTTATTCACTCCTCGCAAGCGGCTGGGTGTGGAGGTGGGATAATATGCTTCTCATCCTTCTTTGTTGTGCTAGCTGTGTTAAGATAGCTAGTTTCGTTTTGACTGGCAACATGTCTGATGGTCCTTGACCACAAATTCCCTTGATTAAACTCACATGGAAAATAAAGCTAATTCTGATTCTGCATCTGACTTTTTACAAAACACGCATCCAATATGGTCCGCTTCTTTTGCTATGCGCCCTGTTTGCCTGACTGGTGTTGCCAGATACATATAATGTCCATTGAAAATGAATGGTAGGAGGAATTTTGATGCCGAATTTTGGCTCCAATCGATGCCAGTGGATCTTCAGCCTTCGGAAATATGTACAGACATAGCACAGAAGAGTTTCAGGATTTCTTTGGGAAAAAAAACATTAATAAAAGGCAAGCATCATTCGCCTAGAACATAACGATTTGGGTCAAACTTACAATAACTGGGATAGAGATGCTATAATTATTGGATTTTAAATGGGAACGGTGGTCATGATTTTCTCTGTTGGGACTTGCGACATTGCACAAACACTAGGAACTGGATCTTCAGAACAGATGGCTGCTTCAAAGCACTTGGATTGTGCGAAGAGATTTGACAAACTTTGGTTTGGGTGTAGCTCTCATCTGTGTTATGTCCATTTCCATTGTAAGGTGACATATGTTCACAATTTCACATCAGCCAACGTCCATGTCTCAGGGGTGGGGTAACCTGGTTTGAGATTAGAATACTGTAGGGTAGTAACGACTCAAAGCCGCAGTGTTCTGAATGTGTTCTTGACTGGATCGTTGGCCTATTAATGATGGATGAACAGGTACTGAGCGACTGACCTGCCTCAAACTGGACTAGTATTACAGCCTGCTGCAGTGTGTGTGCACGCAAGCACAACTGAAGGTGCTTGATGATTCATAAACGTGACATGAAATATGTAATTTCCCTTCATGCATAGCAATAACATAACCATCTACTGAGGTCAATAGGCACATAGTCACTTGTGGACAGATTCCTGTCTAATGTTTACAGAGAGCATCATAGAAAGTGGTTAACGCCAAGACCACAGGAAGAACCACATATCTGTCAATTCTTATACTGATTCTCACTTTTTCCTGTACATGGAACGACACGCTTACAGCGAGCCAGTCTAGGAGATGACTGCATTTTAAGGATGTTCAGACAAGGTGGTGACGATGCGTAAGTGTCATAGATGCGGTGCGAACATTCTACCCAGCTTCTGCTGCCCACATCCATCCATGTACCAGATGTGAGATGATTTACGGTCTGCCAAAGCAACCTGTGTCATTCCTTCCTTGTGACGATGCTGCAGCTGAGGTGTTGACACGCTAGCCGTGGGGCTGAGGAGGGCGAGAGCCTACCAATTGAGCCAGAGAGAGGAGGAAGGAGAGAGGGAGAGAGAGGGGGAGAGGGAGGGGGTGCTACTGTTTCCCGCTAGGTCAGCAGACTAGGACTGATTCCAGCAGGGCTTATCTTTCAGCAGGAATACCACCTTCACACCAGAAGGAGGGTGCAAGCGGAGGGAAGGGGGGAGAGGGAGCAGTGCACGCTCTGACAACAAACTATGGATTAAATGCATGGCGGATAATACTGGGATTACCAAAATCATGAACAGACAACAGTAGAGATGTCTCTGAGGAGATGAACTATTATGATCCCGTTCACTCAGTTTACTGGCTGCGTACTGCAGGACATGTCTCAATTGTAATGGGAGAACACTTTGCTACATTAATTGCTAAGGAGGAGATTCAAATAATGTAAACGTGTTAATGTAATAGCCAGTGAAGAGCAGTAATAGGAATGCCCAGAGTAGCAGACAATACACTTGTGGCTATTTACCTGAATTCCCACGCTAAGGGTGAGTGAACGGCTTTGGCAGTACTGTGAGCAGCCATCCCATTAGAGAATCTGTTGTTGTTAACCTAAGGGAACATGGGCCAATTGAGGCCAAAGCCAGCCCCACCACCTGAAACAAGCAATAGAATCAGGACTTGGGAGCGTCCAATGTTGCTCATTCTTTAAAGACTAGCCCAGGCTGCCCTGCAAAATAATGCCAAAGAGGCTGCCAGCACCAGGTTTCTATGTAGATACAGTGCAACAGTCAGATCACCGGCCTGGCTAATTGGATTGTTTGGAGATTGTCAAACCTTCACAGTAAAATAGGCAAATAAATCCTCTGAAGTTCCAGTGAGACAGAGCCACTATTTATCACGTTAAAAAGAGGAAGCTCCCTTGAGGGTGTGTACATCACTGGAGAGGACTAGCAACCCAAGACAGGACAAGGCTAGCTTTATTCCTCAGTCCAAGAGACAAATGCCTGAGACCATCTTAAGAGAGGGGAGCAACAATGCACTGTTTGTCTCAGCAACCAGCGAACAAAAGGTCTTCAGAAATATCAAATAGGGGGAAAAAAGTGCACTGAAATAGAGATTAAGAGTTTATAGAACAATCACATTTCAATCAGGAAAAGCAGAAATACAGACATTGGATTATCACAATTAAATTCAAACTGGGGCCAGAGGTGATTAGACTATTTGAAAGCCAGAGCCAATGCAAATAAATAAACCCTTGAAGCATAAAAATCCCAAGCTTTTCATTAGTCTCTTTCTTACAGAAAGCACTAAGTAGGTAGTCAGCCACAGCCAAAACTGTGGAGTAAAGGGTTAAGAGTTCAGCCCTGATCTTTGATCATTTACTAAATACCCCACTTCACTTCAAATTCACAAAATGGCTTTTTAGCAGGGTACCCAATACACAGCACTGTCTGAGAATCAGGCGACACAGCCAATACAGATGTTAATCTGTGTAAATCCTTACCTATATAACTTGTGCAAATTTGAGCCTTCACCCAACAGAGCATTCACAGTCCTTTCAATAAACATAAGCCCTGTTAATGACTGTATTTTCTACAGTCAACTGGTTTAGTTTCCTTGGACACCATTAACCCCATCGCAAACCAGCTATTCCAATGAAAAACGAGCTCCCTGCCACCTTCCACTGGAGACAAGTGTATTAGTGATGAACCTAAGGGGCACTTAGGCTTTACTATTCACAAGTACTAAACATGAAACCATAATGTAATCTCCTCAGAAGCAATTCATGAAAATACTATACCGTTTATGACACAATGAGACATATTTAGCAAGGAACATCATTATTCGACATAACGTTATTTCCGTTGCAAAAAACTGGTGAGGTAGAGAAACTGAAACGTCCATACATAGCCTACGGAGGCCTTCATGTCATTTTACACAGGTCAATGAAAACCAAGAAGTAAACCACAAGGTTCTTGACATGGAACACCTCGTTAAAACAACCTCACTTGAACGCATACCCTTCTAAGATACAAGCAACATTGCAAGCCACTGATCTATTCCTGAATCCGTCAATATCCTTTCTGCATCTTGCACCATTATTGTGTCCAGCGACAGCAGCAACAGGCCCACTGGACTGGTTCAGGCTAACGTGGAGTTTAACGCTAGCCGTTATAGCTACTTAGTTGTGTTAGCGACCGCTGGTCCCTAGCATGCCACACAAATAAAAGGCTATTTCCATCCATTTGATTAACGTTGAGCTGTCCACATGTAATGCAATCCAGCTGCCACACTCATGACGCGGTCTTTAAGAAACTTTTTTAGCCAGGAGAGATAAAGCAGAGCACAGAGGGTCTGCGAACTCGTTCGCCTAGCCTCTTTCTGTCCCCATTTTCAAAGCTTGGAGGCCTGGCTGCACTCCCATTCACTCTTCCTTCACTAATAAACAAAGAATGGATTCCCTTATATAGCCCTATTGAAAGGAGCACACAGGCGACATTAGAAATGCTCAAGCAAGGAATGTCATATAGTTACTTTATTTTTTTTGAGTCATGGAGGTTTGGGCCAAAGGCAAAAGGGGCATTGGCACTGTGATTGTGTAACGGTGGTACATTAATAGGCACTTAAAGAGCTATTTGTGGAAGAGTGCATTGACTAGATGGTGCACAGTCAAGTTGTCCATGTTTGACTGGGCTGAAAAGAACATAGGTTATATTAGAACATAGAAACCATTTTCATATAGGGTCATTAAGAAAATGATCTTCCCACTGTGTGCTTAAAATGCATGAGCCCATTATGAGGCCTGAGGTTGTTATACAGTCAAACAGAACTGCCTGCTCGACAGTCACAAGTCCTGTTTAAAACATAACAAGACCATTGTGCGACAGAAGTCCCTTTATTTCTAACAAATGGAAAACAATGGCCATCGTGATTTCATTATAATGCCAGACCGCTAACAGGGCAGGTCATTTTCAAAACACCAATTAGGGTACATGAAGGTTCCCTGTTTCCCATGATGGCTAATGGCAAGTCACAGAAACAACGCCATGCTCCGTTGCTTTGTTAACTTGATGCCTTCAGGTCTGTATAGACTTCGAGCAAACATTGACACCCTTCTGCAAAGTGCAAATTCCTCCTCCGTAGTCTGAACAGACCATCAAACGCTGGTTAAGAGGCCATGTGTATCCAGCAGGGAGCAAATACCAGTGTCCTGGCTCACTCAAGTCAGAGGCTCGACCATTTGAATAATTTGACATTTCCGAGGTCTTGTGGAGGACACTAGGTCTTGTGGAAGCAAGGATAACATATCACAACAACAACAACTGAGTCGAATGTCACTATAGACAAACAGGGACTTCAATACACAAACTGGAGCCTACCGAGCCTACCGAGTCCTCCTCCAAAACTGTAAGAAAAGTGTGAACTTCCAATCTCAGCTGTCACAATCTACAAAACCCCTGAGGTTGGAAAGATTTGAACACCTGTGAAGGGATTGGGTTAGCACTGAAACCAACCATGCTGGCAGCCCAGCATTTGCTGAAACAATCTATCCTTATGGGAATCCCAAGAATAGAACCTCCTAAAGCAAGACTGGGGGGAAGGCGGAGCAGAGGGGAGGTACACAGCTCCCACGTTTAAATGCTTGTGAACTCAACAATACATACGACACTTCCAGGGGAATTCCAACACAGGAGGTAATATCCAGTGTGGTTACCATTCAAGTGTCAGAAAATAATCCTTGATGAGTGATATGAATGTTGAAATTGCACCAACAAATAACATGTTGCGCAGGTCTTTGTTCTGGGCAGTCAGCAAAGTGTAATGAAGTCAACCTAACACAACCCCCAGTTTGATACGCAAACTAGGTGGCGTTCGCCAGTCAGACAAGCACAAGGATAAACAAGGTCATAGGGTCGAAAGGATAAGTCAGAAGAATAAGGTACTATGGTCCACCGGAGGACATAGCCCACATGTGGCTTCACACGTGTCCCGCTAGTCCACACTGCCATTGCAAAGTGGTGAGCACCTAATTGCAGTCATTTCTGTCCCGGTGACTAAGCGGCATGAGTCTAAGGAGTGAACCATGCCAACAGGGCATTCAGCCAGAGCCACAGTCCAGCAATAGCAAAGGTGCTCAGCTGCAACCTCAAACACATTGCTGGGCAGATCTTCTTTCGGCTAGGATGAGATGACAGTTCAGTTGGCCTGGGCCGAACCCCTAAAATTAAGAGGGGAGGGGGGGGGGAGGTGTACTGTGTCGATCTGGATTTGGCCCAGAGGCCGTTGAACCATCTTAGGGATACAGTTTGATGGGAAGGGATCATATCCTATGTCTGATTTTGCCATAAACATTTTCAGAGGACTAATATTACAACAAGTATATTAGGCAAGACCTTCTAAAGTACAGTGTTGAGCCTTTTCCCTTAAATAAAAGTCTGTATGGTGCTTATAGCTTTCTAATTTTTGCAGAGACCTAATACAAGAAAAAGGGCAGTCAACACAAACCAATCAAATTGAATATTTTAGTATTCCAATCTAACAAAAAAATGGAAGTATAGGTTTCTACACAACACAAACAGTGCATATAATTAACTTATTCAGGCACACTTGAAATATTTAGAGCCAAAGAACTATCCTTAAGCAGTTCCTAGAAGATACTTTGAAGTTGGTCAGTTGAGAATTAGGTCTAAAAGTAATTCAAGTCATTGTATCTGTCTGAAACTGAAAAACAGACTGTCGTATCAAGACCTGAATGCTGAATGCGCAAACACCTCTAGATAGAGAGGTTGCATGTTTTGAAATATCTAGTTTGGATCTCTGAGATTACCGGAAGAATATATATAAAACAGGTACCGTATAAGCATTCCTGTTTTAGATCTCAATGATTTCCTGGAATAAGAGTTGACAAATTCAAACTTAGGACTTCTGATTACAGGACTGTAGCAGGACAATGGTTCAGACCAGACAAACTGTTTATTGCTCGCCAAAGGGTATCTTTTAAAATTGCGGACGTTTTAAGAACAGAAGATCTGGACATAGGGAAGGCATCGATCTCATCAGTGTACAGTGAATACAATGAGGTGAGCTAAGCAGAGAGAAGATATATATGGCAGGGAGCCATATGTTATTTTGCTATGCAAATGAGAAGTGCTGTATGCAAGCTAAAGGTTGGTGGGGTAGATGTTCACTTTCTATTTAAAACTCCAAATTTACATTAGCATTTTGATTGTGCATGTCTGTCGCACATATAGTATCCTGTAGTATTTAATCAGTTGCTGTTGGCAGCTTCTTGGGATGGCTACAGCTCTGAATGCCGCGTGTGTTGGCTGCTGCTAATTTTAACTGCTCATATGAGAATGTGGGTGGGACTGAAGCAAACTGGGTCTGGGTCTCCTTCTCTCTGTCTTGGTCCAAACTAAGGGTTAAGCACAGGCAGGAACCACGACAGCTTTGAACTTCAGAAGGAGACTGGCCACAGTCCTGGAATCTTGGGATTTGACTCTTCCGTTTAAGGTTCCTCATGCCAAGACTGGGTCACAATGAAGTGTCAAATTCAGAGATCTTGTTGTTAATGTTCTCTAAGACAGCCCGATCCAAGTCTGTCCTCAGGGACACATGCTGTAGATCGGCTCCAAAAGGACTGCATGTATTTAGCATCTATCAACATTAGCACTGAAAGGTGCATTTGCTGCATTGCAAGTAACTGCTGTGACTCATGTGAACCACCACCTACAATGGTGATTCACTCTTAAGAGACACCACTACTGCAATCCCTTAAAATGGCTCCAAACATCAACTCACTCCTCACACAACCTCATCTACCCAGGCACGAACCGCATCGTGTTCCCCTTCCCTTTCAAGGTCTCATCACGAACCCCTTTAGCGTGAGTAAATCCACACCTGGACAAAGCCACCTACCTGGGCTAGGCACTGAGGCTCCACTCCCCTGCCTTGCTCTAACACCTTTATCCGGCACATCCTGTCACTACGCTGCCGACCGGGTCAGCAGCCTTAACCGCTCGTTACTTCCTCTGCCCTGGCCTGTGGTGACAGCAGCAGCCTCTCTCAGAGCACAATACAGATGGGATCGATACATTAGCAGAGCCCTCGTGATTAACTCATCCACAACCAGATGCTGCTCGCGTCAGAGGTCTTTAAGTGCCATAAACCCATGGCAGACAATCACTGCTTCTGTACTCTTCCCTGAGACGCGTCATACGGTCGGACTGTGGTAGTTTGATATGCAATACTAACCACAAGCCCTCAACCAAACTACATGTCAATCAGCGCAATACACGGACAGTCATTAGGATAGAATGAGCACACAACCTATATTTTACGCTATATTATCATAGGAAAGAACACGCCTAAAAATCTATCATACACCCCACTATGTACTTATTCTGATAACTTCGGCACCCAACACAATAGAATGTATACTTAACTAAATTGCATTCATGGGCACCTAGAAGACAGCTCTCTTCTCACTAAAATGACTTTCATAAAGGGCTCAATTGGGATTATAAATACTTCCTCTATTCATGTCACTGATAGAAGCACTGATAATTAAACAAGTGAACCACTGAAACAGAGAGCATATTTGTCAATCAGGCTGCTTGGAGAGATTGAAGCTTAGACATGCTAATAAAGTACTGGATGAACGCACACATTTCAAAGGTCACAGCATTTGCAAAACACGAGAGAAAGAAAGCTTTTGATTAATGCTTTTGGTTCATGCACGTTCGATCTTTGGTCAGTATAGAGAATGAGCTAGATGGGCAGGGCTGTACACCGAGTGTTCATAATTCATAATCATCTGTCACTCAACTCTGAAATAATGAGAGGCCGTTCTCTCAGCCAAAACATGTCCCTCCAATAATACCAGTGAGAGGAGGATAAACAAAAAGGATGGCAGACCCAAAATACGAGTAATATCAGCAGATGCCACAAACCAATCTGGAAGATGTCACAACAGAGCACTCCATCTTCCCCCAAGGAATGACATAGCCAGAGTGCATCATATAAGGCCATGTGTCTTTTGTGACACACCAAGGACTGAGCAGGAGGATTTACTTTAGCTCATAAAACTGCCAGAAAACCTCACTTGCACAGCAAACATGTCAAGTATCCCTGTCGCAGTCTCGAATGACCATGTCAGCCTCTTAACAAGCTCTGAACACATCGTTTAACCCAGAACAGTACAGTCAATCACATATGACAGTGAATATGTACTGTACATTAACCAAGAGACTGCGAGATTAAATGTTATGTATCTACCATTTGCTTATTTGATTAAATAGATATGTAGTTTAGATATGCACTGGCACAACCACAATCAATAAGATTCTCAAATAGGCTGCTCTATGCAAGGGGTGTGGCACCCGCATGTACTGCAAGTGAACATAGCATCGTTGATTCACGCTAGTCTAGGATTTTAGAGATCGACACCGTGAGCTTCCAAATTTTAAAAAACAATGCAACATATATATTTCCCAGCATTTGTAAAACGTGTATCATGGTCTTGTCAAATTGTCATGGGATATTTCGTATTATTGAAACACGTGCAACGACAGTTCCGGAAAATATGAAGCTGACAGACTTTTACAAGCGCAAGTACTCTTGACAAGCCTGTGTATTTAGAGGTTTTATAGTTGCTTTCAAGCAGAGTACCAGTTACAATCTATGGCTCTTCCTTTATGTATTGTTGCTAAGAAAGTTGATGCCACAGCCATACACCAAAGAAGAAACGGTCTGCCGCTAGACTAGAAAGAAAAACTTACCAAATGTATGCGTACACAGTCGTCAAATAATTGTACTTATCTCAGACAAAGTTTAGGAAAACTGTCAAGGTACCTTGTGCCGTACAGAACAGCGGTGGGACCCCGTTTGGGCTTAGCCTAATGGCGGCTTAATTTTGATACCTCCAGCTCCATTCAACACGCAATAACCGCCTGACTACACCTGATGCAGCCTTCAATTTGTAAAAGAGAAGTGAAAAGTACTACTGTAACGTTGCATTACTTTGAAGCCAAATGGTAAACGCACCTACGCCAATATAGCACAGACTGTTTTACTACATGCCAAATTCGGGAATCTTATAAGACTGCTCGATAGCAGGAAAAAACTGCTCCACGCATCTAACGCAATCTAACATTGTGCCCAAATCCTAGGCAACTGTAATAAGTGATTTAATGGCCTACCAAATGTATGAACCTTTCTCAAATTCTCTGCGCAGGCAATCAAATGTAATTTTTTTAAAAAGTCGTTCAAGTTATCAGTACCAAACAATATAAATGAATGAAAGATTGAGAGAATACATTTTTTCAACACAAACAAAGCCATCAGACACTGGACTACGATGAGAGCCAATAACTAAAAAATGTTCTTCAAACATTCCCTTGCTGGATCCATTCATCAGACAGACAAGCTTCGATGTAGCCTTGCCTGCAGTAATGCAATGCCTAAGTTGCATGCACAATTTATATTCAAGCCTGGCCAGAGGAGGTCAAATTTCGACGACCATTGACAAAGAATGATAGCAAAATTATTCTGTACAATGCGCAATCATACCTGCGAATCTTCTACAGTTTCATTGCAAGAAGCCAGCCTTCAGATGCACATAACCAACACTCCTGTCTCTCTAGAGAGAAAAAAACCTCGTTGTGGAAATCTCCAAATGGCTAAATAGTAGGTAGACACGTTTGAACCCCGGGGTTCGCCAAATACACGGATACGCAGGAAGAGCAACGACATGGGAATTGTATGGGTAGAATAACATAAAATAAACACATATCAACATTAAACGTTATTTTTGCATCAATGTTGAAACTTACTTAATTTCAAGCCATCTGGACATCGTCAGCTAGGCTAATGACACTGAGTCGCCGGATTCACTGTTTGTCTCCGGTATGAAGCCGGCTGAGCGTGGGATCAAAAACGCGCGTCCCAACCAATACATGAAGGGGAGGGGGATTTGCAACCTTTCTCTCTTAAAGAGGAAACGCGTCATATCCGAGGGACTTTAAGTGCGTTGTAGTCCATTTAGTTATTAAAAAATGATGGGGCTGCAATCAGATGAACCTATCGTTATAGTTACTATGGTTATCTGTGTCAAACTGTGAGTATCTGTGAGTGAAAGTAAAAATCAGAGACGGCAGAAAACTGTTGAGTCACAAGTGAGCTGCAGAAAGGGAACAAACAAATTTTGAGTGATTTAATAATGTTAGTCATCTTTCAAGATGTTACTACGCAACACGATTTTCAACGAAATGTTTTTCTATTGCTCTGTCACTTTAGAATCCCTAATTGATTACATGCATACTTGTGATCTGCGAAGTTTTTCTAAATCCAATGATAAACAAAAACATTATCTTTAAAGATCTTATATACATTTTTGTATCACTCTGACACATTTCCATGTTCTGTGATTTTCTTTGAACAGGTAGCCACAGCCAGTGGACATGCTTTCAAGCTTACATTAAGTCTGTCAGCACCACATGAAAGACTGACTTAAGGCTGAACCTGTATGTGATCACTCTGATGACAACTTCATATTATAGATTTTTAAAATCCTGATCAAAATAACTGTTAACCTCTCTGTTTTTAATACAGATGTTTAAACCGACAGACAGGTCTTGCGGAGAGAGCCGAAAACATAAATGGTCACACACACAGATTTACCTACATTATGATTATACCTGCGTATTGTTTACACACACGACATTAGCATTTTTCATTACAGGTGTGCACTGACTGTTGAAATGCTTCGGGGACATACCACCATCTGAAATTATGTAAATGCTGCCACCTTGTGGTTGAAGGTGAGAAACATCTTGCTAACAGCATCGCGAAAATAAAGAGACATTTTGCTTAATAATACAGTTTAATAAATATGTGCTCAGCCTCATAGCTTCATAAAATACACATAAGTTAATTCATATTCCGAACATTTATTTTCAGACAAAAAAAGCAAGAAATAGTCATGACATATGTATTGGCTCGTGATTAAGGTAACTGCTCTCCTTATTCAGTCTCCATCTCTTTGGGACTTGGTTTTTGGATGACAGACCCCATGCCTGGAAGAACAGTTCTCCTCCTGGCCGCAGTCTCTATTTGCTGCACTCGCTCCACATCCCAGGGATGGCTGACAAAACTGAGCACTTCCCCATTCTCCACGCTGCCTGCCCTGCCCACTCGCCCTGCTCGGTGAATGTAGTCAGTGTGGGACTCGGGGAAGTCATAGTTCACCACTAGTCGGACCCTCTGTGTATCCAGGCCACGAGAGGCGATGTCTGTGCAGATCAACACATCCACCTGACCTTTCTGAAATGACCGGAAGATCCCAGCCCTCACCACTGCAGGCATCTCCCCCTGTAGACGAACATGACTCACTCCCATTTCCTCAAGGGAGTAGCCAAGCCAATTGACAGTGGTTGACTTGTTGCAGAAAACAAGCACCCCATGCTTCTCAGTCTCTGCCTGCTTCAAGGCTTGGTGGAGCTCTAACAGCTTCTCTGCTCCCTTCACCTTCAAGAAGGTCTGCTTCACGTGGGGCATAAGGAAATGCAACATCTTGCTCTTGATGGTCACTATGCTGCCCAGATCAGTCACCTGGCTGAGGACATCGCCCACACCCCCAGGGAAGGTGGCTCCCACCACCAGCAGCTGGGATTTGGGGTTGGGTCCATGGGTCTCAGAGGGCTCACTCGCTATTTGTGTGTGGACCAGGATGCTCTCCAGCATGCCTGCAAAACTGGGGTCAAACATGGTGTCGGCTTCATCAACAACAAAGAATCTCAGTCCACTCAGGTCCAAGTAACGTCTTCGTAAGGCTTTGACCATAGCTCCGGGCGTGGCCACTAACACATCCGGAGGACCCTTATCAAAGGCTAGCTTGATGTCACCCACTCCCTTCCCTCCTCCCACAGTCTTTACTAGAAAGCCCAATGGGGTGCACAGGATCTTGGCCACAGCTGATACCTGGTCAGCTAATTCCCTCGCAGGCACAAGAACCACTGAATGAATCTTGGGTGCGGAGTCAACGTAATCCTCTGACTCCTTTTCAATTTGGAGTTTGCGAACAATGGGCAGCAGGTAACTCAGTGTTTTCCCACTCCCTGTCTCTGCAGCACACAAAATGTTGTGACCTTTCAGGATTTTGGGGATGGTCTGCAGCTGCACTGTGGTGGGGTACGTTATGTTCATGGTGCTCAAAATCCCCAACAACTCCGAGGAGAGGCTAAGGTTTTGAAATGTTACAGATTTCTTCTTTTTCTCGCTTTCCTCCAATTGGCTCTCATTGACGAAAGACGGGACATGCTGGGTGTTGTTAATAGTAAAATAGTCACCAGACGATTTGTTATGTTTCCATCCTTTGGAAGACAGTACAGGCTGCTCAAACTTGCCCAGGGTGTAACTTGCCGACTGGTTCAGCTGGGGATTCTTGCTCTGTATTAGCAGTTTGCCGGGTTTAGTTGTGGCGATTTTGTCCTTTCCTCTCATCTGCTTCACGCTTTCCACCTGTTTCTGCATATATCTGGGAATACGAATGACCACCGACTCTTTGGTAGTTGCTGTTTGACAAGCACGGGATGAACTGATGGCTCCATGAACACGAAAGCAGAAATTGTTCTTTGAGGAATAAATGTTGTGTGATAAGTATGATCTGGACAATAAATGTCCGAACTTCGCTGACAGCATTTCGATAATGAAATGAACTTCAACTATCTAGCTAGAAAAAAGTCTGGAAAACACGTCTACCTCGATTCAGCCGATGAAAGGTTTTGCTGTTGTGCATCACGGAATAATTATCTATTCTTTTTCATCTTGCGTTCTTATTGAGATATAACTTACATCGCTTTAATTTGATAAGACAACATAGCTATCAAACATGTGTTTGTGGCGATTGAAGATGACGTCAAGCCGTCGCGAGCGATGACTCACCAAGGGCACTATCCCGGCAGATGCGGGATTTGTCTTTAGAAAAAATACACAAAAGAGAACCAAAAGCGATTACAACCAATACAAATTTGGGTTCATATACAACTCTCCTGATGTGTCAATACTACCTGTATAGGTTACTCTCTTGTATGAATAATTGACGTATTTTATGTAACATCATTGTAATAGTCATCTACAACAAATTATGGAAAAACGAGTGTCTAAAGGACTGAAACGATTTTCTGATGTCTAGCTTTAATGAACTTCAGTGATGTTTCTTTGGAGATGCCGTCCAAAGCTATGTCATCACATAATCCATCACATAACGAACCCCTTATTATCACAATGACAATCTGCCCATCTATGTCAGAGACAGCTTCAATCAAAACTTTGCCTTGTCTTGGCAGCTGGGTTTTGAGGCAGACCATTCCTACCTCCTCTCATCCACGTGCATTATATAATCCTAATATTGGCCAATGGATAGTCTGTCTATTGTCATGAATCAGCAGAAGCAGTGGGCCCTCTGTTCTCTATAAAGCTGTATGCTAAATGGGTCACCATTGGTAAGAGCAGTGTCATCGACACAATTGTCAGTCCATGTCCATGTGACACCGCATGCTGGCCAAGTCCCCAGGGGATAACAGCCAAATGACCCCAAGTTCAGTGTACTTTGTTCAATGTAAAATATTGGCCATAGGCAAGGCACACCTCTGTATCTGATTAGATTAGATTGCTTCCAGCTAAAATAATCTCTTTTGATGTGCTGGTCTCTTTGTAAATGCTCCCATGGAATAATCAGAACATTGGGTCATGCGTGTCTGAGAGAACATCATCCTAGGGAACTTCGATGTTTGGCAGTGTAATCCTCACGTTACTGCACCCTACCCCACCTTAGACCCCCACACTACCCTGCCCCAAAGTGGATTTAAAGGCAGGGGAGAGGGAAATACCCATGGAGTCTTCCAGCCTCAGTCACTTGAAGTTCAAGATAGCTTGTGATCTCTCCAGCCATGTGTTCGCTGAGCTGTCACATGTATCGACCCCTCATCAGGCACAGTTCACATGTGATGAATGAATTGGCTTCATGATTGATTTCCTGTTGGATTTAGAACATCACACATATGCTTTCAGTAATAGGGTGTTGTTGTCACGTGTAGGTTTATGTAGCCTTGGTAACTTCTGTTTCTTCCCCTCCTCAAAGGAGATATTTAGGGCTATTTCTATAAACAGCCAGGAGAGGGCAGCATATAGCAGGCCAGGTACAACACAACGTTTAGAGCTCTTGCTCAACGCAGACTCTACAATCCTGGCGTAAATAGCAGATTTGTGTGTTATTATACGTTCATACATACACTGTAATGTTGGAAATACCACAAATGTACACACTGCTAGTAAAATCAAGAGAGATTCTTCTGTTTCATAAAGTTTGGATCTAGTTAATTTGGATACATTAACTAAGTATCTCTTATTAAGTTACCTGATCAGTTGATCAGTGCTGTATTCTTTGATTTAGTGCTTGCTGAATTTCATTTTTTTGCACTTCTTGCAACTTAAACCTCAATCCTTGAAAGAGTGAAACCTTTCAAACAGGACCGGTGCGGGGGTAGAGATTATTGTGCCTCACAACTTTCTTCACAAGAACTAACCACATCTGCAACCTCCCACACAATCTGTGGATAATGTTCTGTTTCTGCTTCTTTTAAAGGTCATCAGTGAAAATAAGAGATACCCGAATTGAACGACAACCAGTCTGAAGACAGTGATGTAGAGAAGAAAGAGAGATATTGACATACTCCAATGTTTGAGGGACACAGTGATATCATACTGCCGTAATACTGTTTTAAATGTAACTGTTTTACATGCACATCTGTTTTCTCCCTGGTCATTTCATCTCTGTTGGTCTGGCTTCAAAGTTATGTAAATAAAACAAATGTGAAATAAATGAATAGGCATGAAAGAATTAAAAGGGAGTGATTCATGCTAACGATGAATAATTAGCAATAATTTGATTCATCTTACAGTTTGTTGGTTGATAAATGCCATTTTCAAATTCTTAATAACTGTGTACAACTTTTGTCCAATTCATCCATATTTAAGATCTGCATCAAGAAAGACAGAGATATATTATGTTTTGTACAGGTAGCCAGCAAACGTCCTCATAAGTATCATTTCCAGCTGGTATTAATCTCTTTGTTTTTACAAAAGATTGATTCTAATGTAATGTTTTGCTTTTGTTATAGACAAACAATGCCAGTTCGATGTAAGTTTGTACTTGGAAATGAAGACCACAGGAAATGTGATATTGATGCTTTTGCAAGCATTTGTGAACCAAGTGTCTTTACGCCCACGTTTCTTCACTCTGCTGTGTGTTCCTTGTCACCGTTACATGATAACATGGTGTTGTCTGCTGTCTATGCAATTTTATGTCATCAGGATCAAGATCATTTTTGTACATGAGTACATTTATGTGTTCAAGTTTGGGCCATCACAATTTAGTGGAGACAGCGTTGCAAAAAATGTTTATAATTTATACTGCTCCTATTTCATTTAGTCAAATTGCTATTTATTTTTGATTGCCTACATACATTCAACTTCACCCGTACAGTTTGTGTCTGTGTGTGTCACGCACGTTACATGAGTCACACGTCGACAACGCAATACTTCATCGTGGAACTGTTGTTAAGAACATACAGCAAAAGGTGACGTGTCATTTTAGCAACTATCTAATAGTATTCCCACCTCAGATGCACTCTGCCTTCATCATCTTCCTTTATTGTTGGAATAGTTTCCCAGTACACTGTTTGAAGGCAACTACTCCACCTGCTTCATATGTACAACCTGCAAACAGATGGCTTTACTCTGTTATTCTCACGGAATTGCTGTGTATAAGAACTCACAGCTTCCCACTTTGCAATGTGCAAGACTGCCTAGCTCCAGAGTGACCTCTAAGTGACCAGAAGAGGATCAAAAGGTTGAGAGTATATCATGTGTCGTTATAATCTGGCCTTGGCTTGTCTCCTCAAAATATAATGTTTGGAGAGGTGAGCCATAGCTGGTACACTCAAATTGTAGATGGCTTGCAGACTAACAAATAAAAGTGAACTGAGAAATTATTGGATATTATGTACCTAACACAAGTATCAACTCTTTACCTAACCGGACTGAATGGGTCACCTATTCTGGTTTTTACTCACGTGACCCATATTATACTTTAAAAGGGATCACTGTCAATATTGCATTGACAATATGGATGCACATTCATTAAAAGTGTTTTCAGAGTTTGCCTTATAGCGTTTGCGTTATATACAGCCATGTTTGGATTCTACTGGTAATGGCGCACACATTTTGTATATATTTAAACAAGCCTAAAAACCGATTTCAGTCATTTGGCATATTGTTGTAAAATTGTTGCTCCTACCAGCCAAGCACGCAAGCAGAAATCGGGCGGCATGTTGTTATAACGTTACACTGGAAATGCAATCAAAACAGAAATCCAGCACATCAGAATAAACATATGAAACTACACTCGTAGCAATATCTTGAAAGATAGATACGTGTGCGTGTGGTGTGCGTGTGTATGTGTGTGTATGTTCTGTTGTCTATCGAGTTTGCTGACGTCACTGCTGGAACTGCCCTGTCACGCGCTGTTAGTAGAAGTTGGGATAGAAGCTCCGGTAGAGAGAGAGGGGCAATTTTACCGACAACCTTGTCCCTGTCTTGTTGACACCAAACATCTATATATCAATTTCGCGCTTGTTTGGCTGAAAGAACACGTGCGTAGTAGGACAGACGATTACGTGTAGAAATAGAAACGTCGGGGAGTGAGCACATTTTGGATTTGTGTTCAAGGAGGAAAACGAGTCCAACGTTCGCTAGTCTCTAAAATTTTATGAGCTAAACGAAAAGTTTGGCTTTCCATTTAGTAAATGTTGTGACAGAGCCCACGGAAGAGTTTTGCGCTAGCCGTCGAGTGACGGATCAACCCGAGCTGTCAAACCCGAGCTGTCAACCCCGATGACTACTGCAAACTGCACCGGTAATGAGGAGTTGGACTTCAGACTGATGTTCGGAGAGGACGGGCAACAGCAGTCGCTAGGCCCCGCAGGTCAGTGTGTTCTCCTTGTTCCAAATAGTAGGGCAAGTGGCTAAACTCCAGGCACAGCTTTCTAAAACTACTAACGTTGCCTCCAGAACTTGTAGCTAGCCTACAGTAGGTTACAACTGCCAACTCACATGCAACTATTGGTTGCAACACTCTGCCAGTTGCGTACTTCATAACAAATACTTGTTATTTATTTGTCATAGATAATGTTTTATATTAAGTCGTGTTACACATAGGCCTGCTCACATTTAGTAGTAAACAACATCGTAACAGCAGTCAGTTTGTAGCGTCATGCATGGCCACAGATTATTTTATCAACAAACTGGCGCGTTTTGCCTACACTAATATTCGCGCGGTATAAATGATAATATTCAAAACAACATCTGAAAGCAAGTATTGTAATACTGCTAAGTGTTAACCGGTGTGGTTTCACTTCAAATACATAACCTGAATTATAAGACCCTTAAAATCAACATTTAATACGATAGGAGTTAACGCATTTCTGACAGCATATTACTGCACTAGAATCGTTTTATTTATTTATTTGTTATTAGAATGAGGGGAATTGCATCATACAATAGACAATCTATAAACAAAATATTAAACGTATTGGAGCAGTTAAATATAGATATGTATTAATAGATATCTAATAAATATGTCACCTTGCAGACTCAGTAATCTGCTGCAATATGACCTTAACACAGGACCCAATATCTGCCTGCAAAAGGTATAGTGATGTGTGACAAACAGCCTGATCAAGTGGGCATATTTGAATTCTGGTGATGCAAAGTGCCAAGATCTGAAACGCGTAGCGATGGACTAGGCTACTGTTTTGATTATTTGAAAATAATACGATTATTTCGGCGTGAAATATCTTAGTAATTACTGTAGGTATTGGTACAATAACTGTACGGGATATCACCTTTTTTATTGCTTTTAATTTGAACTAAAGCTTTCAGCAGGACCCAACGTGACTGCTGCTACTAGCATATGGTCTGAGCCTCAGTCTGGAATTTACTACTGTATACTAGTCAGAACTTGCATCTCATTTCTCTGCCGGGTATGTGGTACTTTCTAAAGTTGGTGTAGTCTACGCAGGACTAGGTGACATTTGTTTAACAACATCTTCTCTGAAACTAGTGGTGGATCTAAAGATATGGAATCAATTACACATGGAGTCCTTCATCTGCAATCAATGCAGAGCTGAGGGTGTTCTTGTCATGGAGCCCTGGCAAAATCACAAACCAATGTTGGTAAAAACTCGAACCAACGAACTACAACCAAATTCTCCCCAGATTAAAAATACTAGAAATTTGGAGAGAGAAGTGAAGGGGAAAAAGTGACGTTGGAATAGGCACAGGAATAAAAGCGCCACTGTGCAAGCGGGTTTCATCTGGTTGGAGCGAATGATTTGGCCTGCGTCTATACACATGAATAACTAGCGTGTAAGACAGCATCTTACAGCCAGAGTTGCAATTGCACTCCAAAGCCAAACTGGTTCCTCTGTCTTGTGCCCAGCCTCAAGTCATGGCTCATTGTGCAACAATATCTGGCACCGCTATCATTATCAGTTCCTAGTTAGCACTGGGTGATTACTGATTTGAATATAGTCACACGCAAAAAAGATACAGCTTTTTTTTCTCTGTAACCTTAATCATATATCAACAAACAGGTTTATCTCTATTCAACCCAACCAGCTGAGGAACATGTTCCACAGCTGTAGGTTATTCTGTCATCTTATCATCAGAAAGCTGATGTTGTACTGAGTATTTCAAAGATATTGTGTGAGCATTCCTCAGCAGTGACAAATGTTTGGCTCTCAGCACTCATACTTTAAGTCATCTTGAGTTAAGACATGCTATGTTTGTAGAGGTAGGCCCAGACTATAGTCAAAGTTTTTGTAAGACCTATTGAGTAAGTACCTGTGCTAAAAGTGACCCACCCCCATTCCTACACATACGTCTCTGGTGTACTATGGTAAACGCTGATCTGCCTACAACCATGTTGTACCCATGTACTAATGTTGGCCTCTCTGTTTTGACAAGGTAATTCATGTTTCGTGGAATTGTGGACAAACCTTGTTTAAATAAAAGGGTTACATGTGATATCATGTCTGATAGATGCCTTGGCCTCATCGCTAATATTTCAGTGGATGAAAGTCATATTGTTTAGCCAGATGCATGAGACTTGGCAGTCGCGCTGTAGGCCTACAGTAGAGTTTATTTACAGTATACAGAGTATTATACTGTAATGTATAAACACGCAACACCTTTTTAAAGACTACAGTACCGAATAGATCTTCCTGGCAAACTGTCGTGGTGATGTGGCACGTAAGGTGGCAGAATTAGCGGCTCGGGGGTCAGCGGGCTGAGAGGAGAAATGGCCTGACTGGGTGGAAGGCTGGAAGTAGCGTCAGGGGGAGAAGTGCCCTCTCTGGGTTCTAGAGGAGCAGGGCTCCAGGAGAGCTGTCTGGCTCTGTGCCCAGACATGCCATGTGGGGTTCAGATGGCAGTGGAATGAAAGAAGGGGCGGGAGAGAGGGATTGGTGGGGGAGGGGGAAGGGGTGGAGGTGGCTTTCTCACTCCTGCAAGGAGAACAGGAACTAGAGTTATCTCACTCTCCTTGTCTTGTCCTTTTTCTACCCTATTTGTGTTCACCTTCTCTCTCTCTTTCTGTCTTTCTGTCTGTCTCTCTCACCTCTCTCTCTCTCTCTGTCTCTCTCTCTCTCTCTTTCTCTCTCTCTTCCCCTCCTCTGTCTTTGTCTCTGCTGGTCTCTTTTTCTCACCTCCTGGGGCCAGTCTGACAGCTCCTAGTCTGTCGTCAGACCAGACTTGAGCTGTGCAGGCCTCGACAAGGACCACCATAGCATGGCTCTTTCTCTCTCTTTCCCTCACTCCTGGAAAGACCACCGTTAACTGGGAGTGACTGATCCAGCCTAATGAAGTCCCCAGATGCCAGCTTAGCATCACTACTTAGCCAGAATCAGGTTCGATTTGGTTCTTCCAGGGGGCGAGGGGGTGGGAGGAGCAAAGCTGACATTTTGGTATCCTGTAACAGAATGCTGTTTGAGAGTTTAATGTTGAAACCTAGTATCATTGAGTCATAGATGAAAGTCAGTGATGAAATCCTCCATATGACAAGTGAGTTAGAGAACGCTACTCTTTGGCGGTGCTAGCTGTTGCTCAGTGTCTGGACTCCTGACTGACTCGGGCTGTCTTGGCCGTGGGAAAGACTGAAATTACATCGCTCTCATGGTGGCCTATTTTGAGCTCCCAGAGAGAGTGGCAGAGGGCAGGCGGCAGGTTTCAGAGCGCCGTTAGAGCAGGAGCGCCCCAGCACTGTCTGAAGTTGTCCAGTCTGAGCAACACCGCTTCACCGGCTAACGGGACACAGCAAGCGGAAGAATGCTGTGTGCCACGTCACCAGGTGAGTGGCTGGCAGCTCCCAAACGCCGCCCAGGTGTGTGTGTGTGTGTGTGTCTGTGCGAATGATCAGATCAGGCTACGTAGTCCATCCTGTGGTGTGTCTGAGTGAGTGAAACCAAATAAGAAGTAGCATTGGTGAGTAAGGAAATGTCTTGAGTACGATAACATTTACCATTTGTTTGTTGAAAATCGTACTTAGAAATTGTGGATGCAGTACTTCAGCCAAAGCTAATGTGCACACTTGAGTCAGTAGTACGGGGTATTTCCCCGAAGCTCTGTCAGTGAGTAACCCCCGGTACAAAACCCTGTATTTTTCACACTGTGGCACTTCTAGACTCATCTTCAGTAAAACTCACTTGGATAGGGGAGTGGGAGGGCCTAGCAGTGCAGTAGCTGCGTCCGCGACACCGGCGCTAACCTGGTTGGGTCCGCTCGGCTTGGGTCCCCAGATGAGTCCACCTCAGAGATCCACACGTGGGGCTAGCTCCCCGTGTGGGTGCCCCCTAACCCCCAGGGCTCCGTCTCCCCAGAGTGATGAGAGAGACGTTTGTTTCCCGGGGCGAGGCACGAGCAGCGATGTGTGGCATCTGTCTAGTTTAAATATAGTGTAACTCAAGCCACCGCTGGTCGCACTGTATCAACAGGCCCCAGGGACGCTGTACCAGAGAGAAAGTCGTTGAACTCTTGCATTTAGGATTTTTCTTTTTTTGTCCTCACTGCCCCCTCCCTCCTTCGCTCCCTCCCCCCTCCCTCCCCCCCTCTCTCTCCACCCCTCCACCCCTCTCCATGTTGGGTAGAGAGGCGGGGCCTGTTGCACCCAGGGTAGTATCCTACTTTATTTTAGGCTGTGCCTCCAAGCTCAATATCTATTAGGCCAATGCTCAATATTGGCTCCACTAGCCTGTGCAACTCATTTGTTTTTTAAAACTACCTAGCCTCACTGTGATAACAGGCAGGCTGCTTCTTAGATGTTTGTTGATAAGCTAAGTTTGTTGATCCTATTCCAAGTCTTGTCTTATCAAGATTGGCTCGTCTCAGGAAACCGATGTACAACACTTCAAATTCCATACAGTGGGGCTCAATTTCTTATATACATATATATGTCTGTTTGACTTTGTTACTCTAGCCTTGGAGATGAAAGAACTTGACTATCTGATGATGGGTGAGTAACAGTTGGTTTTAGTTTGGGGAAATCCATGGCACTCCACAAAGCCAGGCATACATGTAGGGTCTGGTCTTCTTGCGGAAGATGCCAGACATAAAGATGTGATACAGACATGCCACATTGTGTGGATGTGTGCGTTTGGACTTGAGGCATTTAGCAGGGGCCTGTAAAGTTTATGGAAGAGGCCCCAGTGAAGAAAACAGAGGGCTCCTCCAGCTGCTTGAAGCCAGTCAGAGCTGCAGCGGAGGCCTGGATCTACCCAGGGACATGCTACTTCCTTCCTATTCACAAGGTCCCTAAGGCCCCACCCCCCCATCCCCATCCCTCGCCTCCTCCCTCCCTCTCTGCTTGCCATGGTTGCACAATTCACTCAGAGGGCCTGCACTGCTGTTACAGTAGTGTAATTAACCTGAGAGAGGGAGGGACGGGAGGAGGGGACATCAACAGTGGTGGCTGCTGGGAAGGGAAATGAAGATAAACGGAGCTTGGTTAAGACAGTAGTTTGGATAGAGTTGGTGCAGGGGAAGACATGAGGACAAGTTGAGAGTCTATTATTTGAATGTTAGTAGTGTAGTTGTTGGTACCATTTTCTATGGAGTCATTTCAGTATAATATTTTTTGGATGAAAAGGAAATTGTTGAAATCATAATTACTGGGCTTAACAGACCTTCTGGGCCTCTTATTTTGCTTCTCACTGTATTTGTCAGTTGGATAATAGACCTATTCAGTTGCTCTGCACTTTCCCAGACTCACAGTTTGCAAATGTCAATGTCAATTTCTCTCCTGCTCTCTCTCTCTCTCTCTCTCTCTCTCTCTCTCTCTCTCTCTCTCACACACACACACACACACACACACAAATTCACACAGGACGCTCTCTCCCTCTCTTTTGTTCCCTCATTCTATTTCCAACTCACTCTCTCCCTCTTTCTCGTTTGCTGTCTGGTTCAGGCACATGCACAGTCAGCCCTGACAGATTGTTTAAATGTCACCCCTGCGAGCAGTAGCCTCTGATGTTATCTCATCTGGGTGACTGCAGGCCTGTGGACCAGCCTGTGCTCACGACGAAGCGCCTCACAGGCCTGTCAGATCATGTGCTGCAGCTGCACGTTTGTTCTGACTTCTGAAAGGATAACCTACGATTCCGCCGCAATCTCAATCTCTCTCGCCCACTTTGCTGTTGATTTCTAATTTTAGGATAGCAGTACCGGATACAGTGTGAATAGAGGATAGTGTTGGCGTGTTTTAGAAGCCTTGTTGGTTTGGGTTGAGCCAGACGCTGCTGGTGCAGCCTGTGGATGAGGAAGCAGAGGAAGGGCAGGACACAGACAGGATACAAGCAGGGCAGATGGATGCTAACACTTTCATTAACCACTTTTTCGAAAGCAGTGGAAGACCCGTCTCATCTGTATATTGCATACGTATTTTGCTTATTCTCCACACAGCCCACCCTTTTAGTCATAGCTCCACACACGCATACACGCACACGCGCGCACACACACACACACACACACACACACACACACACACACACACACACACTTGTTTAGTAGGTCTGGCCTCAACCCCTTTGCCAGGCTGCTAGGCCACAGGTGTAGGCCAGCCCTGGGAGTGTGTGTGAGTCTGTGTGTGTTTGTGTGTGTGTGAGTCTGTGTGCGTCACAGACTGTTTAGAAGAGGAGGCAGCCAGCCAGACGCAGTTCTTGGAAAGAACAGGAGGAAGGAATTAAATTGGTTATAAAGCCACCCTCAGTGAGCTTAACGATGGGATGCCTCACGACCAATTTCCCAAATGTAGGTTCGAATTTTTGCTGGCTGGCCCAGATGATAATGATTGGGTTAGGCAACTTCCTTGAAGAGCGATAAGTTACCAGAGTTGTGAAAATGTAGATTTGTTCATTATTGGGGAGAGAAGGCCCTCGCTGAGGTAGCCAGGAGCACTTAAACAGGGGAAACTTGGTTGCTGAAATCCTGGAGATGGGGGGGG
>BROE01000013.1:6247950-6337193 GCA_036571765.1 Plecoglossus altivelis
CACACACACACACACACATACACTACAGTACCCTGTATAGTATTTATGAAAGAGACGTCATCGAAAAGTGTCATTCCAGGACTCTGACACGGTTCTTCAAGTCCAGAACAGAAAAGTAGGATGAGTAGAGGGTTAGAGTGGGAGGGGCTACAGGGACCTGCTATGTAGTGTCCCTCCGCCCCCCCCGCCCCCCTGTGTGACGTGGGTTGGATTTGCCCATGTCACAGAGCCAGCAGCCGCAGACTGGGGCAGCCTCCTCCAGTTGCCGTGAGGGCAGGACGCAGCACACCTCCGTGTGTGTCACGGAGAGCCGGTGACCAGTGTCTCCACCGGGGCGATTTCCAGCTATTATTAGCTTAGGAACAGCAAAGCCGCTTAGAGCTCTTTATTTAACCGGATCGGCTGTCTGATGTGTGGGCACTTCACTGGTGGATGACGCACTGTGTTGCCAGGTGGAGCAGGGGGCTTCCTGGTACTACAGCAGCTGTCTGTGACCCTTTGCTCACTAGCCTGCTACTGCCTGAGGCCCTGCTGAACCCAAATTGGAGGCTCTTGGGCCAGTTATGAGTCCAAAAAGCTTATAGTTAAGGGGGGTGGGTCAGATTTAGCTCTATCAGCATGTTACTGTGTGTCTGTTCCACATGACCACTTCCTCTTTCTTTCCCCTCAAGCCGCTTCACTGCCAGGCCTCTCTGCCTGTCCTCTGACAGCAGGTGCTGGTGGTCTGGCTCTGACAGGGTGTTTTCCCCCTCAGCCTCCAGCTGGTNCCCGCCACTCAGTCGGACCCCCTCCCTTCCCCCCCCTGTCCCTTCCCACCCACCCCCCTCTCCCCCAAGCACCAGTGTGACTAGGCCTGGGCAGAGGGAGTTTGCATCAGTCATCTAAGGAGGTCTAGACAGAGACCATGTGGGTTCCCACCGCCAATGCCATAAAACATTCTTCTAATGAGCTTTCAGACTGGCCAGAGGAGCTTTTACACATTCTCCAGCGCCCAGGAAAAGTGCACACTCATAGTTTATTCATAAGAAGGCATTTCCATGATCACTCAACGGATGTAGCATTTCATTGACAGGCTGTCGAGGCGGTTGAGCGATGTGATTCTACTCCAACATTTCAAAATGTTGAATCAAGTTGACGTTGAATCCGTAGAATATTGGATCAGTAGCTGACTAGACTCATTCCGCCTGTATGCAGCCGGCGTCTGAAGCCCGTCTGGATCCTTGCTCGAGAGGAGGGCTCATTTTTAATTGAGAAGCTGGAGACTCTCTGGCCTCGTACCCGCTCTCACTTTCTCTCTCTGTCTCTGTCTGTCTCTGTCTGTCTCCGTCTGTCTCTCTCTGTCTCTGTCTGTCTCTCTCTGTCTCTGTCTGTCTCTCTCTGGCCTTCTCTCACTTTCTCTCTCTCTCTCTCTCTCTCTCTCTCTCTCTCTCTCTCTCTTTGTCTCTCTCTGTCTCCGTCTGTCTCTGTCTGTCTCTGTCTCTGTCTGTCTATTTCTTTCTGTCTCTGTCTATCTCCCTCTGTCTTTGTCTGTCTCTCTCTGTCTCTTTCTGTCTCTGTCTTTTTCTGTCTCCCTCCCTGTCTCATTCCTGCTCTCTATATCAGTGTCTCCCCCCTATTCCTTTCTTTTGTCAAATGAACCACGCTAATGAACTGGCCTCCTGCAGTGGTGTATTCATTGATTTCTGTCCCACCTCACTTATTTGGAAAGGCATTAGGATGAGATACTATATTAAACCACCTGTGCATGTTTCATGCTGGCTCCCGGAGAGCGCGTCTTTAAGACTCAAGGAACAGTTACAAAGTGCTTTTGCTAATTATCTGTTATCGGAAATGCCTATTTCCACAGAACTTTTTAAACTTGAAGCATTTGTAGCAGAGTGCAAGCCTTGAAACCTGCAGTACCTCCGATTCCTTGAGCCATTTAAACTCACAGTGCCACCTAGTTCCACAGTAGTTGTTGTTGGAAACTACCAGAAGATACGAGGCTCATGGAACTGCAGTAAAAATACTTGACGGTAGTAATTATTAACATTTATGTGATCATTAGTATGTTGAAACTGTTGTTAAACTTATTTCCTACTCTAGGGAAATTCTGTGGCTATGCAGTCAGTCAATGTATCCATCCTCCATGTATGGCCCATTGTATGTGTGTGTTAGTGTGATTTGTCCTTCCGTTGAGGACTGGTTAGAGCAGTCCTGATCCAATGCAGAAAGCCATTGGCTCTTCTCTCTCTCTATCTCGCTCTCTCTCTCTCTCTCTCTCTCCCTCGCTCGCTCTCTCTCTGTCACTGTGGCTCACTTTATCTCCGTCTCTCTCTCTTTCCCTCTCCGTTGTCCTTCCCTCACTTGTCAGTCAGATGCTGTCGTCAGAGGATCTGGAGCTGGGCCTTGTGACAGTCAGACCAGAGTGCAGGGGCTATAAATAAAGAGGCTGCTGCTGTGGTAGAGATGAGGGAGAGACGGAGGGAGATGGGAGGAGCAGAGATGGAGCGCTGAAGATAGAGAGAGAGCACTTCCAGTTGTACCCTTTAGAACTGGCATACAAACTCTCACAAGGAGCCTCTAAGAAGGCAAGAAGGAGAGTTGATATTGTTTTGCGGAACAGTAAATGTTTGAGGAACTTCAACATGCTGATGTGTGTTTTGAAATCGCAGGGTGCTTTCGCCACCCAATCCTGAACATCTAGGCTCTAGTTCAGCCTTGATGACCTGGGTTGTGGGCATTGTAAATGGAGAGATGAAGGCTTGCATTAGCCATAAAGCTTTGCTGATTTACAGTGTGTTATCTGTGTTTGTGGCTGATATGTTATGTATTGATCAGGTGTTGGTAAAATGTGCGCCCTGAGGCCCAGCAGAAGGACAGGGGAGAGCAGAGCTTGTGTCAGCTGAGCAGCTCCATTTAGTTGCCACGCTGGCCCCCTGTTTCCCCAGTGGGTGCTTTGCACTGGAATCTCATCAATAAACTCTAATAGAGTGCATTCTTTACAGACATGCGCCCACGTCGGTTTGGCGTCAGTGTGTGTTGGGGTGTGTATGTTTGTGTGTGTGTGTTGGGGTGTGTATGTTTGGGTGTGTGTGAGTGTGTTGGGGTTTGTGTGTGTTGGGGTGTGTCTGTTTGGGTGTGTGTGTGTTGGACTGGCCAGGCTGCATGCCGGCTGACCAGTGGTATTAATAGGTGGCCGGCCGCAGCCGTGATGACAGCCTCGATCACGCAGCGCTGTGCGAATTGGTTTCCAATGTGTGGTGACTGGTCATCAGTTCTCCCTTTCGGAATGGCACCCTGGAAGCCCGACCGTCCACCTGCATGCTACAGCACCACCCCGCCCCCACCCTCTTCCCCCAGCCCCCCCTCCACCCTGCCCTCCACCAGGCCAACTCCACCCTACCAGGCTCTATATCTGGAGCGTAGATATCATTGGAACCCTAAATGATGTGTTGTTGTAGAGGGCAATCCTCCTGTGACAGGTGAACTACTGAGTTCAAAACAAAGCGACATCAGTAAAAGCACCAATAAAAGTGATTTGCAGCAGCCGTTGGGAATGGATGGCCTTGGCCTGTCATTCTCACTGGTGCAATCACTACACAAACAGTGCTAATAATATCGGTTTGTGCAAGTATTGGCATACTTCTATCAGATGAGTGGATTACTTCATATCAGTGGAACTCTGGGCAGTGCACTTTGAGTTCTACAATATAGCTCCCTTTGTGCTGGTAATATAAAACATTTAGCGTAGGTCTACGCATGGACTGAAACACTCTACAGGAGTTACAAACTTAGTCATTCACCTTTTTATTCTGTTTTTTTCTCTGTTTAGATCTGGAGCCTGATGACAACACATCGTTCTACATCCTGAATGTGGGCCAGCATGTAGTCCCACTGCCAGGCATGCAGTCTCACTCGCAGGTCATCAGCGCCTCGCCCCACCTCCAGTCCCACAAGGCTTATGAGCCCATATATGAAGCCCATCACCAGGGCTCCAAGTACAGCCCAGCCCCCGGGGGCCCTCCCAAGGCCTTTGAATGCCCCAGCATTCAGATCACGTCCATCTCCCCCAGCTGCCAGCAGGAGATGGACGCCAATGAGGAGGAGCTGCGGGCCAACGGTCCTGACCGGGACTACCATGACAGGCCCCAGTCCAGGGACCACTTGTACCTGCCCCTGGACCACTCGTACAGGGACTCCTCCCTCAGCCCCAGTCCCTGCAGCAGCCTGTCTTCCAGGAGCTGGTTCTCAGATGCCTCCTCCTGCGAGTCCTTCTCCCACGTCTACGATGACGTGGACTCGGAGCTCAACGAGGCTGCCGCCCGCTTCACCCTGGGCTCGCCGCTCACCTCCCCGGGCTGCCCCTCCCCCCACACGGGCGCCAACCTGGAGGAGGGCGCCTGGCAGCACCACAACCCCGCCTTCGTCCACTCCCACTCCCTCACCTTGTCGCCGCGCCATTCGCCATGCCACTCGCCGCGCACCAGCGTGACCGACGAGAACTGGCTGAGCCCGCGGCCGCCGTCGCGCCCCTCCTCCCGGCCCACCTCGCCCTGCGGGAAGAGACGCCACTCCAGTGCTGACATCTGTTACCAGGGCTCCTTGTCCCCTCACCACTCCCCCACGCCCACACCGGGCCCCTCCCCCCGGGGCAGCGTGACCGAGGACACCTGGGTGGGAAGCCCCTCCATGGGCATGTCCCCATTCCAGTGCTGCCCCTCCGAGGCAGACATCCCCTCCAAGACCAGGAAGACCTCCCAGGACAGAACGGCCTCGCAGCCGGGGAAGGGGGACCTGGTGATGGACGAGCAGGGGAACATGTCGCCCCTGCTGGACTCCCCCTCGGACGAGACCATGCACAGCCTGAAGAAGGATGGGCCAGGGGAGCAGTTCCTGTCTGTCCCCTCCCACTTCACATGGAACAAACCCAAACCAGGCCACACGCCCATATTCAGGTACGTACAAACATGCTGTGGCCTTCTTTATCGTCGGCTGGTATGGAAACATGTTATCTGACTGTGACCCAGAATCAGGCCAAGGCTATGAACAGAAGGCAAAGACATTGATAGGTATCCTTATTGGCTCAGTGGAAAGTCTTCACCATGCTTCAGGAAATGCGTGTTACAGACTAGCTCCATAAATATATACTTGCTAGTATTTATTTGTATTTGAGTATCACAGATCTTGGCAACTGATTTCTGTATTAGGTAACATGTTACATCACTCTGTAGATTGGAAACCAGTAAGAGAAAAGGACTTTGAGACAGGGAACTGTGAAGCTAGGGTGGACAGCAGTGTAACACAAGGCGACTGGTGTCTGGGGCCAAGCACATGGGCACAGAAGGCGCTACACAACCACACACACTGGGAACCACAAAATTACAGGGCAACAGGCCCCACCAAACCTCTCTTGATCCTCATGACGCACTTTCTCAGACCAGCGGTGAGGAGGGAAGACTGACTAAAAGAGGGCAGAGAGAGACAGACAGACAAACAGACAGACAGTCAGACAGACAAAAAGAGGGAGACAGTCTGCTTTCCTGCCCTCCCAATGTGTGCAGCAGATGAACGCCTGGCCTTGTTTGTGTGCACTGGCCCCTAGCTCTATAAATCAGCACAGGGCACATGTCTCTGAAGGGGGCCACCCTGCGCCTGCTCTCCTTTGCCCCCTCAGCCCCCCACCTCCCCAACTCCACCGCCCCCCCTGGCCCCCGCAGGACTCCCACGGATGCTCATCACACACAAACACAGCCTGGATCACACACAGTTTGACTGCTCATTCAAAAAAAAAAAAAAACACCCCACTCACAGACAGCTCAGCAACCTCCAGACCAGCCCCCTCCGCAACCAGGAAGTCAGGAGACATCAAATGATTGGTTGTTGGAAACGATTGATTGATTTCAATCGGTTATTGGTTGGTTTTTAGTTATGGGAAAGAAATGCTTTGTTCATTCGTTTGTGTGTGTGTGATCATCAAGAGTCTGTTACACCAGGAGCGTGTTGAAGGAAGGTTCTTAAGGCGCCTCTAGAGAAGCCATATGTGTGTGATTGTGTGTGTTTGTCTGAGTCTGTGCGAACGAAAGAGGTGTGTTGAACAGATGGCCCAGGCGTTTGTTGGTTGTGTTTCTCTGGCGTGGTGGCAGAGCAGGCTGGATTGTGATGGGGGGTCTCTGGCTGGGCTTGGGGTGACGCCCCTCCCTCAACCTGGCCAAGGCTCACAAGAACTCTGTTAGTGTGGCGGGCAGCGGCTGTGGGACGTGACTGGGGAGGGAGCGCGCTGAACGAAGCGGACACCCGAGAAAGGTTACGCTATTTCAGGCCACGGGCGCTGCTTTGCCACCCGGGTCAGGTTTCCTCCTGCCCCCTCTCCTGTTACCGTGGTAGCGGCGCAAACATACACTTCCTGGGTTATGTCATGAGCGAGAAGGGGAGGAGAGGAGGTTGGCTCGCTTTTTGTTGTGAAGGCCTCACCTGACCGGAACTTATTATTGGTAGAAAGATAAGGAGAAGGATAAGAGCGCCGATGGAGAAAAGAGCAGAAGAACTTCCTTTGTTTGAGCGCTTCTTACTTGTGCTCTGGCTCTCTGTCCATGGGAAGTAATTGAATTATCAAATTGACAGCAACACAATACCCCTCATTGGCTGAAATGTCAGACACTCAAACTTTTCAATAGGCCAGATAGTTATTTCCCTTTCAGTTCCAACGAAAGCGAGCGGCACGTTTTTCTCATTAGTCTTGACGGCTGCTGTTCACAGCTAGCCAGCACTTCATGAAGACAAGGACAGCCCCCCAAATAAGGGATGCGAGTCACTTTAGCCTGCAGAACTTCTTCAACATTCCCCATCCCTGGTTGTCGTAGATCTGCCATGGGAGAGAACAGGCCTGCTTGACATAATTGCATAGCACAGCCAGCCTGCTGAAAAGGCCCAATCTGACACAGAGGCACAAAGAAACCATGGTGCTGTTCTGTAGGAGGGCTGCCGCTCGACGGGCCGCCTGCCAGGGAGACTGCAGCCTTCCAGCGCCGCAACCCGCTTACTCATAGGTCGCAACATGCGCGCGCCCCGCCAGTTTCATTTCTCCCTGTACGCGCTGCATTGTGCTGTAACAGAGGAAACTGTCTTCCCTCTAACTGTTAACCTCTACACCTGGATGGCACAGATACAGAAGGAGGGAGCCCCTCCCCCTGTGTTGGTTGTTCATCAGGGCGTTGGAGCTCTGCAGCAGGGCTGGTGGACTCGGGCGGTGCTGTCTCCAGGGTCCAGCTGTACGGATGTGCGTCTCCCATAGCTAGCCGCACATCAGAGGCAGCCTGTCCGTGTGGAGAGACATGAGGGTTGTTTCATTTTGAGTGCAGCTGTTCAAATATGATTGTGGCCTACATAGATAAAAAACACACACAGAAGGGAAAAACACACAGCAACAGACAGACCCTGTGACCCACTCCAGATCCAAGCTGTGCAACACGCTGGCCCTCCCTCCATCTTTTAGACTTGACAATTAAATACATATTCGAAAATGATTCACGAGTTAGTTGGTGTAAACCCCTGTCGCTTTCACAGCTCTGGTTTTACGGTTTCTTTTCAATTTGGTGGGATTTCCCATGATTCACCGTGTGTTGGGGGTGAATATACTAGCTCCTATCACACCCCTGCAGGGTTCAGTATGTGTCAGACCAAATGCTAGTCCTTCCCAAAACAGTTTCTGAAGGTTCTGATTCAGTTGTGACCCCTGTCCTCCCCGCCTCGGGGCACTGACACGCGTGTGTCACTGTTTCCATGTTACCCATCATGCACCACCATCTTTCTGCCCTTTCTTGTTTAGCTCAGTCAGACCTACTTTCTATTATTCTGCTTTTAATTTTCGAGTAGCACGCCGTGTGTATTCGCACGCCATGGTATCTTGTTGATTGATGGTCATTCTTATCGCCCTGTGTATGTGTGCTGTTCCCAGGACGTCCTCCCTGCCCCCTCTCGACTGGCCCCTGCCCAGCCAGTTTGGCCAGTACGAACTGAAGATAGACGTGCACCCCAAGACCCACCATCGAGCCCACTATGAGACCGAGGGCAGCAGGGGAGCCGTCAAGGCCGCCTCCGGAGGACACCCCGTCGTCAAGGTGAGATGCTTATCGGCTTAGCCCATAGCCATGGAACAGACACTTACCAGGTAAACACCTGGGAATGGAACCACACCTTATACACCGTACGCCCCAAAAGCAGCTTGTATTACCCTATACTGTAGGTCATGGCCCATTTGTTGTGGCTGTCTGATTACATGAGGTGATATTACATAGGTAGGCCTGTCCCCTACGCACCTATCACTATCCCAGCATCCCTTATGCGGTAGTCACGTAACCATGACGTTACAGAGCCACCCGTAAATCAGGAAGTAGTAACTTGAGAAGCGGGCCAGCGTGCGAGAGAGAGAGGGAAGGATGATCGACTACTAAACCTACTCACACGGATGACCAAACCTCTTCCCCATGGTGGACAGCTCGGGTTGGTGAATATGGGCTGCTGCCAAGTCTGCCTGAGTCGTCGATTCATCTTTGAACAACCCAGTCCCAGAAGAAGTGAGGCTGGCTTCACCTGAGCTAAGGCTCCTTTTACTTAGAGTTAGTATTGTCATGCTGTCACCACTGCCTCCCCCCCGCCCCCACCCCCTCCCCTCGCCCCCTCCCCTTGCCCTCACCATCTCCAAACTCACTCAGGTAGGAAGGCTGTTGAAACAGGCACACAATCTACAGCAGTGTCACCACAGCCCAATTAGTTCCTTTGTTACATGATAGCCAGCGCCACATTGCCTCGACCCTCCTCTGTGGGCCACCAGCCAGCCAATCAACCATCCAGCCAGCCAGGAAGTCAACCATCCAGCCAGCCAGCAAATCAACCATCCAGCCAGTTAGGAAGTCAACCATCCGTGTGCCAGCCAGGAAGTCAACCATCCAGCCAGCCAACCAGCCAGCAAGGGACCTAGTGAGCCAGTCAGTGATCCAGCCCTCCAGTCAACTATTTATCCAGAGACACAGGGAGCCAGGAACCCAGTGAGCCATCAAGGGGCTAAATATTTCATGGCCACGGTGTCAGGGTCCCATTGTGTGAGGTAGAAGGAAGCTGGCACTACTGCTAGCCGTGGCCACTGTTGCGTAACCCAACAATGGCTGACCTTATAGGCCAGGAGAGTCAGGCTGTCAACGCCCCTAGATGAGTGCCTGGTGGATAGAACCTGAAAATTGATTTAAAAGTTCTGATAGTCCTTGGCACCACGGTGTTCAGCCTTATAAACCTCTGAGATGGTCTATACGGATGGATTCTCCCCTCATCCGTTTCTATGGTTGCCTTATGTCTTGGATGGATGACTTGACCCCACTGACCTGTGAGGGTAATTTTAGAGTGTGTTCATCAGGTCTAGTTATGCAGACAGAGTCCTGCTACTCTGCCACTCTGAGATAATGGTTAACCACCTCTTCTACAGTCCCCCTACACCATGTGTGTGGATGCATAATTTAGCCCAAACATTTTACAATCTAGGCATTTGGCCGCATTTGCCCTCATTGCTTGCTAGGAGGGAAGCATTTGGCTGTAGGATTAGTTTGATTTGTTTGTAGATTTGTGTTTGCGACAGTCAACGGGGCCAGGATGCTACGGTCTAGGGCCATATCTTGCTTTACCATTGGGTTTTGTCTCAGAATGCTTTGATGTCAACCTGAAGTTCTGTTGTCACGTGAGGATGATATCATCTCGGTCAAGCAGGTCTACTGGACTCTCTGTTGACAAAACAAACGTCCTTATTAGACTGTTGACAGTGTTTTCCTACACACCTTGCAAAGAGAGTCACACCAGAACATGTCAACAGCGTGTGGTGAAGGCATTGTTGTTGTTCCTGAAATATTCATGCAGCTCAATATAAATTCAAATGAATAATAAATAGTTATTATCGCTATGTAGACACCTCGGTCATCAGGGGTTAGACGCTAACAGCTGTAGCATATTCAGCACCATGTTCAGTCGCATGTTCAGTAGCATGTTCAGCAACATGTTCAGAAGCATGTTCAGCAGCATGTTCAGTAGCATGTTCAGCAGCATGTTCAGCAGCATGTTCAGCAGCATGTTCAGTAGCATGTTCAGTAGCATGTTCAGTAGCATGTTCAGCAACATGTTCAGAAGCATGTTCAGCAGCATGTTCAGTAGCATGTTCAGTAGCATGTTGAGCAGCATGTTCAGCAGCATGTTCAGCAGCATGTTCAGTGGCATGTTACTTGCCATGGCTGGGGGGTGTGTCCTTTGCTAATCCTGAGGTGGGACGGCGGCGCCCCTTGAGCGCCTGCGACAGCAGCACCTGCTGTCCACGGGAGCTCCACTCCTCCCGTGGGCTTGCGCTCTGCGGCGTTGATGTCATCGAGCGATGCCGCGGCGGCCATCTGGACACGGTGCGGGCTTCCTCTCGTTACTGTGGAGGCATCCAGATCAAGGCGCCACAAAGACGTGACGTCAACAAATACAAGAGCACGCTGGGAGGGTGGCGATGGCCGATGTGTGCTTGTGGACTGTGTGTGTCCTTGGTATGCGTGTGTCAACAGGTGTTTTTGTTGAGAAAAAGTAGGAGAGAGACGTCTATATCGTTGGTGCCATCTGCTTTGTGTCAGGTTGTGTTACTCTGGCCCCTTTCCCCCTGCGCTGCCTTTCCCTACCTTTCGCCCCCTTTCTACTCTCCAGACAGGCTTTTGTTTACACCAGACCAGCCAGCGCTGTGTCTGCCGCTTTCTCGTGATCGCTGGAGAACAGGAATAGCTTGTCGCCGTGGAGGTTGTGTTGGAAAGCCCTCGCTGGACCAGAAGAACGAGATGGGAGCTGCTCAAGATCCCTCCTTGCCAAGGAGCCTCTGTCGAAAGCTGCTGTCGCGTGCGCCTCTCAGCAATCGTATCCCGACTTGTAGAACATCCCAGCAGAAATGCAAAAGCGTCTGAGTCACTGCCGCACCGCAGGCTTGACTACAGCACGCCACCAATCATGTTGTTTTTCTACTCTGGGGGGAAGGTGAAGAAGACGGTTTAGGGTTCACTGCGCCCGAAGTGAGTTATTATAGCTCCGTCCTGGGGATTATACAGTAATGACCAAGACTCTTAACCACAAGGGTCATCAGTGCCATCGGCCTAAGCACAGTTGTTTTGCGTGAGGAGAACAGGAGCCAACGTTGATTTTATCGCTCACTCACTCACTCCTCCCCCCCAGATGGACATCTACTCCGCGTACAAGTTAATGAGTAAGGCAGAGCCTAGTATGATACCTCATGCATGTCCTGGAGAAACGAGGGCCTTTGTCTCGCACGGGTTTCTCTTGAGTCATAACAGAGACGTACAGTAGCCATATAAACAAAACATGAAACAAGGTGACAGTGTTTATAGAAGGCAGTTTGAAGCACTTTGATTCACACAGCTGGGTTCTGGGAGGAATGCTGCTTATCCCTGCAGCAACCTATAGCCCTGGCTGTGCTATGCTATGGCTGAGCTAGCATGCCAGCTAGCCTCTACACGCCCTCCCCTCAGGGACCAGTCTGACTACAGGCAGACCATAATCGGCACACCTGTTGCTAGGAGACGTGCAAATCTAAAGCCTCTCTGGCTGAGGTATCTTGTGCGCATTTAACCGGCTTAATTGTGTGCAGGCTCTACCACAAAGGGAAGCAGCCCCCTGGTATTACTGGTAGACTGGAAACAAACAGGAGTGCATGTGCACACACACATCTATACATACACACATACACATACACACACACACACACACACAGATATATACACACAGACATCCACAGTGGGCCAATGAAACCAAGCATTGTCAAAGAACAACATAAAATAGCAAAGATTTTATGAAGATAAACATTTTAAAACGACTATTTAACATCTTGAACTTGCCATCTTGCCACATTAATAACTCTAAATGAGGCCATGGTGTCTGATGACTGGGATTTGAAATAGTAGACGTCCACTTCGGTCCAACAGCGCATTCAATTTCCCTCATGGCCACACAAAGATTTTGACCTCAATTTCACCATGATCCCTGTCTCTCTCACTTTCTCCCTCTCACTTGCTCTCTCTCTCTTCCTCTCTCACTCTCCCCCCTCTGTCTTTCTCTCTCACTTTCTCTACCTCTCTCTCTCTCTCTTCCTCTCTCTCCCTCACTCTTCTTTTCTCCCTCTCTCCCTCTCTCTTTCTCTCTCACCCTTTCTCTTCCTCTCCCTCTCTCTCTCCGTCCCTCTCTTCCTCCCTCTCTCTTCCCCCCAGGGGTTCTGTACGTGACCTGTGCTTTGTCCAGCGACAAAGCGTTGGCCCCTCGTCACTTCTCTCCCTCAGTCCTGTTTGTCTTTGTTCCACGGCTGTTGTTGTTTTGGTGACGGCTGCTTTGTTGACCGTTTCAATTGTCGACGCGTAATGAAGAAACATGCAACTCTCTGCAGTTTGAACTGTGTGAACCAGGCCTGTTGTCTAGCCTGGAGGTGTGTTAGACAGTAAACAAGATGTGGACAGGTCTTGTTCCAACTACGTGTATTAGTACGTAGTGGGGCATGGTAAGACAGCTGTATCTCAAGGAGAAGGGGGGAGGAATGAAGAGAGAAAAAGAGAGAGGGACGAGGTAGGCTGAAATGAAGTGATGAAGAGTGACTGAGCTCCCAGAGCAGGCCTGCAGAGCCATATACAGGCCGGGCATACAGTAAACGATGTGTGTGCGTGTGTATTGACCTTGTTTAAACAAACGAGCGACCAGCCCCCTGGCTCTCTGTGCCCTGGTGTGCTGGGTAAACAGCAGGCCTGTGTGTGCGTCTGACAAGGGGCCCCCGGCTGTGTCACAGCACGGCCATCGCCAAACGGCATGGACCAGGAGCCCTCCATGACCTTGACAGCCATTGCTCCCACTTTTACTTCTCGCTCCCTCCCTCCCTCCCTCCCTCACGCAAACACACACATGCAGGCATGCTCACCCCTTCAGAGCTGTAGTTTACATCAACATGAGCATGTGTAAACCCACACTCTCAGTCACTCTCTCGCTCTCTCGCTTTCTCTCTCTGTCTTCCACTTTTACTCACATTCACAGTCACACACAGGCATGCGCGCACACACACACACATACACACACACACACACACAGCCTCGGGGCTGTAGTTTACTCCAGTGTGAGCGTGCGTAGATTCACACCAACACACACTCACATATACACAAGCACAGACCCTTGCCATGGCAACTGCAGAGAAACACGGCGAAACAACTTGGCGCCTCTGTGAGAAAGTGTGGCGTTACTGGAGAGGGCTGGGGCTGTGGGGGGCGAGGAGGAGCACGGGGGAGATGCTGCCCTCTCTCTCCCACTCCACTCCTGTTTGGGCTTGGGGAGAGAGGGCAGGTGGGGGGGTATTTGGAGGTGCCCTGCCCAGCCTAGCAGAGCCTAGAATCACATCCCTCAAATACTTGTGTTGTGTTTTCCCTTTCATTTTAATACAAACGTCAAACATTTCCGAGGCTGTTTCTCTGTGTGGCTGTTGCTCTGGGGCCCTGGCCAGAATCCACCCCCCCTCCCTCTATTACAGGATCAGGGGAACAGATGCCCGGCCAAAATAAGGCCAGATTTATTTAAATCTTGATATGTAACGGTATCCAGCGGTTTAATTTTAGGGAAGAGTTAGCCTAGCCTATTCCAGCCACGGCAGCAGAGAAACATGTGACAGGTATTAATATCAGCAGGTTTAATATATCTCCTGATCCATCGGGCCTTATTGACCAGCTGGTGGGGAAGGTTTTCGAGAGGTTAAGAAAGTGTAGAGACCACCCTCCTAAGGTATTTCACACTGGGCAGCAGTTCAACAGTGGCGGCTGTGGTGCTAGGAATGTAAAACAAGCTCACAGGATCAGAATGAGTGTGCGTGTGTGTTTTTCACTTCTGTGCGTAGATGCGTGTGAGCGAGTGATGCAGCAGGTCAGTAAGGGAGTGTGCTTTACAGGACGTGTGTTTGGACAGAGCATGGGTCTGGAAGCACGTGGAAGCTCCTGCCCGCTCTCATGCTAACACCACACAGTAGACACGACAGCGCTTGTTTGGGTCTGATTTTTTTACGTTTTTTTTTTTTTAATTCACTTTTTTTTCCTCCCAACTTGAAATATCGCCATCACGTTGATCTGAAAGGAAACCGCAAGGAAAATAGTTGTTTTGGAAGTGGCTTTAATCGTCCCTGGTTCACGTAATTAGCCACGGCTTTTCTGTTTCTGTTTGACTTGTGCTGTTGATTCATGGGGAGTGCTGAAGTGAGCCTTTCTCTCCAGGCCTGGAATCAGTTTAGCCTGGCTTCTTATTTGACTTGGAGCTGCCCCAGTCTGCAGAGCGCAGGGCACCAAGCCCGGCCCTCAGGGACACCCACTGAGGATCCACCGGTCTCTCTCTCCTGCTCGGGGCCGTTAAGGCCCTCTAAGGTTGTACTCTAGCTACGCTGCGTACAGGTGTGATGTAGGGTTGACTCAACTTGGTTTATTGGCTGAATTGATTTCTTATTAGGTTGATGAAGGGCTTCTCCATCTCTCTATTGCTTTTCCACGTTTACGGTGAGCATTTGCCAATATCCACAATGGGGATCCAGCAATCCGGTGCTGGAAGTACAGTTGTAGCAGTGTTGCAGAAGCTAGTGCCAAGGAGTGCTCTGTGCTTAACAAGACGCCAACATAATCCCATCTACAATAACTAGACACAATATCATAATCCCATCTACAATTACCTGACAGTAACATAATCCCATATACAATAACTAGACACAGTAACATAATACCATCTACAACATTTGTACTACAATCATTTTCAGAAATTTGGTTTGTGAGCTAAAGTCACTTCATGCTGTCTTAACTTTTGTCTTTGACTTGGCTCGTCATCCACACTGCACACACACAGACTGCCCAAACTTTTACGGTTCATCCACTTGACCATAAAGCACTTAAGGCTGTCAACCTTATGACATGAAGTGATAATCAGATAATCATCTCTTCCTTTCACTGTTTTGAATTTTGTTGTGTCTGTGTCTCCCTCTTGTTCTCTCTCGCTCTCTCTCTGTCTCTCTCTCTGTGTCTCTTGTATTCTCGCTCTGTCTCTCCATGTCTCTGTCTCTCTCTGTCTCGCTCTCTCTCTCTGTTTCACGCTCTTTGTCTCTCTCTGTCTCGCTCTTTCTGTTTCATGCTCTTCATCTCTCTCTCTGTTTGCCTCTTTCTCTCTGTCTGTGTCTTTCTCTTTGTCTCTCTCTCTCCCTCAGTCTGGGATGGCATGCTGGTCTGCGTGTGCTCACAGTGGGTCTGAGCCACAGCATGAGGACTCAGCGTTACCTTTCCTCCCGCCCCCTCTCCATGCAGTCCCCTAAGCCTCTTAGTCCAGTATGGGTCAACTGGGAGTCACAGTGACTCCTAGAAGGCAGCCTTCAGACACACACACACGCATGTACACATCTTCAGAGTACAGCAGGTTTCTTCTAGGAACGGCAGCCTAAGAAAAGCTCTCGCTGGCCTGTGATGTTCTATCAATGGTGACTAAGCCTGTCTGCATCCGGCTGCAGCGTCAACGATTAGACTCATGACAGCATATGCTGTTTACACCCCTGCCATGTGCCTCGTTTTGCTGCATTAACACAAGCCTTAACACAACCTGCTCTTCCTCAACACATTGACAAAATGAAATGTCCGTGGAAATGGGAATAAACTCGTCGTAAACAATCGTTCAACCCGAGGCCCGAATTGCTCTGAAATGCCTGCCATATTCCCTTTCCCCACGTGAAGCATGATTCCAAACAACATATCAAAGGGCTGTTGAGCTTTATAGGGTGGTTGCGTGTGTGCTTCTGCCTATATAAATAGGCAAGGTGTAGCCAGAGCAGAGAGTGACCTATGTGAACCAATCAGGACTGTGGGCCACACCACGTCCTGCTGGGTCTGTTTGTGTTTCCCCTAGAACACTCGGAAGATTAATGAGCCTAGCCAGCTCAACCCAGCTCCTCCTCCCCCCGCCGCGCCTACCTCTCGTTCCCCAGCCAGGGCAGTCCCGGGGCCAGACTAGGGGTCAGGGCTCACCCACAGAGAGGGCGTCCTGGGAGAGAGAGAAGCTCAGCGTGTAAACAAGGCTCCAGAGCAGCACGGTCTTTCAGGCTGCTCACTGACCTCATAGCCTCCAACCCTTCAGACTGGGGGCCTGAACACTGGGGGCTTTATGAAGAGGCTGTCTGCCTGGCTGCCATTCCCTCCAACATCCCCATGGACACCCTCCCTCTCCTCCAGCCCACGGAGACACAGCACATTGGTTCCACTGCTCTGTTTGACCCCAGTGGTTTGCCATACATCTGTTCCAACCGTATATGGGATCATCCAGGTTTAGGTGGAACGCGGAGAGCATTCAGGGTGAATTGAGTTGAGCTGACTGAAAACGCAGATAGACATGGTTGCCACGAGCACTCCTCCCTGCAGCACACTACAGAGAGTCTTTCAGTGAGCCAGAGCTGGAAAGTGAAACGCTCAATCACACACCCTAAAACACAAACCAACCTGGACCAATAATTGGTTTCAGAGAAAGTCAATATTGTTTTTTTAACCAAGTAAGTGTGGTGTTTCTGGGTTGGGGTGTTTTTCTCAGGTGCACGTGTTGCCAGGTCTAATGTCAGCTTTTCAGTCTGAAGCGAGCTAGGATGGAGGAGTTCTATCCAACACCCCTCTCCCACGCACCTTAAAGCGTTCTCTCCCCTCAGCATTACTGCTGGTGTGTGACGCAAGCTTGGGGAGGGGTAGGAGCGGGTTCCCACTAACTGTGGCCGTGGGTTGGCCAGGCATCTTAGCTGCCAATGACAGGACTGTCTCTGCTTTCTTCTCATGGGGCTGCCCTCGTTCTGTAAATTAGCAGTGGCATCAGTGTGTGTGTGTGTGTGTGTGTGTGTGTGTGTGTGTGTATGTGTGTGGAAGAGGGAGCGCAGGGGTTGCCATCTTGCCGTCAAAGTCCTTCGCCAACCACAACATTCCAACAGTGGTTGGATTGTATAGCACTGGGTTTTCTTTTTCTCCCAAAAGGAAACCCACCCTCCACCCTTCCACCTTCTCCTCCACCCCCCTCCCTCCTCCCACACCTATCATTTCTTTCAAGCAGCTCCTCCCACTGCTGCATGCAGGGCTGGCTGGGAGCCGGGCCAGGCTGGCCCACACCTCTGCTGGATCCAGAGGCGTTGACATTTTAGCCCGCCAGGTCTTGTACTGAAGCCCAGAACCACAGCTTCACCAATAAAAGGTTGCATTTAAAGACATGGTAGACCTCTTAGACAAGGGTGAGGATCATGTCAGCTGCTTTTAGTTTTATGTGCCCTATTCACGCCAGTTTAAAAAAACTTTTTTTTTATGCTGATGCTGCGGCACGTTGAATTTGAGCCCTGATGACCTTCTTTCACGTCACCTCTCGTTTGCTAGTTTCTCTCCTCCTCCGGGCGCTCGCTCATGCTCATGTCTCTAACATGTGGCCTTCTCCCACTGGTTGCCACCACTTGTTATGTATCCGCGCTGGAAAAGAGGAGGCTATAAGGTCAGAGATTATGGTCTGCGTAAGGGATATCGCAGCTAATTGAGCAGATGTGGGGATCCTTGTTAACCTAAGAACACCAGCAGGGGAAAATCTGAGAGGGTATTAGTGGAGAACATGAGTGGACCTGGTTGGAGGCCAGGGTTCCAGATAAATCTCCAGCAGCTCTGCCAGAACCTGCCGGCTGGCCCGGACCTGAGCGTCCAAACGCTTGAAGCCTGACATTTAGATTCCCTCCAAAAATGTTACCCTTGGAAATTCTGAAATGTTCCTCTATTTTTCTTTCCCTATCTCTCTCTTTCTCTGTCTGTCTCTGTATTGTCTCAGCTGGTTGGCTACAGCGAGAAGCCTGTCAACCTGCAGATGTTCATCGGGACAGCGGACGACCGCTATCTAAGACCGCACGCCTTTTACCAGGTGCACCGGATCACAGGGAAAACTGTCGCCACTGCCAGCCAGGAAATCATCATCTCCAGCACCAAAGTTCTTGAAATTCCTCTCCTACCAGAAAACAATATGTCGGCCAGGTAGGTGTCAGATCCACTCCAGACATAAATTACCCAGCTGTAAGCGTACCGCCATGGAAGCCCCTCCAGAATAAAAATAACCGAATGTATTATATAGGGTCATAATGTCCTCCATTGGGGATTTTATTGATTTTTAATTCAAACCAACGGGAGACTAAGCTCTGCAGGAAAATGTGAGGATTTCCCACAGAGGGGAAAACGTTCCATTTCCATATTTATGAGCCTGCTTCGCCTAAAGTTTCTATTTCTCCCGTTTTATTTGATATGGATTCAAAGGGAAGGCTTTTCTGGGCCTTTTCACATTTACCACGACAATGAATCATATTTTTACGACATTCCTAATTTGCCACCGATATTTCTTCACGATAGTCAAGTTACTTCATAGGTCTGTTTTTACACCTGTCAGCTCTTTGCTAGTTTGCAATGTTCTCCACTGTTAGCCAGTGGAGTGTGGAGTTGCCAGCCTTTTCTAACTCTCCCTGCTTTCTGTTCTTGCAGCATTGACTGTGCCGGGATCCTGAAGCTGCGGAACTCAGACATCGAGCTCCGGAAGGGGGAAACAGACATCGGGCGGAAGAACACTCGCGTTCGGGTGGTGTTCCGCGTGCATATCCCCCAGCCCAGCGGGAAGGTGCTGTCTCTGCAGGCTTCGTCCGTCCCTGTCGAGTGCTGTGAGTTTCTGCAGTCTGGCCTCATGCGCGCACACACACACACACACACACACACACACTTGCATTGTGACCAGCCTGCATGCTGATTTCCTCTGCCTCCACAGCTCAGCGCTCAGCCCAGGAGCTGCCCCAGGTGGAGAAGTCCAGCTTGACCAGCTGTCTCGTCAGCGGGGGAGAGGAGATGGTCATCACCGGCTCCAACTTCTTCCCAGAGTCAAAGGTCATCTTCCTGGAGAAAGGCCCCGGTAAGGGACATGCCAACACAGGATCCTAAGTCACTGCTGAACTGTTCTGAGTCACAGTTCCGTTCAGAAGAAGAGTGCAGAATAAGCTACCTGCCTAACAAAACACATTCAACGGTGGACACTAGAGCTAACCTACTTATCTTTCAGCCACAACATTAGTAGTTGTAATAATCACGATAACAACATAATCAACACAATAACGATAAGTAATCGTAGTATTAGCTGAGTAGAGAATAAAGAGTGGAATGACCTCTCAGTGTGTGAAGTTGAGTTATACCTCCAGCAGCTGAATCACTTCTGGCCTCACACAGCCAAGAATGTCTTGACACCTGATTTACTGGGGGCATGGTAGTGAGGCATGTGGACGCACCTGGGACTGCTCTCCCCCAGCCACACGTCTGCAGGCCTGTGGAGCGTTCCACACACCCGCCCCGCCCATGACCACACTGCTTCTCTGAGGAGCTGGTGGAATATGCCTTTACTGACTCATGAGGAGAGTTGTGAAGCGGAGAACATTATTAGCCTGTGTGACCCTCCGGGATACTTTACAATGCTGGTGGCTGTCAATTTAGATTTCAGTCAAGACTCTCTCTCACACACACAAACACACCCACACACAGACAATCACATACAAACACACATCCTTGCAGGGACAGATTTATAGTGAAGGGAAATGCTGGGCGTCAGGTGTGAAGAGAGATCACCTGCAGGCTAGACCGTAGGCTAGCATCTGTTGCTGTCTCCTCTGACGCCCAGGTCATCACACTCTCCTGCCCCCCCCAACTGCTTAGGACAGACTGCAGCTGCTCTTTCCCTGGTCGATTCGCCCCCTAGCCTGGCTTGAAACGTAGACATCCATGTAGATGTGATGGAACGGCGGCGCCGTGCACACAATCGCAAATACTTAGGTCAGACAGTCACATGTCTCACGGCGGCTGCGTGGTGGGCTGTAATTTGGACGCTTTTCGCCAAGCTCGCATCCATCTTTCTCCTTCTCCCTCTCTCGCTCTTTGGCTTTCCCGTCGTCGACGATGAAAACAAGTGGAGGCGAGTTCCAGGGCGGAAAGTCTGAATGGGTGGCATTTCCCCAACCAGTCCCTGCCTGCCCGGGGCTACTGCAGGACGATAGGAAACGGAATCAAGTCAGTACAGGGAAGAGATGCGAGGGCTGTTGTTACTGTACCGACTTGAGGAGACATTCTCTGAGTGCTCGGATGAAGAGAGCATGGAAGGGAGAAAGAGAGGAGGGCTGGGAGGAATGCCTCTGAAGTTGTTTTGAGGAGCTTTTTAGACAGAGCGTGGAAGGAGAAGGGAGCGTGGCGGAGGCCTTTCTGTCGGGGCTTTTGTATCCCTTCAGGGGCAAATGGAAACCACAGCAAGGTTAACAAAGAGCTGGAGTTGGGCAAAGCGTGTCGAAGGGGAGGAGTGCAGCATGGAGAGAGATAGAGAGAGGGAGTGAGAGAGAGATAATAATGATTTGCTTCGTCCAAATGATCCTCTTCATCATCGCTAATCCATCTGCTCGCGGCAGAAACATGCTGGAGCAGAACGATGGAAGAAAGTAGGAGGAAAGGAGTTCATGACAGAGAGTTTTCCACCTTCTCTCCCAAACAGAGGGCGACAGTGGGATCGCGTCATGCAGGAAACACAGCCTTATTGTGGGTTGTCAATAGGCAAGGGTTTAGGGTGGGAGTATTGAGAGTTCTGGGGGCTTTGAGTTGATGAGCATGAGGCCTAACAAGGATAACATCTCTGAAAAGGAAAAATACGGGATCCTCTCTCTGGCTTTAGATCCCCTGTTCCAAACATAAAAGTGAATTAGATTGACAGCCTATACAAGCCTTGGTCTTGAGTCTCTCCAGTATTCCTTTAACAAGTAGTCAACAAACTACTCAGAGCCCTGGAGAACAGTTGTTTCAGGTGAGTCAGGGTGAGGTAGAGACTGTGTGAGGTCCTCAGTTCAGTATCCAATCCCCGGCTCAGAAAAGGAGGCCTTTTCTCCGTGAAAGACCGTAACATTCATCCTGCCCCCCATCCCCCCGCCCCCATCCCTTCCTGATGTACTCTACGGTCCTTCAGGTGAAAGGGAAACTCAGGGTGGTGAGGAAGGGATATTACAGAAGCATTATTCTGAGAGGGAAAGAGCAGTCATCATTTCAGAGAGGAAACCGGTTCCTGACAAGACTACTTTTAGTAGACTACCTTTAGTAGTCTTGATGAGGGTGGAGGTACTAGGCAAACACTACCTGAATAAAGGAACACCTCATATTTCAGTCATGACATGGTTATTGCGTCTCAAAACAAAACATCTCAAAGATCAGTTGTGACATCGCAACTGTCTTTACCTCTGTGTTTTTGGTGGTGATTATAACACAATAGGCGTCGTATTAGTTCTTTCATTTTTTGTTCCCGTCAGGCGAGCTGCGGGATGGCATTCCTGTTTGAGCTTGTTTTCTGACTGCATGTGGGGCCCTCCTCCACCCACCTGTTTAATGTCAACACGAGCCGCAGAAATCCAGCGCGCTGAAAGGCGGTCCGAGAGGCACCCAAGGTCACTCAGTCATTACTGAAAAGCTGCCTGGCTCTGGGTGAGAGAGAGAAGCACACACGGAGCCTCAGTCAGCGTCTCAGAGGAAGGTAATCCACAGCAGGATTACTGGGATACGAACTCCCGTTATAACACCAACCGTAACCCAGTAGCATCTTAGAGCCGCGGTTACTTCATGGTTGATTGTCAGGATGTGGGGCTGCGCAGTAGTGATGGAGCCAGCCTTAGCTGCCTTGGGGGGGGGGGGCTGTGCTCTGAGGGAGCGGAGAAAGGTTTTTGGGGGGCTGGTTGGGCGGCGCTGCGTGTTGACACGGGGGAAGCCCCAACGGACGGTTAACGGCAGTTCCGCGGTGCAGGCGATGGAATCAGGGCTGTGGCATCACCTGAACAGCACAGAGAGACAGAGGCCATCTTTCCAAATGATTGGGAGGCGGTTGCAGTTGTTGTGCCATAGAACACAAGGGGGTGATTGAACAAGGTGGCTGGATTCTACTCTGATGGGACAACAGTGGCCAGTGTGGGGATTTCTGCCTCTGTCACCGCAACAGAGCCCGTGTTTCCTCAGAATGTTATTCTCCCGACTGCTTTCTGAAGGGCTGCCTTTAGATGTCTGGCCAGATAATTAGGTCTGTTGTAGGAGAACTGGAAAATTATGGGATGTTTCCTAGCCAGAAACCTGGCAGGCATTCTAAAATAAATAATACAGTAATTGTTATTCCACTCGTCGCCTCATAATTTTTACCAGGCAAGACAAACAGCAGGATATTTAGAGTTTGATTTCGATTTAATAGCTGTAAAAATATTCTCCACTGGGTTGCCGGGCTCATAAAAGTGACATCATAGGATGTCTCAGGTCCCCCCAGAACACATGGATATCCTATGCTTTCGGAAGCTTCTGTGGTTACTAAGTCCTGTTCGTTTGAACAGAGCGCACACTCCTAACCTGATCATTAGGAAAAATAGACCCCAGAGAAAACGACTCCAGATGAAGGAAACAGTTTAACGGAGTCACAGAGTAGGAGACCAGACTGAAAGATGTGGATGGATTAGGAAATCGTTGAACGTCCTCCTAATCATGTGCGGCTCGTGGAGGTTTAGAGATTGAGCTCTGCAATGTATGGTCAGGTTTTTCCTTTCAGCTGCTATGCGATCCATCAGCATCGCGGCCAAAGAGAGCTATGCATTTCCGAGAGAAATCCCTGTCCCTTTATGCTTTTCTGAGACGCTATTTAAGACGTAATACGGAATGATTATTCTCCACTCTGCAGTTTATATCCCCCAGATGGACACTGAGGCCAAGCCCAAGAGCTGACAATTCAATTTAGGGAGGAACTGATGAGCTCTTCTGTGTCACTGTCATCTGCTTCATCCATTTGTCTGTTTCTGCGGGGGAGGCCTGTCTCCAGGAGGAGTCCTCATGAGAGCCTCACTTCTCCCATCATGCCAGAAGCAGACAAGGGATCATTTTCTGGCCAGCCTGAACCCCAGCACAGATCCAACTATGTCCCTCTCTGGTGTTTGGCTGCAGCGTACAGACCAAGTGTGTTTTACTCATCTTGCGGTCTCTCATCTCTGCTCTCCTAGATGGAAGACCACAGTGGGAAGTTGAGGCCAAGATCCTTCGTGAGAAAAGCCAAGGAGTAAGTTCGTTTTGACATTGTTGTTTCCCCCCCCCTTCTTCTAGCAATGCTGAAAGACTACTGAGGTGTGTTATAGTGTCTGTGGCGTACACAGCCTGTATTGACGGTGCGTTCAACCTGCCTGCTCTGCTTTCAGTCAAGCATCGTGGTGGAGGTGCCGCCTTACCACAGCAAGACGGTGACCTCGGCCGTGCAGGTGCAGTTCTACGTGTGCAACGGGAAGCGCAAGCGGAGCCAATCACATCGCTTCACCTTTCTGTCAGGTGAACACTGTGCACTCAGAATTCAAGGTTTCATGTTTGTTTGTTTTTTCTTTTACCCAATCGCAGAGGTTTTCAGGAACGCAGCGATGAAAGTCCGTCTGCAAACCGGTTCTCTGACAAGTCCGCTGGCTTACTAGGGGGGTTAGAGTGAGTTTGAGGCAGGCGCGAAAAGCAGCGCAAGCCATGCTGTCGTGTGATTGGCTATGCTTAACCCTGTTTTAGCTCTCCCCTTCCAGCTTGCATGGCTGTGGTTTAGAATGGGCACCTTGATGAACAGTTACGCTCACACCTGCCAGCTGTTCGTGTTAAGCAACTGGAAACGTTGTAATCTAGCCCTTATTCTGGCGTGGATTCATCCAAGTTTTCGCTATGCAAATGCGCTGTCCAAGAAACTTGAACCGCACTCAGACCAGGATTTGTGGTTTCATTAAATGGTCGTCTTTGTGCAGACGTAAATATTTTTTGACAGTTGGATCCCATACTTTCCCTAATGGTTTTTGGTTATGCGTAATGTCTTCCCGTCATGTGATATTGTTATTGTTTTTACAGAGTCAAACCGAGAACAGCGTTGGCGTAATATAACGGCACGATAGCATTTTTCTACCCGGTCCCCAGCTTTGAGATATACCGCATGAGTGTGTATATAGGATGTGTGTGTGCACATGTTTCTGTGTAAATGCATGTGCGCTGCCCCAGCCACTCCACCCACCACCCTCTCTCCGTTTGCAGCGCGCCCACTCATCATGCACTTCCTGTTTTCCCCGCTCACAGACCAGGACAGCCAATCGGAGGGCTTGCACAGGAAGCGCACTGCCAGCGTAGCTAGGACGCTGACACTACCATTGTTACCACAGACACCACATTCATAATTGTGGCAAATAGCCAGGATGCCTATCAGTTTCCCCGCCCCCACGTTGTGGGACGGCAGGGCGCAGCCTAATTTCGCTCCCCTCCTCGAGGGGAAACGTGAGCAAAAGCGACCGAGTGGATGTCTGGAGATTCAGTTGTCTCGGTTCAATATGGATGGGCGTGCGACTCTGGGGGCATTAGCGCCACTGATACTTTGTGACATAACAGATGTCTTGGGGACATGTAACCACTAACGAGAAAAGGAACCGTGTTTTGCCTCTTCGCTGAACTTTGATCAAAGCAGCGATGGGAGTTGGGCTCTGCGCTGGATGCTGGTTCGTGTTGGAGGTTTGGAGTGGAGCTGGAGGGCTTTCTGCTCCTCATGCAGCCCTGCGTATGATGGCACTGAAACAGCAACATATGCTCTCCTCGACTCTGAGCTGGCCGGATCAAATAAAACCCTTGTCACAAGGCAGCAGATTGGGAAATAGGTTACCAGGCACCGTGTGGGTGGGTGCTGATATAAGGAATGCCCCGCTTTTTATTATGAGGATATTTCGTTTGCGTTCCTTTTATCGACTCCATTTTGAAGACTTGAAATTACACAGCATCTTGACTTTGTAAATAGCAAGTCTTGGACTGTTTATTGAACTGTTGTCAGATTGACATTAACAGGAAATTATTAGAACATTATGATTTGTTCAGTCAGAATATGGAAAAGCTATTATCGATCACTATCTTGTTTCATGGAAATCAGTTGTTGTGATCATTATGCAGTCATTCATTCAGTTATTCACGATGACACATCTAGATGATTGGATGATAAAACTCGAATGAACCCCGCCCCTCTTTCTGTCTTTGTTTCCCCTGCAGTCCTGGTAAAGCAGGAGCTCAGAGAAGACATGGACGCCCCTGCTGTGCCCCCCATGCCGATGTCCCTGCCCCACCCTGCCAGCCTCGTCCGCACCCAGCTGCCTTCCCCTGAGCAGGGACACCCGCCGGACAGCCTTCTGTCCAGCTCCCCTCGCGGCCTGGCCCCGGGCCCCGGCCCCAACCTGCTCCCCCTGCAGTCCTCCTGTCCCCCCATGGGCTCCCCGGCCTTCCAGCACCTGCCCCACCTCCAGGGCCGCAGCCTCCACACGCCTCCTGACTGTCACATGCCGTTTCACCCCGGCTCCTCCGCCCCGCCCCCCAGACCTGCCTACCAGCCTATGCACAGCCACGTCCACAGCCACGGCCACAACATGCCCTACAACGGTCAACCCAGTCTTCCCATGAACACCGGCGCCCCCCAGGGCTACGAGAGGATGCCTTTCCAGCAGGACCCTCCCCCCCCTCATCCCATGGGGCTGAGTATGGTGTACCATCCCCCTCCCTCCTCCAACTCCCCCACCAGCCCAAACCCCAACAGCACACCGAGCCAGCCTCTGACCCACTCGTCCCCTCACCTGCACACACTGGGCTACCACTGCCCCAACCCAGCCCAGGGTCCTTCCCCCAGCCACCCCCTGGGACAGCCCTCCCCTCAGCTGCAGCGCACCATGGGGTACCACCCCGTTGGGAAGAGGTCCGCCTCCTGCCCTACCCCATCCAGCGCCCCACCCAGAATGGTACCCTCGCCCCACTCCGGCCCATCCTCCCCCCAGCTCCACCAGCTGCCCTACCAGTCCCCCACCTCGCCCTCCCCCACGGGCAGCCCCCTGGGGCCGCTGCAGCGCTCTGGCCAGCCCTCCCCCCAGGCCAGCAGCCCTGTTATGGCCAGCCTGTCTCCAGCAGGGCCCTTAGGGCACCCCCTGGCCTCCCAGGGCCCCTTCCCTCCGGAGGAAGACAACCTGAACATCAAGCAAGAGCCAGAAGAGAGAGAGCCCACGTTCCGCTCCATCGGGCTGCAGGACATCACTCTGGATGATGGTGAGATTCCTTCTGCTGCTCTGCTGCTCTGCTCTCCTGTTATTACTCGCTCTTTTGTCCTGTGTTGGTTCACTTGGAGGTAAATATAGAGCAGCATATACCAGCAATCTACATTTCTGGATAATAGGTTGAAGGGAACACATGTGGTAGGGCCTGATGATAAGCTCATTTGAGGTAAACCTATACTCCACCATACTTGCTGTATTCCCCAGGGTAAAATGATCACTCATTAAAGTGATTGTATTTCAGCCACCATTTGAAGAGGCAGTTGTGTACACAGGGATCTATAGTGTATATCCGTGCGGTCGTATTGAATATCATAGCACAATAGGCTAATGACTACCGCATTAGAGCCCTCATCACAAATAGCTTTATCTCCTGAGTTAGGAGATTAATTACACGTTGTCTTTAGCTCCTTAGGATGGAGGGAATATTGCATCAGCAGGGCCACTCCGACAGCACCGTCATGTTTGGACCACAGAGACCGCAGTTGTTAGCTGCAGTAATTGCAGTGTGCGTGGTGCGTGTGGTTGTGAGAGAGACAGAGGGGGGAGAGAGAGAGAGAGAGAGAGAGAGAGTGTTTTCACTGCTGAGTTAAGGTGGTTCTGTGTACAGACAAAACCTTTGCCTTGCTAATTAGGAAGCCAGAGGTCTTGTTGACTAAAGCACTGTAACATGACGACCTAAGGAGGGTAGTCAACCAAAACGGGGCTTTTCTGGACGAAAAAAATCCTCCCTCAGCAAGTAGCACACGAGAACATCTCAATTCCTCATTTTCAGTCTAGTTTCTACACTGCCATGCAAAGCCATTCCTACATTTGCAAAATCCAGGTCACATAATCAAATGAGCAGGCAAATGGGCACTTGGTTAATGAACAGCCTGCAGTGACTGCATCAAGAGGTGCAATATTGTGCTCTAGCAAGGGTCAGGCTAATTAACACAGCTCATTATCAATAAGTCACGTGTGAAAGATCAACTGCTGGGAAGTACACTAGCGTCATGCAAATCCATACGCTCTCACACACACGGTCATGCACACGCCATCAGAAAAACGTCGCTTTCTGTTTCAGTATCAGTCACGTATCTTCAAGCACCTTTTCTCTGATCGCCCCTTTTTTTCCACACCCATACGCACTTGCATCCTCACACGCAAACACACGCGCTCTCAAAAGTTCCTCCTCTCGCCGCCTCGGTCTCTCCCTGAGACGCGGTTGAGAAAGCGACGAGAAAAGTGTTTGAGAAAGTTCTGACTGACACAGATCAGCCGGGATTAGGAGCTCCCCCAGAGCCAGGGATATAAATAGCTTCTGTGTCACTCTGGCTCTGTAGGCCATGTTATGAAGCATTCACAGTCCCCTAACAGAGTTTTATCGGGTCAGAGCGGCACCTTAAATAGACCAGACTACAGCTCAGCACACTTCTGGAAATCTCATCTACATATCATAATTGTAGCCCTATTCATGATTCATAGGACTGTAGTTCCCGTCACCGTGGACGTAGTGATCTCACCTGGGTTAAGGAGATTGTTGAGGGGCCGGCCGTGGAAGGGATCTTGGTGCAGCGCCATTCCTTAGCGTGGTCGCTGTTCTGCCGCGTCACCTATGAAGACTTCCCGTCGGCGCGAGCATATGCCGCGTCACGGTGAGAAAGGGCTGCGGCGTGCTAGCAGATGGCCTCGGTGACATGGTCTCGGGGACCGTGCAGGCGGCGTACGCGTCTTCCTCGCTCACACGTGGCAGGGCGGGGGTTTAAGACTGCACGTGCAAGCCTAGCAGGTTCACAGACTGACAGACAGATGGATCCACCAGGTTAGGATCCCATCCAACCGGATGGGGTCTTATCTAAGACAGTGCAGCCCATTGAAATTGGCTTTACCCCGGCTGTACACTACTTCTGTTGGCCATAAAGGAATTCATGATGCCAGTTTAACCCTTGGTCCTGTAGGATGAGACTATTAATAGTGCAGTGTGGAACAGTACATTACAGTGTGGTACAGTACATTACAGTACTGCATGGTTAGGCCTGTCGCACTTATCTCCTCTCATCTTGTCCTCTCCCCTCAGCTCTCTCTCCTCTCCTGTCCTTTCTCTGCTCTGTCCTGCCCTGTCCTCTCTCTTCTCTCCCCTCCTCTCCTCCCCTGCCCTGTCCTCTCTCTTCTCTCCCCTCCTCTCCTCCCCTGCCCTGTCCTCTCTCTTCTCTCCCCTCCTCCCCTCCCCTCCCATCCTCTCTCCTCACACAGCGGGCCTGTGAGAGTGAACACTCCTGTGAGGGTGATTAGGGCCGTCATGGCGACAGACTCGGCAGCACTCGCGATGCCGACCCGTGTGTTTATCTAATTAATCAGCCGCGCTCGCCCAGTGTTTGCAGCGTGCGCCCACGTCGCGGTCTGCGTCTTCTGTTTGCTCTCCTGCCTGGGTGCACAGCTGCCTCCTGGTGTGAGCACGGCATTGTGGGTTAATAATAGGCAGGGCCTGCTGCTCCCACTGCATGCCAGAGAAGACTGCAGCCTCTGGTCCGACACTGAACACACACACGCATATATATAGGGGGAGGCAGGAATATAAACACTCAAATTCACGCAGCATGCATTAATGCATACAAACGAGCAGACGTAGGTGCATCCCCTCAAGTAAGCGATGGCAACGCACGTTGTAAACGTCACACGCGCTCGTCGCTGACATGTTGTGTCTCTCTGAGGTGGCGCTGCCATAAACGAGAGCATTGCCACATACCTTCTCACAGGCCCATCCTGTGCAACCAGACAAACACACAGCAGTCTAAATTTAAACCAAGGGTCTAATCTTGGGTCTGTAACTATGGCTCCCAAGAGAAGCCCAGCTGTCAGTGGATGACTACGGTCACATCAGCCCTCCCTGTACTCCTGAAACCCTTTACTCTGCTTTAGCAACACTGGAGCATTTCACAATGGAATCAACTAAATATAGCCTTAGTAGACATCATACACTTTGATTCTGTTTGGTTGTGGTGACGGATAGCTGGTCAGTTGAGGATAAGCATGGGTCTCCCAAAGTCACACGGTGTCTGTCGGTTGTGAGAAAGTTAGTCACCGTGTGTTGGTGCCATTGCGGCTAGTCCCATGACAGAGGCGAAGGCCGGGAAACGTATGAAAACATCTCCTTCATCTGAAGGAAAGTTCCAAAAAACAAAAAGAAACATTACAGCAATAGGAAAACACAAACCGCCACCAAAGTGCTGCCTGTTAAATACAATCACAAACATTTAGCCGCCCTCTCCCCCATCTCCCCCCTCCCCTCCCCCCCTTCCCTCCCCTCCCCTGGAACAAGGGTAAACTGGCTTTATGTCTGTCATCTTTCCATACAATTAAGGACTTATGGCGAGGAATTCGGTGGCCTAGGCAGAGCCTGGCGCTCTGGCGTTAAGGTTGTTGTGCGTTTCTGTGGCCTTTTCATTTCATGATGCTGGGCAGACAGGACAACCCAGCCATCTCACCACGATGATGAGGCCAACATCCTGATGAGGCCAACATCCTGATGAGGCCAACATCCTGATGAGGCCAACATGTTGATTCTCTTCTCAGGAAATGGAACCAGAACAACGTTTCATTTGTTTATTTTTGTGGAACGCCCTCCCAACTGTTTCGAATTGGAACCCGCTGTTTACAAAGCTACGGAGAAAGCTACTGTGTTGTTGTCCTGCTACTGGAGTTATGCTCGACTGTCTGTGTGGATTTATGGTTTCTCATCAGGAGTGTTGCTATAGGCCGTGCAGGAAAAGGAGCAGAGCTGAACTACATGTTACATGACCATCACACATTAGTGGAGGTTTGATAAGGAGCGACCAGGTGAAAAGAGATTGCGTGTGCGTCTGTCTTCCAGAGGGACACTGTGCTTTGTATAGGTCCCATAGCCACCTTTGCCATGCTATGTACATCATTATGAGTCATCCTAGCCCGCTGTGCTAACAGCAGCCTCCATGCTGGCCTGATGGGACCAGTCTCCCTCTGCGGCTCAGCGGACCACTGCCTCCGCTGACGTCTCCTTTGAGAACCCTCCGGGAGGCGACGGGTTGCTTTTGACTTGATGAGATGGTCTGGTGCATAGGGCTCCTAGCCTTCTGACCTGTCTGGATGACCCCTCAGGCTCCTGGTGGCTTCTGTAGCCCGTAGCCCGTGCTTGCTGGCTGCCTCTCGTCTCCCTGTGAACAGCCGGCCGCGGCTCAGCATCAGAGGCCGGGGCTGTGATGAGTCAGTCGCAGGCACAACGAACGGATCCCTGCTGTGATTCACATAGTGGCTCAGTCAAAAGAAGTGTTTTAAAGAACAGCCTATTTTGTGTCCTCAGATTTGATCAAGCCAGGAAAGGTGGTTATATAGGTAAAGAAAAGAAAAAACAAGAATGAACTGAATTTTTACAACGCAGTTTCCAAGAGTCAACTCTTGGTTCCCATCGAACTTGATCACCATGTAGATCCATGCCTTTGACTGAGCGAGTCTCTTCTTCGCTGGGCTGTCACGCGTGTGCATGTCGTTACACGGCCCAAGTGGAAAGTAGTCTTCTGCCCACGTTCCTCCTCTCAGACAAACCGGACTCCTGCCTGTCACTGTGCACAAGGGTTTTCCACTCCGCCATATTTTCTTCACTAGCTGAACAATCGCTGCAGTCTTTGTGTTATTTTCTTAAGCCGAGGATACGCTCGAAGTACAGTTTCTCTTACGTGCTCGCTTCGGTGTCAGGGAATTGTATTTCATAACCTGTCAGGAAGGGTGATAATGAGGCATTTTCCACGCTCGCTGACAACCTGTTTGTCTCCAAAAAATGAATATGTGCATGTTCCCCTTCTGTTTCAAATTAGGAGTAATTATCACGTCTCTTTTCAGACTGAGAGTTTAGACACGTAGACACAGAAATTCCTGTCAACTTTTCGATTCGATGATGTAATGCTGATCTGGAAATGACAAATCGGTGCCAGAAAGGCCACTAAATTCAGATTTGGCTGGGGGCTGTTTTCACTGTGATTAATACGAGTTCTCTCATTTCAGACCCAGTTATGACATGTCTTTACACTCTGACTGATGTTCTGTTATCGTCTGACAGGGGCGAGAGCGTTTGGTTTAGGAGGTCTGTCTGCTGACCGTAATCATACTAGCTCACCTAGTTTACAGGAAGCGAATGCTGTCCCTCTTAAATACAGAGAGGCCGTTTGAATGTGATTAAGACTAAATCTCTAGGCTCCGGACACAATCACGCTGTAGTGAATTACACCCTGAAAGAATAAATAAACGCAGCGTAGCGTCGACGTAGGGAGACGACTAGGCCGACCCGTGGCGAGTGCAGTATGAAGACGTTTGTTCTGTAGAGGATCTCCCTGCACGGGAGGCACTGGGACCTACGGATACGAAAGCACGCCGGGGTTGAATCACCGGGTCCTTGCTGCGGAGTCACGGCAAGATGACTCGATCTGAGATGTCGAAGAACAGAAGTTGTAAAGCCAAGAGCAGATCAAAGATAAGCTTTCCTGTTCTGAGATGACTAACACGGGCGTACGGGAAGTCAGTGTTTCAGAGTTGTAGAATGAGCTCAAACTGACGCGTGTACATTGGTTGTTGAATCTTGTCCGGCTCTTCTCTAACAATGTTCTGTAAATGCTTTTACTTGGTGGGTTGCTGAGTGTTTAGGGTTGCCTCAACATAACACGCTACATCATAGGAGAGGTCATTCCGGCGGATTATTCTGATGGTCAGTTACCACGGGTCCACTGGTACCTGTGATATTATGCACTGACCTCACACCGATATCTTCGGGCTGGGTGACCATGTGCAGAGTGACATGTAGTGTAGATGTCCTTGTGCAACAGGTCTACCACACCCGTGCTTACATGGTTGCCTGTGGATGCGTGAGCTGGCTTGTCGGAGGATCGATCGTAAATTCTGTAAGAATTTGCTCAGTTTCGGATGGACCAATCAAAATGTTTCTACTTAACAACAGGGGAAGAAATATGAATGAAATATGAATTAAATCCACCGTTAAACTACCATTCATGCATACAGTTGTATGCACACAACATGCGCGTGCACACACACAGAAAAAAACATTAACTACCGTTAAACTACCATTCATGCATACAGTTGTATGCATTTTATGTGTGTGTGTGTGTGTGTGTGTGCTTGCACTAGCTGATGACAGAGGAAGAACCGCCCACGCTAACAGGATGATGTGAGAAAGTGGCCAAGCACAAAGGTCTCTGTCACATAAACAGCTCACATAAACAAACACAACACCTCCATGTCTGTCATGAAACAGATCCCCCTCTAAGTCCAGGAGAAACGCAGGCACGTTGAAGAAACCTAATCTGGTGTCACCCAAAAAAAGCATTTGTTTTCGAAGCTCTTTACATTTAGATCAGTAAGCATGAAGTGGATGAGTGGTGGTAGATGTATAATTGCATTAGGTTTAGTGTGAGTAAAAAGGACAGTGTTACTCTGTCAAGTGGTCATATAGTCCAATCGGAGGGAATTTCCCTATTTCGAAGCGTACAGGGCGACCGGTTCTTAGTTCTCTTGGGGATCCCCTTATTGGGGCACCAATCATAAATCAATCAACTAGGTATTTGTGACAATAATAAGGTCTGAAACAAAGACAAGAACTGCCATGAAAGTATTTTTCCATCTTAACAAAGTTTCTACCTTTTTGTTTATTTAACTCCAAATCATGAGTCAAAATTGTAAAAGTCCTATATTTGGTCTGACTCAACCTCACCAGTATAGTGTATTAATCTCCCCTCAGAAACAGTTGATTGATGGCTGAATCTTTGCTCGTCCTGCCCTGTCTGGCTTGGGGAATGAGTGATTTCACAACAGGGTTGCACAACTGCGTACTGGAAGAAAATGATTCCTTAAAGCCATGTTGGTGTCTGTCACCATGTACCGACAGGTCCTGTCCGGCTGTCGATCTCCTCAACTCTGTTTCTGGGTCATAGGTCTCCACAGTTCCAATCTGAACCCGTTTGTGAACTCCACACTTTTCCCCAATCGAACATCTGACGTGGCGACGCGTTTGACACCTATTCAACAGGAAATCATGCAAAGCTTCCCATCGCGACTGCACGTGGAAAATATTTTGTCAAATGAAATGAACGTTCCACTCGCTCCATCTGCATGGCTCTCTCTCTCTTTCCAGCTCGTTCTCACCATGTAATTACATCTCTCTCTCTCTCCCTCCTCTCTCTCTCTCTCTCTCTCTCTCTCTCTCTCCCTCTCTTCCTCTCTCCCTCTCTCCCTCTCTCCACCTCAGGTGAGCCTACAGAGTATACCCTGTAGTTTATAGGTTGGAAGTTGATTTACGTTTTGGCTGTGGGGTTTACTGGCTCCCTGTGGAGTGACCCAATGAGACACCAGGGCTGCTGTGAGCAGAAAATGGCCGGCGCACCAATAACACAATCAGGCCTCTGTTGGAGGTGCTCGAAAAACAGACCTGAGAGGCGGGCAACATCCTACTGTTATTTATGAAATATCAGGGGCCTCACAGGACTGGGAGGGTAATTACTTTAATGCACACGAGTGGCTCTCCAGGGCGGAGAACATGCGCTTTAACAATGGATTTGCTTTATTCAACTCGTTTTGCTACGACCACAAACCCCAATGACAGACTAGAGGAAACATACTCCACAGACATTAAATGCCTAATGAAATAATGGACAGCTTGCTCTCGCCCATTAAATCAACGTAAGATGATTTTTCTAGTAGTTACGCATTTCGGCCGTACTTTGTAGGATGTGAAAGGTCGCGTCTAACGTTCAGGCAAGCAGGGGAATCGGTTTCTCACCATGCTAGCGTTAATCACCGCTGATTATTTCATTCCAAAGTCTAACCTTTGTGTGATAGGCTTGCTATGATTGAGTTTTTCCCCTCCTCAGCTGCACTCGACTGCTTTGCCTTTTTAACCGTTGAATCACCTGTTGAGCAGTGCAGCGTCGCCCTCTGCTGGCTCCAAAGAGTTATCCCACGCCTAGCAGTGACCCACTTCTAGCACACATTGACAATCACTCTAATGAACCCCTGAACATGTGTTTACCCATGTTATGACCCTGTGCGCTCACCCAGCGGCTGGTGTTTTCTTGTGTTGCAGTGAATGAGATCATCGGTCGTGACATGTCCCAGGCTCCGGGCTCGCACGCTCAGTCAGCAGCACACAACCACTCATAGCCCAGACAACCGCCAGGCCTCGGCACCCAGCCTGCAGCCCCGGCTCCCGGCTCCATCCTTGCCCCTGGACCTCTGCCCCTGCCTCCCCAGGACAGGTCAAGGCAAGCCAGGGAGAGACTCTGGGATGAGAGGCCTCCTCTACACCTCCTGGACCTGCCAGCCCACCCCTAATAAACACCCCTTAGTATTGCACACTACTCCTAGTGCACGAGTACACAGCAGGCAAACACGCGCGCATGATTCCCACACAGAAACGTAGAACCTCCCCCCCTCCCATGTTGGGGCTTGCAGGTTGCAGGGCTGTGGCACCCTCTCTGCAGGTTGCCTCCAGTCATGCAAGCACCCCAGTCAGGTAAGGCAGGGATGCAGAGAGACATGCTCGCATGCTCTGCACAGGTTACTCTTCAGGCCCAGTACGATGACCATCGGTTTAGAAACTGACCCCTCCACTCCAGAAGGTTCTATGCAGCAGAACAGATCTGATTGGCGTATACAGCGTGGTGGCCTCCTATGACAGAGCAGTTCACACCGTGCAGTAGAAACTGCATCTTGCTTCTTCTTTTTTTGGGTGGATTGGCCGGATATCAGTCAGGACAGCATAGCAGGGTGAAGCAGACTGTTCACACAGCGAAGTGTGTCCTCATCCTGCCACCAGCATAGCCCTTGTGTGTTTCCTCTGAAGCTCAGTGGGGCTGTGTTCTCTGTAACACTGTGTTCTCTGTAACACCGTGTTCTCCGTTACACTGCCCCCCCAGGTCTGGAGGTACGTGTGTGTGTATGTGCGTGCGTGCGATTTAGCCGTTTCCACGATGCTGGACAGGATCTGTAATATGCAACATTCCACACTTCTAGTGTACTTCCAGCCTTGTAGATATCTGTACATTATACCCCCTCCTCCTCCTTTTCAGGTTGAACAAATGCCTTATTAACACATAGCAGCTTTGAATAACAGCAAGAGCTTTCTGTTTGTTTTGCACAGCTGACATTCTTGCCGAATGAGGTTGGCTCTTGCATTGTAGGAATAGAGATTTACGAGTGGGTCGGTGGAAAGGATTTTAACGAATGTGACTTTGACACCTAACGTTTTGAGATGAGTAGCTAGATTGTCTGTGTGCAGTTGAGCCTGCGGAGAGGTGGCGTGTGGGCGGCCGAAACGACGGCGCCTGAATGATCAACAGAGGCAGACCTGCTGGGTTCCTCCAAGCTCTGTCACGCAATAAGTCCTGACCTGTTCTCCAGGGATCCCTTGTGTGCCTTCCATTCAATAACAAGCACCATACCTGGCTGGTATGGAGCCTTGCTCCATGTTCTATTGGATCTATGGTAACTGGGCAGATTGGAACTGTCATTTTATATATATAGGCCGATATATATATATATAGTCCACTGTATTTGTGAAAGGTCAGGACCCCACACTCCAAACTACAAAGTCCTTGATAGTTGTAAGGACACTATCGAAAGAGGGTGGTTCTGCCACCAGCACCGTGACAATCACTGGTCCGTGTCTTCACTTGGGTCAATCGTTCGTCCAGTCACCTCCAATTTGGTGTCATTTCAATATTACCGGTTCTCTTTTTGAATAAACTGAAAACATCCCCTTTGGGAGATATGCACGGTGGAATGGAGAGAATTCTCACAGCAATAACAACTATACATGCATATTACAGTACAATTTGAGTATTATAGAAACTTTTTCCAAAGAATGGGTAAAGACTGAGTGTTTTCAATGTCTTTTTAGAGGATGTGGAGCTTAATTTTGAATGATGAATGTATGGATGGACATAGCTGGATGGATGGATATAGTTGGATGGATGGCATAGAAAAGAGAAATACGTTTTGGGGGTAAATTGGCCTGCAAATCTTCTAAAAAAAAAAAGTTGACCACTCTGAGAAAAATGGCTTTGGCTGTTTGCCTTAATGAGTTGTCTCTGACTGGCGCTTTTGCATGTTTGCTCTTTTTCTGAGGGGGTGGTTAAGGAAAGCTTTGTCAGTCATGCCCAGGTGGAAACAAGACTAATCCTGCTATGCACTCAAACTCTGCGTGATGCCTTTAAAAAAAAAACACAAATCAAAAAACGAAAAAAGAAAACCTTGATGCCTGTAGTTGTAGACAGCTTAGATGCTTTCATCCAATGCTCTAGATAAGCACACCAGATTTCTTCTTTCTGTATAAAAAGTCAGTGAATTTGTCTCGTAAAGGACACAGTGCAAGCGTCTTAATAGTATAGTGTGAGAGTGTGTGTGTATGTGTGTTTGTACCCAATAGATTGTACATAAGCAAGTCCTAACTGACTTTCATCAACATTAAAGCACACAGATGCATTAGGCTATGCAAACCACAACATGACGATGTGACATTTGGCATCCAACACAAATGATGGATTCGTAATATGCTTGTTTTTCCCTCCGATGAACTTTGTCACTTGTTGAACGGTTTCAAATAGATGTCACGACTTGACTGTAAACTGTAGCACTGCCTTAACTCATGTTCGAATACCAATTGTTGGTTGTCTGTACGCTCTTCCGTGTTGATTTAGGAAGAACCTTTGGGTCATTTTTGGACAGGACGTCAGCTGGGTGGCTGGTCAAGGGGCTGGGAAGACCCTGAGGACTCACTCTGACGGCCGCTTCTAGCAAACCAAAGACCGATCAATTATGTTCCCATTTTTACATACAGGTACAGGAACACAAGACGTAAAACTCTATTTTTGATACTTTGAAATGGATGTCATTCCTAAAGGTTGGGGACATATATATCTATAAATATATATAACAAATGTTTTGTAAAATAAAGGGAAATACAGGTTTAGCTGATGTTTACAGAGCCTTGTCATTTCGTGTACATTTTGTATTTTAACATTTTGTAATTTCTAAGACTGCAGTGCTTTTTGAAATTATTCAAAGGTAATACTTTGCCTCCTAGGATCTTTAGTAGTGTATGAATAAAAAGAAAAATATCCAACCATTGCTTGATGAGTCTTTCTATCCAAAATACTTAAAGTCAAGATGGGCTGCTGGAGAGATTAGTAGCAAATAGGACAGTCATCAGTTGTAGTCTGATCACATGTTCCAGCAAAGCTTTATACTTTGAAATATGATTTCAATAATATTTCTATTGGCAGACACGCCACAACATTCCTAGCACACACACACACACAATACAAGATGCAATCTCAAAATGAGGCAACATCAAGATCCATTTATTGTTTCCAGTTGTACGGTATACACAAGTTAGATCTAAGCTCGCACTTATACAGTATACACATGTAGATCTAAGCTTATCCAGTTGTACAGTATACACAAGTTAAGTTCTTGCAAGTTTCGTACTTGCTTGAAAGAAACGAAAAGCTCTGCCTCCAGAGATATGCCTAGCTGCGATCAGACTAGTATTGCACTCTGGGTTTCCAAAAGGCACAGCAAATATGAGAAACAAAATGAACTAGTGTTTTTTGAAGTCCAGTCGCAGGAAGAAAACAAATGGATGTAGCATACGCACAGTTTGCCGGTCCAAAACAAGGGAGAATTGATGGAGCATGTTGCCATGTCCATAAAATAGTCTGGCATCAATTCCAGAAATATAGCGTAGAGATCCACTGTCTATTAAGGTAAGATAACATGCCTAAAAGTACAGACGACGTCCTTTCACATTTAAATAACAAATCAATGTTTGCTAATGAGATTGATTTAAACATAGAATCAATTTCTCATGCAAGCCTATAGTATTTTCTAAGACAGAACCTTTGGAGACTCAACTCTTAACCAAACACACGAAAAAAAAAAAAAAAACTACAGTGCTTTGACAGTCTAAATAGAATGGTATTATGCCATACATAAATGCTCTTTATAGCCAAACCAAAACAAATGAGAAGTTACAAGCAGTAAGTCAAAATACATTTGTCACAGTGGCTTGAGCTAGCCTACTCTATAAGGACAATGGACATACAAGAAACAGCCATGTCATGCATGCACGTCTGGTCCCCTTTTGCTATCCAGTACAGTATAATAGGTTTAAGATGGTCTACTTTTGGCTTTAATATGGCTTTTATTATCAGTTCCACTGCACAGCCCAGCGTCAGAAAGGGATACACACGATGCATGAGACACGCATGCGAACAAGGTTCTGCTGACAGACGGAACTCAGCTGGACACCGTTTTCAACGAGGAAGTCCTGGATGGTGGGGAGCAGTGGGCGTGTAAAACATCAGCTACTACGTGCTGATGTGAGAGTAGTCATGAGTGGTGCTGGAGCAGGGGCCAATCACATCGCACGGTCGTGACCAGTAAGGATGCATCATAAAAATGCGCAGTGGTTCGGTACTGTGGAAGGAGCTGTGTGTCAGTAGGGGTGGGTGGAGGGATGGAGAGAGAGATAGAAGGAGGGGGGGTGTCAGTGGTAGCCTCCCTCTCTCCTCAGAGGCCGGTCAGTCGCAATAAGCCAGGCGGACAGGGTGACCGGAGAGTGGGTGGTTGGAGCGCTCCGCCACGGCCCGTCTGGCCGCTTCCTCACTGGGGAAGGTGACCAGGGCCTCGCCGCTACGCTGGCCACTGAGGTTATACAACACGAGGACGGCGTCTGACTGTAGCTGCGCATAAGAACACACACGACAGGGAGGTTAGACCACGTTCCCTGGTCGTTGCATCTTTCCGACACCAGGGGGCGATAATCAGGCAAGGGATATGAGGTCCTGAGTTGATCAAAGCAGATAAAAGGACTAAAACAGAAGGAAGGAAGTCAGGATTACCAGCAGCTTTCCACATTTCAACAATACTCATTGGCAGACTATTATGATAGTAGTTTGTAGTTTGGAAAGCTTCCTTTCCTTGCCACCCTGAGATACAAAATTAGGTTATTTTGTTATTACACCTCCCAGAAACAGTCCACCCATAAGCGCGCCAAGACTGAGAAGGTAGTTAGCATAAGAGACCTGTACCAGTACAGAAAGAGAAAGAAAGTGAGAGGTCAGAGCGCACGGATTGATTTGGGGTTAAACAGATGTCGAGGGTTAGAGATCCGAGCAGGCAGGCGAACATTGGAGGGGCATGCTAAGGGTTGGGGGTTCATTATGGGGGGCAGGTTGAAGGTCTTACCTTGGGGGTGTCCCTACAGACAGAGCCACTCTTTGGGCTGGATCAGACTCCTGGCCTGATCGCTCATCTGAACCATGCTGTTGTAGTCATCAGGAGCATACTACAGCATAAGTGGATTTACAGTCAGAATGGGCCCTTCAAACACTTTACACACAGTTCCACTAACACAAACACACACACACACACCTCCCTCAGTTCCCAACATTACCGAGAACTGACTAAGTCACACATGCCACTTGAAGCGGAAGTACAGTATAGCTGTGCAAAGAAATACTGAGACTGTTTCTCACCCACACCCTACTGAGTGTGTTCACTGAGGACCCAACACAGTGAGGTGAGCCAGGCGCCAGGCGCCCCACTGTCTGGGGGGCATGACGCTGTCTCACACAACATTCAGGAAGATTCACACCCTCACTTCTTACTGAGACCAAGTTACCCTTAATATATCACCAGCAGAGCTCTTGAGTGCTGGGATCTGAGACGTACCAGAGCAGCCAGGAAATCACTTGCCCACACCTAAGATTCCTCATAACCAGCTGCACCTTCTTTACAGTAGGTGAAATGACCTCAAACATCATCAGCTATGTTTAAAAAAACAACAACATCCAAGGAAAAAAAACACACCCTTCCACAACGCAACACCCCAGCCTAGAGGAGCCACTCAACCCAGAGCTGGGAGGGAACTCCTACCGTCCTCTGACGACTCCGCCTACTGAGGGTGGCAGCCAGTGAAGGAGAAGCAGAGGAGAGAGCACAAGTGCACACATGTCCCTTCATTCAGCTGCACTGTAGCGGTGTTGCAATAAACGCACACAAGTACTAGGGTGGATATTTAGTGACTGCGTCATGTCCTTGTGGTGGATCCTGCTCCAAGGACTCTAGTGAAATAAGGCTAAGCTAGCCAGCTACCCAGACAGAAGACTGATGAGCTATCTGGAAATACTTTAGTGACACTTTTCAGAGACTAGACTGAGAACAGAAAAATCCTTAATGTGCAGGAATTCAAGTTCTGCTTTTACTTTGATCAGAAAGTTGGTAGGAGTTCAGGCGGAACTATAACTGCCACACATCCACAGTGACGTAGACACAAGCTCGGACACAGGCCCAGATCCAGACAGGCTACTGGGCCGCGTGGTGCGGAGTGAGAGTGCACGAGCTTCTGGTTGTTGTGGTGTTGGGGAGGGTTCTGACCTGGTAGCCTTGGAAGAAACTGAGGATGTCTTTGACGCCAGCGTTGTAGGGGAGGCCCTGCATCCTGACCAGAGCGCCATGCTGGGGCATCATGGGAGAGGCGTGGGGCTGGCCTGCCAGGGAACCTGCTAACGACCCTGGGGGGGCCGCAAAGTAGCCCACTGTGGAGGGGGAGACTGGCGGGCTGGCGAAAGGAGGAAGGAAAGAAGTAGTAAGTATTTATTATTAGTTGGTTGTTTATCATCTGTCCAACCTGTGCTTGTTTTAATGATAGAATAGGGCTTCTTTCTACTTAGTTTGCCGTGTAGTCCATGTACTAACCTGGGATAGTAGGCTGTGTAGTTCATGTTCATGTTCATGTAGAGATGGGGATGAGGGGGGTAGTAGGCCAGGGTGGGGGTGGGGTTGTGTGTGGGAGGCTGGGGAGTTCTGGGGGTAGCCAGCAGGGGGGGCTGGTAAAGGGCAGCCTCAGAAAGCATGGCAGCCTGGGCAGGGAAGGCAGCATAGGCTGGGGGAGACAGACCTGGAGGAGAGGAGCAGGTGGGTGGGGGGGGGGGGGGGGGGGGGGGGGGGCAGTCAGTCACAGGAGTAAACACATCACACAAACCTTAGACTGCTGTTGCATAGCTATATGCAACATAGCAGTAGCAGTATATAAGAAGTTAGGTAAACACATTAACTTTTCAGCTACGCATCAGCCTATGTAATAAATCACGTTTCAAGGGCGTGCAACAAGGGCGTGCAGCAAGCTTTCCTTCTACGCGAGGACGTTTTCACGACATGCACGGGTTCGTGTGGCCTGGACTGTGTTCAGAGCTGTTGGGTCTCTATCTTTGGGGCTCTGTGTGTCCCGCAATACAAACACACCAAGGAAGGCAGGTACTGGAGGTATGTATTTACACACAAACAGGCCACCCCACCCTCTCCCCCTACGTTGACACAAAACCGAAGTGCGTGTGTGACCTTGTGGGCAGTGGTAGAGGGGAGGGGATTCCAGGTAATGCAAACTTCACTAACCTTAAAATCTAATTGACCTCTACAGGCCCGGCAGAGGGGAAAAAGAACTTTTTAAACACCACTCTACAGCTCATTGAACAAAAGCCCAGATGATAACCCTAGCCTCAGCTAAAATAAAACAACAACCTTTTCTTTGTTTGAGAGCACCAAACAGGTTGTGTACTATGAATGATAAGCAGGAATCTAATCTCCAAAACCCAAGTACAGATAGAAGACTAAAAAAAGAGCAAAGTCCACTAATGGCCTCACCCAGTAAAGACTACACCAGCTGGTATGAACTCTGGTTTCACTCAAGGAACTGTCATCACTCAAAGCTCTCATAAATCAAACCTATATGAAAGTCAAGTATCATCGTAGAACCTTGCCATTTACTTGATCTGCCTTGGTAATATCCTCTCGAAAGTCTCCAAGGATATATTAGCATGTAGCACTAGGTTTGGATGAGCAGACGGGTTGGTGTTGGTGTGGTGAGGGTGAGGGGCGATTGGGGACCTACAGGGAAGCTTGCAGGGTGGAGGGGAGAGGCCGCTGCGGTTCAGGGTCCCTCCCATTAGGACAAAGCTCATCTCCTCGGTGGAGCACTGGAACACCTCCACGTAGCGGTCTTTCATCATCTTCTTGTGGCACTTCTGGGCCACCATGAAGGCTCGATCGGCTGACTTCATCTGGATGAAGGCGTCTCCGGAGGGACGACCCTGGAGGGGAAGAGAGAGGGTGCACGGTGGATTAGCGAGGCATTCTGGTGCTGCGGGACTGTTTTTAGTAGGTTGAATACTGAGGGTCAGGGCTTCAGTAACTCAGGATGAAGAACTGTGTGTGTACCTGCTGGTTGAGGACCATGTGCACTCCGTGGGGTTTGATGTCGACGGTGTGCTCCCCCATGAATTCCAGGATGTCCTCGATGGCGGCTGTGTAGGGCAGGCCTCGGAGGCGGACACAGTCGCGCGTGCTGCCTGTGGTCATGAATGGGGGCGTGGCCAGGACAGGCATGGGCACCATAGGAGCCTGGGGCAGCGTGGAGATCAGGGGGGCTGACATGTAGCGGTTCAGCACCTAAACACACACACACACACACACGCACAAGCCTTCTTGTGAATGATGGCTTTGTGAGATTTTGTACCACTGCAGTTCTCTGGCGAGTGAAGGAGACGTGAAGGGCAGGGATGGACGTGTTGGTCCTAACCTGCTGCACTTCAGCCGCTGTGCTGCGGAACAGCTCTATGTATCTCTTCCCCAGGATCTGCTTGTGCTTCTTCAGGGCGTTCTGAGCATACTCTTCACAGGAGAACAGCACAAAGGCGTCGCCCGTCGGCCGCCCATCAGGGTACTTGACAAAGAGCAGGCCCTCGGTGGAGTCCGTCACTGGGCTCTCGGGCCCCAGGAAGGCCAGCACATCCTGGGGCGTGGCAGTGAAGGGCAGGCCCCGCATTCGGATGATCACCTGGTTCTCCTTGGAGAGGAACTGGGCCACCTCGTTCGACGTGCCTGTTGGAAATACAGACAGGACAGAACTTCAAACTTCCGCTCTATTACGTAGCTCACGCTAGAATTGAGGAACAGCAGCCCATCAGCCTCATAAATACTTCATTCAGACATTCATTATCTCATAAGACAACAGCGGTGTTAAAAGGGATATAAACAAGGTGAAAAGAAGGCCAGTAAGTGTTTTATCAGCAAAAACATTGCTTATACAGAAGTATTGATCTCCAGTTGTCTGGGTAAAGTCCACAGACACGGGGATGTAGAGTAAGTGTCTATCAGCCTGGACTCACAGACCCTTGACCCAACGCCCCCCTACCCTCCCCCTGGCCCAACCTAGCCTCTTGTACTCTATGCTCTGTGGTCCAGAGGCCCAGCCTTTGTCTCTTCACACCCCCTTTGTGTGGCACCCGAGCTGGGCCTTCCACTGGCTGACGGCCCCCTGTCCCTCCTGGGAGTGTGCTCTGGGCAGGAGTGAACAGGTGAGCTGCTGTTGGCCAAGGGCTAACGTTTCCTCCTGCTACCCTCTGAAGGGTGGGTATTAGGGAGGCAGGAGGGGGAGGGCAGGGGAGCAAAGTGTGGGGCTCAAAGAAAGCCTTTCATTCCCCCGGGATAAGCCAGCGGGAGCTGAGGGGAAGGGGGCAGAGGAGTCTCTTTCACATACTGAGATGGGGGGGTGGGGGTGGGGGGGTGCTCCAGGATGCAGGAGGGAGACTGCTGTCGAACGACAGAAGTGCAGCATGGAAACTTTCAACATTACGGTTCATCAGGGAGAGAGAGAGAGTCTGAAATCTGACCTCCAGCAATCTTGAGGAATTCCTCCCCCGTGGCTTTGTACACCTGTATAATGAGAAGAACCCAGTACAGATGAACTGACAACAGGCTTTCAAGGTGCTGCTGCATGCATGTTTGTGGCCATCATAACATTTCCCCTCCCGGAAGAGCATCATGCTGTTGTACTGGGAGCAGCTGAAAGAACTGGCTGCAGTAAGGTGGTGGCGGTGTTCTGCCGGTGCTGACCTCAATGTAGCGGCTGCCCATGTGGTGCTTGTGGCGCTCCAGAGCCAGGTCTCTGTGCTCCGGGTTGATGAAGCGGACTAAAGCTTCGCCATTCCTCCGGCCCTGCGTGTTCAGACAGAGAGCCACGCCACCTCTACACACGCGCACGCACACACAAGGCAAGCCCCCTTAATCAGTAAACTGAACATCTACCAGTGACGATCGCTGAGCGTTAGTGAGAAGCCGTGGAGACCTACTTGGCGATGTTGAGACCTTTGAAGAAGCGGGCGATATCCTGGTCAGAGGACTGCCATGGGAGACCCCTGGCTCGGATCACCGTCTCACTGTCGACCGGCTCCGTCTTACTGCTACAGACGGGAGAGACAAGACGTCACGGTCATCACTAGCGCTGGGCTGCTCAGCTCGGCTCCAATACGAATCCTCTCTCACAGTAAATGCCAGGGGTTGTGGGGCCAACAGACATTGGAAGCCAGAGAGGGATTTGCGAAGGGCTATTGAATAGCCAGGTAAGCACTTGATGGCAAAGTTGGACAGGTTTAATTACACGCTTGTGGGCTCCTTGTTGCTGTAATCAATGCTGAGAGCTCGGGTTCGAGCAATGCAGGGATGGGCAGCGAGGCACAAACGACGACTAAAAGAAGGGTTTAGCTGATAGGTGTGGTGACATTGCACGTAATTGTAGAACGAGACAGGTTTTAGTTGATGAGCTGAGTACATGGGGACGTCATGTTAAGCTTCATACATACCAGGCTCCGGATTCAAACTTGTACTTCACGCTTTCAAAGCAGGAGAATGTGTGGTCTACAAGGACATGAAACATATGGGGGGGGGGGGAGAGAATAAAAAATGATCAAACTTAAATCACATGTGAATTTCTTGAGGAGAAGCAACTCGTGGAATATACTACACAAAAAGCACTTAAATACAGATGAGCTGATTTATTTTCAAGGTTCCAGTCGGAACAACTTCCGATTCTAGCCAGCGTTCCTCCTGGTTCTGTAGACAGGCTGGTAACAGAGGAGTGAAGAAAGGCTGCTTACTGTAGGGTTCAGCCAGGATGTGAAGGATGAGCAACACCATGCTCCTCACCTCCCTCAAGCCCATCAACTGCTCTGTCACTGGAGGGATGCACACATCTACACACACGCTGTTAAGGAGCCAGCCATTCAATGTAGCCTTAGCAACAATCGCTGAACTTGTACATCGAATATGTTTTCTTTTTTTTCCCCCCCGTCCAAATAAGATCTCCCAAAAAGGCAAGTGGGGTCAAAACATGATAGGATACATTCTAGCATGGAAGGAAGGGTATGTTCCTGGACTGGGCCGGCGTTGGGACAGCATTTGTGAAACTCCTTCCTCAAGTCCACGAACGAGTAGAAACATTCTGGGAGACTGAGGTTCTGTAGTGGAATGACAATAACAAACAAAACAAAACTCTGGTAAACAGTTGACTGGAAAAAAAGGTGGAAGACAATGGAAAAGCGAGAGCAGGAGGACAAAGATGAAGGAGAACAAAAAAAAAAAAAAAGGAAGAGAGCGAACATAGCTGTATGATATAATTGTGCGGATATTCTGACATTCCTTTGCAGATTATGACATGTTGGTACTTAGTGAGTAAAGCTACACTGCCTTAGCTTTAAGATGAGGAGACACTCACCTTGTGCACACCTGTTGCTAAAAAGGTCAAAAGGTACAAACGAGTCCGAAGTACTGGCCGTGCATGATGAAACAAGTAGAACCGTACATAACGCTAGCCAATTTACTGCTGTAATGGGCATAATCTGGACTGAGGAGAAAGACAGGTTCACGTGTCAACAAGCCATGTAAACAGAGCATGACAAGCGTACCTTTTTGGAGGCCTCGGGGTGCAGGGCCTGTCGTATGACCAGGGGGCCGTCGACACACAGCGTGTAGGAGGTCCTGCCCAGAGCTTTCACTTCAGCTGACACGGACTGTTGGAACTGCAAGGGAAGGAAAGAACAAGCGCGATTAAACCGTGTTCGTCCAGTTTAGTGTTACGAAAGGACAACAAGCTGTGGCTTTAGAGTGCGCAAGATGGCTGACTGTGTTGAAGGCTAAGTAGCTACGTAAAGCACTTGTGCTCAGACCAACACGGGCGCACCAAAGTCTTCATCCGCCATGATCACAAAAGCAATACCTGATGGGTGGCCTTCAGGGAAAATCCCCATGAATCGTTTCAAATTGTATACCTACAATATATAGGTGAGACTATGAAAAGGTGACTAGGTGTGTTGGGGGGGGGGGGGGGGGGGGTTCGCTCAGACTGTTCTCGTGTTTTACATGTGTGAAGCAGAACGAGAAACAGCGGGTAAGCAACCCGGATCAAGCATTTCACTTGGCAGATTAAGCAGCAGTCACCACGCCCACGGAGCGGAAGGTGGGGGAGGTTGAGAGCTAACCTCCAGCCCAGCCAGACCAACCTGCTGTGCCACTTTCCACACACCCTCCAGTCACTAAAGCAGCTCCCACATCCACACTTGTGTTCAGTCAAAACTAGCTACTGGGCCCATTACCCTTGTTGGGTAAACCGATAAACCGGTAAATCGATTGTTGTCTTTCAACAACATAATCGACATCTCTGTAATAAACGTTGAGAAACATGAAAAACATTGACACAACGTTTAGCTCAGTGGAATTTTAATAAGTCAAACCAAATCTAGTCATTTGAAAAAAAAATAAAAAAACAAAAACTGTTTGGCACAACCAAAACATGTTCCACAAAAGCCACTAAAATAACATTTTCCCTGTAATACTGGACCATGGTTGTCTGTCAGCTGGGACTGATTAATCGCTGGGTAATATCACCTTGCCAGTGGCCATTTAGAGGGATTTATCTCATATAGGTGAGTGTGTTGGGGGGCATGTTGGAGCCTGCTGTCTATATACACAGGGTTATTACTTGCCCGAACAGATGCTGACTCAGGAACTAACTATCTAGGAGGGCAAGAGAAGAGCCTGTATGGCCCCAAGTTTCCCTCATCTTTGCTAGGTTATAGGGCTCAGCTTGAAAAACAGCTACAGGCAAGAAGCACACCAATTTACAAACCAACCCTGGTGCGTAAAAGGCATTACTATTACCACTGGAGGTCCTGGGTTACAACTCTGAAAGGATGTGACAGTTGGATTGTCATAGTGATCAGAATCTAGGAAGTTACTGATTGACACAGCAGTACAGCCATGTGGAGTCAAGAGGCCACACCCCTTTTTGGCCAGTTCCACTTGTCCCATGCCTTGATGTCATCTAGGTCAGCACAGATAAACGTAGGCTGAGTGACAGTTTAAGGACAGATTGACATCCTTTCTCAAATACTGAAAAGAAGAAAGCCTGTCTGCTGCGGAGCTGGACAGGACAAAATGTTCCCCACTTAGGCAACGCCTGCCACCTTGTCTTCAGTCCACAAGGGGAAGAGTCCCTACAAACTCTTCAGCAAGTCTTAACTTACTGAATCCCAAGCGAGAGAAGGACTCTCTTTTCTCTAAGTCGACAAACTGAGAGCCAGGTGTGAAATAAAGCAGTGAGCTGTGCCACTATCGAATGGAAATGACTTTGGAATCCGTCTGTTCGCATTAGCGAACCTGGCCAGGCTGCATTCCGAAAAAAAAGCACCTGTTCATAGCAAAGTGCGAAAAGCACTTTTACAGCCTACTTTGCATCTGATCTCCCTGTCCCTGTACACCTCTGGGATGGAAGGCTTCTAGAGGTACGTATACAGCGCAGTATACAGTGCAGGCATAGTTAAGAGGGAAGGAGAGCCGTTTGCACATGGCTGTGGTGACAAACACACAGGCCCACTTTGGTCGACAAAAAAAACTGATGGTGACAGGTGGCACACCCTCCTCTTCACTCTCTCTCCTGGCTGCTGAAGTCCTCCAATAGAGCCAAACATGTCTTGGGAAACAGGTTAGCTAATGACAGCAGGCACAGAGTGAAAGGCTAACATTCCCACACAGGCTGTAAAAGTACCGGCAAGTCTGCTATGAAGAAAGGGTTGATAATCTCTTCTGTGATACTTAATTCAGTGCAATTTGGAAGGCGTTTGGTATTGATCGTTTCAAGGCAGTGGCCCACTATACAAAGAAGGGTGTATGACTTAATGACCTTTGAACCTGGCCCTATCCGCGTTTGCTCTGCCGTGTTTGCACGGTGAGGCGAGGCCAGGCGGTATGGCTCAGCATGATAAGGCAACAGGCAGTGCCAGAACTAAAGTCAGAAACAACTCAAAACTCAACTGCCCTCTAAAAAAATTGCCAGCAATGTGGAGTCAGCATGGGCTACCATGGAGTACGCTTTCAGGGCAGGTAGGGGACGGGTGAGGCCAGGGTGTTTTAGGTCAGGGTGAGGCAGGGGGCTGGGTGAGGCAGGGGGCTGGGTGAGGCAGGGGCAAGTAGGGGGCTGGGTGAGGCAGAGGGCAGGTATGGCGGAGGCCAAGGGTGTGCGTACAGGGTAGGAGAGGAGGGAGAGAGAGGTGTGTGAGAGCGAGACGTGGGTGGGATGGTCGTAAGTGGAGAGGAGAAAGTGGGAGAGATGAGGAGCGGGAGGAGAGGTTAGTGGGAGAAGGGAAAGAGAAGGTTAGGGAGAAAGGAGAATGAAGGTGGCGGTGAAGGAGAGATGGACACTGGCCGAGGTGGAGGGGAAAGCGAGGAGAGATGAAGTGTAGCCTGAGTGGTTTTGAGAAGGAGAGGTGGGGAGAATAGGACTGAGGAGAAATAAGGGGGAGGAGAGAAAGCAGCGGTGTGGCAGGTGAGGCAGGGGCTGGGTGAGCAGGGGGGCTGGGTGAGGCAGGGTTGGGTGAGGCAGGACTGGGTGAGGCAGGGGCAGGTATGGGAGGCAGGTGTGCAGTCGAGGAAGGGTGAGGCAGGGTGTGGCAGGGGCAGGAAGGGGGCTGGGTGAGGCAGAGGCAGAGGCAGGTAGGGGAAGGCAGGGGCAGATAGGTGGCTGGGTGAGGCAGAGGCAGGGGCAGATAGGGGGCTGGGTGAGGCAGAGGCAGAGGCAGATAGGGGGCTGGGTGAGGCAGGGTTCAAGCTGCCACACATGCTTTCACGGCTGCAGCTTCCCACTCCCTGGGGCTGTGCTGCAGCAGGTGCTCAGTACTAGATAAGAGATGTATATGCCACCAGCAATAAATTCATCTCCCCCTCTATCTCGCTACTATCTCAGTCTCTGTAACAGTATGGCTGCTTGAACTGTGAAAGCCAGGTTTCTCTTTCAGGCTAGAGTTGGTCTAGTCTCTGAGAAAAGCACATAGTTGTGTTCTATCATCTCCACATCTGTAGTTAGGAATTAAAGACCAGTCAGTCAGAAGACCCCTTAACTACAAGCCACCTTCCTTAATAAATCATTTAAGAGAACAAGCTGGCGTCCTTGGGAGGCAGCGATCTACAGGCCCTATAACAGAGTTTTATTCCCCACTGACAGTCTGTTGATAAGTCATTTCTTCTCTGCCCACATATCATTTCAATGACTCAAACTTACTTGACTACTACACTATCTGTCTTCTCATTCCTCCTGAAGCCTAAATCAATATGGCGCAAATACCAAACAAAAGCTGACCAATGGCAGGAGAAAGTGACTTTACCAGACTGAGCAAAGCAAGTAAAAATTGATTGGTCTGGTTAATATTTGAAAGCTCCACACACAATAGAAAGCATACAAATTGGAAATCGAGCAAAATCGCAAATCGGCAACTTCAAAACATGCTGCCTTCCGAACGGACAGCCTTTGACGCGGCAAGTCAACTGCCTCACAAACAGCTACTTCTAGTTGTTGTTGTTCGGGATCCATTATCTCAGCGGACCTGCATGTACTTGTAGGCAAATAGCAGAGTTAAACCATTGGTCCTAATCTAAACCTTAAATCACTAGGAGACCGCAATAATACGATGTGTAGAATTATGAAACGCCGGGAGGGGGGGGAGGAGGGGGGGGGGCAGAGGTATACAGATCGACTACAAATACTGTGGTCAAAGTAGTTGAAAAACACGTTTGGCAACGTAGACCTTTGTCAAAACATTCCAGCGGAGGCAAACAAGGAACCTGAAAGCAAATCCATATCCTGGTCATAGATGTGGTTTGAGAAAGAGGTTGCTTTAGGTGTTCAACCAATGGTTGGTCTGTGCCTCTCTATTCCCTGTCCTTCCCCATCCTCAGCAGAGTCCAGAAGCGCTGTGCCTTCCCAAGTAAACATTCTGTCTTGCAGAGGCCTACCTACTCCACATACACACACTCTAGTCTGGGACAAGACTAGACCTGTAGGTCCCTGTCGTCCTCCACCCCCCCTCCCTCCCTCCTCCACCCCCCCAGCCTCAGGTGCTGGCCAACCAGGCTCTTAAAAGCAGCCTCTTTTTAACTGTCAGGGAATTTAACTGTGGGCCAAACCACAGCAGACACAGAAACACAAACCAAGCTTAATACTTTAAGGTCATCGCAACAGAAATTTGACACGCCTTAAATTAACATACAGCTTCACAGTCAAACTTGTCATGTCCCGTCTCGCTCCAGGCAAAAAAATGTATGATGGAATTTGAAAGCCGTCAGTTCGTTGAGAACATAGGCTCAATTCAATGGGCCGTTGCGGCATTTCAGATTAAAGCTTTGTTCAAGACGATAGCCAAGCAAGACAAGGTCAACATTTAATAAGACCGCGATTAGAAGATGCGCTAGGCCTCAAACCGAATCATCTACTTTGAGGAAGGATAAGACAATCATCTCCACCTGCAATTACCCCAAATCACTCTCACCTGTTGCAGAACTTTATCCAGAGTTTCGGCCTTGCAGATTTCATCCGAATCTAATCCAGTCTCTTCTATGCACTGGTCTGTCAGATCCAAACTGTCTGGTTTCACAAGCCGTCTTTGAAGCTTCCCCACCTGTAAACAGAATTATTGTATAATGGCATGGCATGTAGCGTGATGGCAACGCTACGTTATTAAGGCCTCCCACTCTGAGCATGACCAACCAACATTTACAAACTCACAGCTTTGACATGTTGACAATTGACAATGTAGTTGCAAAGCAGTTCATTGTCAAGTTAACACACGGTTGCTTATGTCGACGTGCTAACATGTAACCAAAAAGGCATGCTTTTATCGATCACGTATTTTAGCATTCGTGCCTATCTCATGGCCTAATGTTGTAGTGAGAGACCGTCGGCATTAATTGGAACCCTTACGTGGGCAAAATGATCATGGTAAAGCACACCTTGTTGATTTCAGTGTCAACTGTCAAACTAAACATAAGACTATTCCGCTAGAGATAGCCACAAAACATAGGAAAGCTTACAACAGGTCAGAAAGGTTCGTACCTTTTTCTCATGTAGATCCACAATTTGCCACACCAAGAGAATTATTTCCCTCTCATCGGAACCCAGTTTACCCCCATTTGCACCAGCTGTTGCCCCAAAGAACACCACCAGAGTATCACTGTGCGAAGCCATCAGGAACCACAAGGGTAAAAACTACAATTAAAGCAAAGATCAAATAAAATAACAATAGGGTTCACCTTTCTCCAAGTGATAAGAGGAGCAAACAAAAGATCTGGAAATTCAATTGAAGTCAACGGAGAGAGGAAAGAAGATTATTTACGGAGAGGACACGAGAGAGATTGCGGCCAAACACTATACCTGTTCAAGTACTTGAGTGTGTTCTATCCTGAGATACTGGTTTAACTGGTAAAAGAAGGGTGGAAAAAAAAATCCGGGTTTCTTTCACACGAACTCCATGACAAGCCCTGGAGGGTTTTCTCTCTCTGTATTTTTTTAGTTACCTGTGTATGGTTCAGCCTATAACTTGAGTCAATTTCCCTTGGGAGTTGGTCTATTGGCTGCTTTGCAAAGGTGAGGGGGTGGACTTAACAAAGGCATACCATATACCCTAATGTGATTGGACAGTAAAGTTAAAGGAAGTAGATGCACCAAACCATCGTTGCTGCCGAACGATTTTCGTAACAGCGTGGTCAATTTTTTAGATGTACTCTTCCGAAAAAAATTATGCCTTAAACCGTGGGCGGTATTTGCAACGACAGTGTCGTTAAGAAAGACAACCATAATTCAAATATACAAACTTATATATACCCAATGTTCATTTCTCTGTCAATACACACGCAATATCTTCACTCAGGGGCAATGTAAGTTGAAACACAGATCCGAAATGGAATTTAACCATGAGAGTTATTTGTCTTTGGCCATATTCCCAGGATCCACAGTTTTGCTGATCTGGGGGCCCCTCCCTGCTGCAGGTAACTATGGACTGGAGACAGGAAAGGGGCTTTTGTCTGATCTCTCTCCTGTCCTCTATTGTATCCCTTCAAGCCCCACCTTTGACTGTCCTATTGTTAAGGTGGGAAGAGGTTCCCATTCCCAATCCTTGCCTCCTATATTATTATTTAAAAAATTAACGTTTAGAATCTTCATTTACGGAAGCAAATAAAATGCACAATATTTGAAAATTTAACGCTATTGAAGACTTAATATTGAAATTTAAATACCGCCGAATTTGTTTGAAAAACCCCCAAATTTGTTTCAAAAGGTTAAACAAGTGAGAGGAAAACGATATACCTTACAAGTTTCAAAAAAGACCGTTTCTAAAAAATAAAAAGGTGTGTCTCATTAATGAGGGCTCTACTGTGGTATTGTACTCTGCTCTGCTATGCTACCCTGTTTTAGGCTTTTATATCAAACCTTACACATGTTATTTTTCAAAACTTTTCTCAGACAGCTGCATGCTGACTTATTAAAATCAAGTAAACACTCCTCAGTGTGAAACCAAATGGAAATTATGATAGAAAAGTGGACGTTAATCACAGGGCCTTCAGGAACACTTTTCACATGGTTCTACCTGAAACCACAGTGAACTTCATGGAGAATCAGACAAGCCACACATATCATCCAACTAATTAGTGGAGGTGGAAGTGATGTTGGGTGTCAAATTAAATACCCCAACATAAAAGTCAAGCTTACATTATACGGAAATAAGCGATGGAAACCATTGGTTCGGGAGCAGGTGAGAACTAGCTCTTTTTTTGCTGTAATTGTGTTGTGTTGACAAAATCCGCAGCTCTGCTCTGTCTTTAACAGTTATTAGAGAACACTCCGAGTACAACCGCTCTGCCACTGCATGTCTGTGTGTGTGTGTGTTGAGTGACAGCAGGACATGTTGACTTGAACCTGGCTTACTGGAACATGATGAAACAGACCCCCCCACTCTGTCTCGAACTTTGCATCCGTTTGGTGTTAAAAACGAGTTGAGTTGTCAGAATTGATATCTAAGTATTCCATCTGAGATATTTCCTGTGAGGAAGGTTTCTTGAGTCATCATTTAAGGAGGATTTAAAAGATTAGGCGGATGATGGTCTGGTGTGATGCAACAGGTTTTAAACAATCTTTTTGAGAATGTTTTGAAAATCACCTGTTTGTAAGGGGGGGAAAAAGAACATAAACACTGCTATCTAGTGGACTGTAGACTGTACTGCACCAGATAGCGATCCGTTCTTATTCCATGTGCTTTTTGTAGATTTCCCAACTTCAGACTCACTTATTGTTCTCCATCATTTCTATTTTCCAACAACTAACAAGAGTTGTTTACATAATTGGGCCAGTAAATGGGGAATTGTAACAATTCCATTATTGGATATTGATGACAAATCCCCAACCTCGAGCCTGTTTTGAAAATATCGAGGGACAGAATAACACTTTAAAGGAGTTTTATGACCCTAAAAATACAAATGCAATTACATATATGAAGCTGGCATAGTGAGACTTGTATCGGTTTTTGATATGTTTTCCATATAACTGTGACACAGGGTTCCTGGTACACACTTCCCCTTTTTAATGAGATAAAGGGAACATAAGCAGCTTTTCATGTTGCAATACGTATGCTTCAGACAGTATGTGGAAATTGAAACCATCACTGACTCTGTTGCAGAATTTTGGCTATGCACATGATCAAAACCTTTACCTGTATTGAAGTAAAATGTAATGAAACTTTACATAAATATTCATGTTTTAGAAATACATGTTTGTTGCTCCATGCATCCAAGTGATATTTGGGCTGAGATATTAAGCCTGGAGGAGTTCAGAAATAGAGGCAGAAGAGGAACCATTAGATAACACTGGAAATGCTGTACTCTCAACTGAAATGTAAATGATTATCATTCTATAATTGAACCACAGCTACCCACACATCTACAGACAAGATGTTATTTTGACCAGAAATATTAGAAATAGAGATCCCGTAAAATGAACGTTGAAATCAACAATTGAAAAAGTGCTTATGATAAAGAGATACACATACACTTGATTCAAATGCCATTACACAGATGCTGAAACTTTAACAGCTTCCAGAAAACATGCACATTTACCAAGACCACGAAGATGGATTGTAACACCAACAAATATTTTACAAAAATAACTTATTTATTTTACACACACCACACCTTAACCCAAAAGTGAAACGGAAAAAGGAAACATCAAAAGGTTTTCCCTCTTAATCTCAGGATGAACCATTCTCTTGTATATTTAGAGAGCAATTATTGTGCTCTTTTGGCTGTATATCTATTTGGGAGCTAGTGGTGTGAGAGCTCTGCTGCCTCTTGCTCATGTAGGACAGCTCTTTAGTCATCTCACCAGGAGACGTGCTGGAAATGTGTCGGAACAGCTTCTGGATACCAGTCTCCCTCAGCGAGCCCCGGAATGAGCGGGCCGCAAAAACGTACAGTATGGGGTTGACCGTGCTGCTGATGAACACCATGGCTCCAGCGATGAAGGTCATGGTCTCCCTGGCTTCTTCCAGGTGCTCTGCCACCTCCGAGTGGTGGTCCTTAATGACCAGGTAGATGAGAGAGAGAACATTCGCCACATGATGGGGGGTCCAGCAGAGAGCGAACACCACCACCACGCTGGCAATGAGACACGTAGACTTCCGCTTGGACTTGAAGGTCATCTGGGCGATGCGGCTGCAGAGGCAGCTGTAGCAGATCACCAGTATGCAGAGAGGCATCACGTAACCTACCAGGGTCTCCTGCAGCAGAAACACAGCCTCCTGACCATCCGAGGAGTACTCCCTGTATAGGCACTGCTCTTCCCCAGGGTCCCCGTCCAGCACCTGGGTGGGTATGACGGGTATACTTAATAAAAAAGCAGCCGTCCATATGGCCAGCAGGAACTTATTCAGTGCCTTTTTCCTTCTCCAAACAGCAGATGCGAACGGGTGTCGAATAGCTGCAAAGCGTTCCACGCTCATGAGGGTGATGAGGAACACGCTGCTGTACATGCAGGCATTGATAATGTAGACCATGGCCTTACAAGACGCCTGCCCAAAGACCCAGGAGAGGGCCAGGGAGTATATCCACAGCGGCAGGGTGATGACCACCAGCAGGTCAGCAACAGCCAGATGGAGGATGAGCACTACAGTGTGGGAGCGCTTCTGGACGTGCCTTATGATGGTCCAGATGACCAGCAGGTTCCCTGGAGCTCCTACCAGGAAGGACAAGCCCAGGATTACACAGGCTACCGTGGTCCTTGCGGCATTTTCCTCAGGGACGAAGGCTTCGGACGATAGGCTGGCGGAGAGGTTCATGCTGCTTGCGTGCCAACAGTGATTTTAGACAGAAAACAAATTGCTGCTGAAGCAGTCCTTTACTTCCCTTTAACTCTGAGACGGTGTTGAATCATCATAGTTCCTGTCACAAGGGGCTATAACAATGTGTGTCCTTGTAAAAAAAGAAGACGATATTTGAAGAAATGTATATACATCTAACACATTTATTGTGTGTTCTTGTTGTGTTCTTGGTTGAATATTTTGTTACACATGACCTGATACCTTTTCAAATGAGAGGTATTTAAAGATTAAGTATTTAAAGATTTCTGTAGACATTAAGTTCATATTAAAAACAAAATGACAATTATTTATTTAAAATACTACAAAATATGAAATTATTTGACCCTTAGATCACACCAGAAATGAATAAAATGTTAAATGGAGTCAATTTGCTTAAAAATTTTTTTTTTTTTACAGCATGTTAATACTGTACTCTTTCCAATGTGACATTAAACTAAACCATGAAGACCGAATTCTCCAGCATCCCAAACGGCTTGATCAAATCTAGGGGCTTGGTTGTTCTCTTTTACTTCTGGTACAAAACAGGCATGCCTAACCAGTTGAGACTACCACTGACAAACATGGAAGTCCCTAACAGCTAAGGCGCAGAGGGCAGTTTTTACACTGTGAGTCAAAGGGATGATGAATGCTAGGATACCGGAGATGGAGAAGATACCATGTGCTTCTTCTGTAGCAAAGACTCTGCTAACTAGGTCAACATTTTTGAGTACACGTTGGGGGAGCCAGCATATTACACTTACTATAATGACACTATCGATCTGGACTGTGGGTTTCGGTGTTTATTCCAAAGGGCATTCACTTCACATGGGTCACCACCAGACTGTCACACACAGCCGAAATTGAGAATGACCGTTCTTAAACGATTACTAGAAGTCGTTTCGATCTCCCTCGTGGCCATGGGTGACTAGGACAAATTTTTTATCATCAATTATGTCGACATCGTTAACTTCCTCCGTCTCATCTGTAACGTACATCACGTGCAATGACAAGAAATAACATGACACCAAATACAGATTAAAACGGAAACGATGACTCCCATTACTGAGACTTTTATTTTGACAGCTGTGTTGATGACGTTGCTTAGAAACTCAGACGTCTGGAGCTAGCTAGCCAGCTAGTTTACAGTCTTGTGTCGCTGAAATCCAACGATGATGTCAACATAGCGAAACATCACAAGCTTTTGTAATTTAATAGCAGTGCACTGGACTAGACTGTAAAAATAAAAAAGTAAGAAAGCTTTAGAGATATATTTGTGTATCTTGAAAATAGTTTTTGTAAGCTTGCTGTGAGCTTGATGTATTTACAGTATCTAGCTAGCTAGATAGCTACCCTTCAATAGCTAGACGCATTAGCAAGGTCTTGCTGCTTGAGCAAACAAGTGTGGTACGTGCTAATTTGTAGAAATACATATTTATCGATACCCTGAGAGTCGATATTATTTAAACGCTATATATATTGTCCATCTGATCGATGGTCAAGCTTAGGAAATTCGTCGTTTAAAATGTGTGGATTATTCTTCGGGTGTTAGCTTCAGCCTGGCTGCAGTTCTGTAACGTTGTAAATGGAAAACTAGCTGGTCGTTAGCCAACACAAGCTAGCTAGTTAGCCATGTATCTGTACTAATAGGCGAGCGTTCAGGCTTGATCAGCCAGTACATAAAGTACTTTAGGCTCTTAGTGCTATCTATTTAAAATGATTTGAACAAGTAATATGATTGTACTGCGGTTGTAAGTGGGTTTGAATTTAACGTAAATTGCTGCTGTACTGTAGTTAGACACTGTGACACAAATGTTCGCTAGTTAAACTAAATACACTTGGGGATCACGTCCACATGAAAGGAGACAAAAGTGTTGTTCTTCAAAGATGCTTATTTATAGTTAGGCTGTACATAGCTGGCTTTCGACTGCCTGTGGAATGCTAAGCTTGTTCGGTTTCTGCTCTTTCAGGACGTTCCGGCTAGACAAAGCTGGGGGTGTTTTGGTAACTGATAACAAGCCAGTTTACCTCCCAAGTCTGGTGAAAGAGAAGGCCAACCCTAACCATGCCTCTGCTGTTTTTGGAGAGGTTTCCTTGGCCCAGTCTGCAAACCTACACAGCGCTGAGTGTGGCCCTGCTGGCTGGTAGCATTTTCAGCGCCTACACCACTGTGACAGACCCTGGCTACGAAGCCCCAGATGTGGACGAGCCTCCGCCCATTCCGTCTGGCGTAGACATTGAACACCTTAGTGGTGGTACTGGGGACAAAGACTTGGCATCCACAGTTCTGGGATACCTTGTGGCTGATAGTCTGTTTGTATGGGTGAGTGACAGGTTACCCCAAGACAGTCGGATATGCTTTCAAAATCAGATGTCAGCTTGTTGAAGAATGGAAAGGTCCTCAAACACTCTGTGTCCTTAGGTGTTGGTCAACACTGCTTGCTGCTCTCTGATGCTGATTGCTAAGATGATCCAGTGCATTGTGTTCGGGCCCCTCCGGGTCAGCGAGAAACAGGTGACTGATCATGGATCTCTACCACTGTGTAGCATTGTTGATGCTTTATAAACATTGTCGTTAGCACACTGTTTTTACTGAACTGAGCCTTTTCCCCTTCTTACGGAGTCTCTCTCTCTCTCTCCCCCGTTCACAGCACCTGAAGGACAAGTTCTGGAATTTCATCTTCTACAAGTTCATCTTCATCTTCGGGGTGCTTAACGTGCAGACGGTGGAGGAGGTGGTCATGTGGTGTCTGTGGTTCGCTGCCCTGGTCTTCCTCCACCTCATGGTCCAACTGTGCAAGGACCGCTTTGAATATGTAGGTCTGGGTTCTGGCACCAGGGCCATATGCTGTTTGAGGATTCAGACTGATAGGACAAGCTTTCCACAATTAAGAGGGTTTGCGCGGTTGCGGTGAAAAGGCATGTCAGCTAAAGCATTTGCAATGGATATTTGGATCACATGCTACTGCTATATTTAATGTAGCACAGCAAAGTCCTATGAGGGAATGGTTTATGAACTGTGCGTTTTAGTTTTAGCCAGCTGAGTGGGTATAAGGGGGCCGTTCACTAGGAAGGCTGACCTTATTTACTTGTTTTCAGTGTAAACATAGAAGCAGCTAGCCTAGGCCTGCTTCTTGGATGGCACAGTCATGACGTGTTGAAGGATAACACAAGTCAATGAGTGACCAACACAGTATCTTTTTCAACCCTATTAATAGTGCTTGCAGCATGCAGGACTTCACTTAGTCTAATGTTTCAGAATACAACTGTAGACCTTAAACAAAATAGATTGAGCTTAGCCCGTTTGCTTGATATTTCTACGCTAGTCAAAACTGGACCATTGTACTTTCATGTTATCTGCTGTTAACGTCTGCTGTTGATGTAATTGGCTGACCTTTCTTACATAACCTGGCTGAAGTCTACTACATTAGTTATCTGTTAATGTGTGTCAGTGTGGTAGCGCTGTGTGTATATAACCCAGCTGAATTGTATCAAGGTACTCCTCATTGGAAATACCACACAAATGTCATCATAGTGCTAAACCGGCTGAAGTTCTTTTCTTTTTTTTTTCTTTTTTTTCCAAACAAGTTTGAGCTTGACATGTGCAGCGCTCACGGGTTGTCTGTCACATGTTTTCATGTCAGACTATTTGACTGCAGTTGATTTGTGTTCCCTCCCTGACACTACCACCCCTCTCCTCCTCCGTCTCCTGCAGCTGTCCTTCTCCCCCACCACTCCTATGAACAGTCATGTCCGTGTCCTGGCCCTGCTGGTGTCTCTGCTGCTGGGCTGCTGTGGCCTGGCTGTGGTGTGTGGGCTGCTGGGAGCTGTTCATGGGATGCACACCCTCTCCTTCATGGCTGCTGAAGTGAGCTCCTCCTCCCACACCCCTTCACCTCTGACGTCATTGTACACAATTGTGTTGAGAAAGGATTTGTGTTCCTACTAATTTCATTCTACTCTGACTCATTTGCAAACCAACCCTGTTTCAAACCTCTCCACTCCAGTGTCTATTGGTGACTGTACGAACAGGGCATGTCATCATGCGGTAAGTGCTTGCTATCTACCTTGTACTCGACATAGCAACCCTGATTACACGATATGCAGAATTAGGATGACCTAGCTCCTTTATTAGCCAGGAGTTTGTTTTTCTCCTATTGCCATGGGAACCGGCTGAAAGACTGCTTTGTGCTAGCAAGAGTGATCAGGGGTGATTACCTAAAGCTCTGTTTTTAAGAGGGACTTGTTCATTACTTACCAAGACATTTACGAACATATACATCAAGAGCCATGCCGATATGCACCTATGTACAGTATTTGTTTGCTATGTGTGTTTTTTAGCTGTTGGTATTGACTGTAATTGGAAGTGATTTTGCATTGGGAAAACCTGCTGGTCAAATCTTATGTTTATTCAGACTTTTAAGTGTTAAAAACTGTTTTGAAACTTCATTTTGGGGTCATTCCTTCCTGATGTCAAAAGCCACGACGCTTGACCAGTGTTGTGCAATGTCTCCAGGTATTCCATTCACCTGTGGGATCTGAACCACCCTGGGACCTGGGAGAGCAAGGGTACCTACGTGTACTACACCGACTTCATCATGGAGCTGGCTATGCTGTCTCTGGACCTGATGCACCACATCCACATGCTGGTGAGTGAGGAGAAGCAGAGCGCCCCCTGTAGGCAGTAAGGAGAGGTTGCTAGTAGAAAGAGAAGCTGGGAACATCAGACTTTCCAGTAAAAGAGCTATCGCTTCCAGATCATGAGGATCGCAGTAGCCTCTGAACAAAGCTGGCTAACTTAGCAGCGGTTATGATTGACACACAGAGAGCTGAATTAGTTTAATGTCTCCTCTTTCTTATGTCAGCTGTTTGGGAACATCTGGCTGTCCATGGCCAGTCTAGTGATCTTCATGCAGCTGCGCTACCTCTTCCACGAGGTCCAGCGACGCATCCGCCGCCACAAGAACTACCTGCGCGTCATCGACAACATGGAGGCCAGGTCTGCCTGCGCGCAATCGCAAGATGTTCACGATTCTTTCGCTTCAGCATTTTCGGATGTATTCACTGGTGAACGTGGCTCTGTTAAGGACCCAGGGTTTAGGATTTTCCTTGCTAGATTCAGAGTTTTCTAAAGGTGATATCGGCCATGTATCTGTACAGGTTCGCTGTGGCCACAGCAGAGGAGCTCGCTGCCAACAACGATGACTGTGCCATCTGCTGGGATGCCATGCAGACTGCACGCAAACTGCCCTGTGGCCACCTCTTTCACAAGTAAGACTCATTCATCCAAGCCTGGGTAGTTACTCAGGGTACTTTCACCATCATTCTCTTTGCTTTGTGGACTGACCGGCCAAGTGTTTGTCCAAGTATCTGTCCCATTTGATGTCCTTGTTTGTGTGGCTGTTCTCAGCTCCTGCCTACGCTCCTGGCTGGAGCAGGACACCTCCTGCCCTACTTGTCGGATGTCCCTGAACATCAACGGAGATGGGGGCCAGGCGCGGGCCCAGCAGCACCCCGGGGGGCCCCTGGAGGATAACATGGGCCCTGGAGGGCCCGCTGCAGATGCCAGGCCACACATCAACCATCACAATCATTTCTTCCACTTCGATGGTGAGGCCAAGGAGGCGTGAAAGTGACTACATCCAGACTCCCAGGCCTGCGTAGATCAAACCCAGGCATTGTTTTTGTGTGACTGTGTCTTCTTCTTCCAGGATCCCGCATTGCCAGTTGGCTGCCCAGTTTTTCAGTTGAGGTGATGCACACCACCAACCTCTTGGGCATTGCTCAGGCCAACAACTCTCAGCTGAATGCCATGGTGAGTTGGCGGACTTCAAAATCTAAGCTTTTGCCTTTTAAAGGTTAAGATTGTGGTTGAGATTTCCCTCCTCTTCATTTTCATATGTTGTTGACGGTTTCGTGTGTTAGCATGGGAAGGATTTAGCTGGCCAATGGGTAATGTTGTGTTTCCCCCTCCTCCTCTTCTGCAGGCCCACCAGATCCAGGAGATGTTCCCCCAGGTACCCTACCACCTGGTGCTGCAGGACCTGCAGCTGACCCGCTCAGTGGAGGTCACCACCGACAACATCTTGGAGGGACGCATCCAGGTGCCCTTCCCTACACAGGTGAGCCCACAGTCTGTTTGGGCCTCAGTTCTTCTGAAACAGCTGTGACAATAGTGAGCATCAATAAGGGTTTGGTTCCTTCTACAATTGGATGTGGATGTCAACATGGTTGTCTTGGCCTCAGCCTTCAGAGCGAGCCTTACTGCAGGGCAGCCCTGCCTCAGAAGAGGCAGCTGGGGCCAGTGGAGGGGAGCAGGCCAGGCCCAGTGAGCTGGACAACCTTGAGGTCAGAGGCAGCCGCTTCTCCAAGTCGGCCGAGGAGAGACAGAAGATGTTGATGCAGAGGAAGGATGATCTCTTGCAGCAAGCACGCAGGTACAACAACAAGTTACAACCAAACGTTCAAAATAAAGGTACCCCCCTTTTCAGTACATCTTGTACAACCGTCTGAACTGCATTGTGTAACACCCGCTTGTACGTTCCCTGGTAGGAGATACCTGAGTAAGAGCCCAGAGGATGAGGAGGAGAACCCCCCCAGGCTGGAGGATGACGGCCCCGACTCCAACATGCTCAGCCACAGGACCCTGGCAGCCGCCGCAGCAGAGAGACGCAACGAAAACCACCCGGATCCGGCTCCCTGAGACCCCGCTCACGTGCACAAGCTCAGACCAGCCTTCAAACCCCTCCAGAGTGACCACCACACTCACTTGAAGAGGCCCTGGAAGAGCTAGTCCCACATTCAATACGATCCACGGAAATAACCTACACAAACAGTGAATTTAACCCAGTGTTCTGAGCATGGCTGCAGCGGGGGTGGGCTGCTTTAGTCCGCCTTTAGAAAGGCAAGACCTGGCAGAAACATAGGAATGGCCTGTGTGTCAGAGCTTTCGTTAGTGTCTACATGTGCGTGTGTGTGGAGAGAGAGAGAGAGGGAAGCGGGGTGGGACATGGAGAAGTATGTGAGTATAGAAGCTGTGGAGCAATTTCAACACTGCCCCCTTCATTTCATTGTTGCACATTGCAACCATCAGCTTCAGTTTTAACTGTACATCAGAGTCTTGGAACTGACTGGCTGCGGAGAAGATTTATGACATAGTTGAAGAAACTGAACTGGTATTTGTTGTTGTTTTAAGAAATAATTTACAACTGTGAATTTAAGAATAGCCTTGGTGATGGTGTTGATAACGAGGATGAAAACATACATCGTACACTTTTATTTCTTGGCTTTGACCAAGCAAATGTCACTTTAGTTTTGCGGCCTCTTTGTAAAAAAAACTCAAACAAAACAAACACATGAATGTACTGAACTACATAATGCTGGAGTGAAGTAATGTTCTGAGCAAGGAGGACATGTTCTGGTGTGTTAAATATCATATCTGCCTGTGCAAACGATCTGGGCCGACATCAGGCTTCAAACCCCCTACCCCTCCCCCCCCTCCTTCCACTGACTCTGAGCAAAAAGAGGATCCATTGTTGGGTTTGTCATCTGTATCATGTTATCAGTTAACATTTGGCAACTCAACCGCTCAGATGAAACAGTATTTGTTGAGCAATCGGAAGTGGTTAGCTCATGACAATGTAAACTCATACAAATTCTGTAGTTTGTAGGACCATCCTACACTCCATACATGAACTGGTTCATATCAGGAAAAACCTGCAAACCATGCAAATCGTTGGTTGCTTCATTTCCCTTGTACAGAATGCAAAACGCCCCCCTTTGACTTCTTTTGCACGTTTTGTGTGGGAGGATGTTTGTTTTCTTCCATGTTATCCCAAAGAGCATCCCATGGACTTCCACAACTAGCAGATTTTTTTGTGACATGCATATTTTAGTTTTCTTTTCTTTCATTTTGTGTTTAATAACATATGGAAGTCCTCATTGTAAATTCAGATAACTTGTTTGCTGACAAGAAGGTTACTAAAACTACAATGTTTGTTTGATTTGAACTATTCAGCCATTTGTATTATCATATCCATTGCATATTTTCCTATTCACATCTTATTTTTGTAACCAGTGCATATGTAATCGAATCAAAACTGATATACCTTTTGGACTAAGCTTTCTTGTCTTTTTGTGCCTAAATCGCGAATGGTTCAAATATGGAATGATTCTGTAAATAATGTAGTTTTTGTAAAAAAAAAAAAAAAAAAAAAGTACCATTAATACATTGAGACTAAATAAACAGCATCTCTGCAGCTTTTAACGATATTAATTTGTGCGGTCTTGAATCACCAACGTCTCGCTATGTACCAATTATGGAATTACATTTGTATTACCCAATGTATACGATAGAGGCGCTGGTTACTTAAGTTCTACTGAGAAACATTTACATCACATCGCAGTCTTTACAGCACTATTTAAACATTATTGATACGTGGAAGGGAAGAGAGCGGAAAAGAATTGCACTGTACAGTTCATCGAGGTGTCCGTGCCTGCCTTCAGACCAGCTGTGTAAGTCCGGCATGAAGTTCATACTACTGTTACACACCTTAAATGACTGATGCCTATACTCATATGTAGGATGATAACAACAACGTCTGATTTTGCTTCCGAATTGTTTAAAGGTGAAGGTTGCTGTACAGCACAGCTATGCTGTCGTGGACATTTCCTAAAAAGGTTTTTTGGATAACCACAGTCCACTTCTTGTTGTCGGGCTGTTTCATTACTGGACAGAATTGGCCAAAGAAAGCGCAGGACTTGATGTCAAACTTTCGCCTCATTGATGGGTAAGATGACCAAGATTGAACGTTACTCGGCTTGATTCATCATTGCTTATGAAAATGTTATTAAAAGATATCAAGCAAAGTATAACACCTTTTTTAACGGTCTCAACACGTTTGACTAAAAATATCGAAAAAAATATTTTACTGCGGCTTGCTGGCCCCAGTCCAGGGTATACCCCGCCTATAGCCCGAAAGCTACTGGGTTACTGGGCTCCAGTCGCCCGTGACCCCGAAATGGGAAGACAATTGATGGATGGATTTTGTTTTACAAACAATTATGTACCAAATTAGTCCACAATCCCATGCTTAAAAAACGTATTTAATCTATGTGTGTTTGGTTAATGAATAATTAAATAATTACACTTTAAATTAAGTAATTTAAATAAATGAATAAATGAGACCCTATTTATGTTTTTTATAACCCTACCTGCGTCCCCATCTATCTCATATAAATTGGATACCAAGTAGATTTTTCATCTTCTAACCTACCCCACATCTTATGGCTCAGTCATAACGACCTCCCTCTCCGCCTGAGGATACTATATGACAACAAACTAAGCCAAATGGACCTCGTGAACATCAGCAAAGTGAACACAGATATCAGGCGGCTCACCGCCGGCCACGTTGGAGGTCAGGTAAGGCTCTCTGTCTGTGATCTCTTGGATCTTGTTGCTTTGTTGATGTTCTTTGGTGGCTTCATGCCTTGTGTGACTGTGCCTTGGTTTTGTCAGATGTTCGCAGCCTATGTGCTGTGTAAAGCCCAGGGGATGGATGCTGTGAGGCTTACCCTGGAGCAGATAGACGTGATCCATCGGATGTGCACCGAGTACCCTGCACTGGAGCTGGTCACATCAGCAAAAGGTATCGCAGAAAAGTGGACCACTGGCTGCCTGTGGGCCACAGCCTTAGGCATGATACCAGGCACGATGAAGTGCTCTGTTTTGTGTCTGCAGGACTCCGAGACTCTACCAGGATTGCCTGTCTGATCAGTATTGAGGGTGGTCACTCCATAGACAGCAGCCTGCCTGCCCTGCGCATGTTCTACCAGCTAGGAGCTCGGTCCATGGCCCTCACACACACCTGCAACACACCGTGGTGAGGAGGCCAAAACAGAAACACAAAACAGGCCTACGGCAAAACAATGTACATTTTAACATCGTCTTAATGACTTTCCTGGCTTGACTGTTTTTGTCGGACTTTCATTACCATGGTATTTTTCTAAAGATGTGTATCTTAAACACATGACGCGCGCACACTCAGGCAAAGGCTAAAGTCATTCAAAAATTCTCCAAAATGATGTAGATTCATGTCTGGTACAAACTCACACCTTTGTGTCACAACTCTGAGTGTTCCTCACTTTAGGGCTGAGTCGTCTTCCACCATTTATGATGTCTATCAAAGAGTGAATAACAGTCTAACAGACTTTGGTAAGGTAAGGTCATTTTACAGTTTTTTAAAGAATTTTTCTTTGGCCTGGCAGCATATTAATCCTTTTTTATGACATCTAAGAACATGTCAGCGTACAAGATGGTGTGTGTATGTTTGTGTTTGTGCCAGGATGTATGAATGTGTTTATGTCTGTGTGTGACCCACCTGCGAACTGTGCTTTCCAGGCAGTGGTGGAAGAAATGAATCGTCTGGGCATGATAATAGACCTGTCACACAGCTCCTGGGCCACAGCCAAGGCTGCACTCCAGTTCTCCAAAGCTCCTGTCATCTTCAGCCACTCTTCGGCCCACGCCGTGTGCAGCCACAGCCGCAACGTACCTGACAAACTTCTCATGTCCCTGGTGAGACCCCCCCCCCCTCCTGGACTTTCTCTTTGTCTCCTTTTTCACCTCTCTCCATCTTCTTTATCCTCTTGTGCCCTGTCTCTCACACTCTTTCACCCAGAGCTTTCCTCTTGTGTTCTAGAAAAAGAATGGCGGCCTTATCATGGTGAACCTTCACACTGAGTTTGTAGCCTGCAGTGGCAAAGCGAATCTCTCCATTGTTGCAGGTAAATGGATCGTGTTGTCATCCGTATTTTTCATTTGCAAAAAATATAAATGAAGTGAGATGACAGCACCGTTCAAAAACACTCTGTCTCAATTTAAGTCAGTGTCTGTTTGCATCAAATTCTTTAGTATTGACTGTACAGACCATAATCTCTCAATTACACCAGCCATTCTGTGTTTGTTTTTAAGACCACTTTGACCACATCAGGAAGTTGATTGGAGCTGCTTCAATCGGAATAGGCAGTGACTTCGATGGTGCAGCAACGTAAGTGAGAAGATGATTTGTCTTACTTGAATCATTTAGCTAACTTATTGCCAGTATTGCCCTTGAGTTTCAGTGCTGTTTGATTCATAAAAAAATGGTTCCCATGTGAAGCTTTCCTGTTGGCTTGGAGGACGTGTCCAAGTACCCTTCCCTCATCCATGAACTCCTGCAGAGGAACTGGACAGAATCAGAGCTGATCGGGGTCCTTCGCAAAAATTTTCTGCGAGTTTTTGAAGCAGTGGAGAAAGTGAGCTCTTTTGATGAAAAAGAAGTGAATCTATTATTTGACTACATTTGACTATGCAGATACTTGATTTCCCTTAACACTCGGTCCCTCTCTCCCCCAGGTGCGTGATGAGTTGAAGCACACCCACCCTAGCGAGGTCCAGATCTCCATGTCAGAGGTCGATAATACATGCCGTGTGGTCCTGAGACCTCCTAAAACAGGCAAATTATCGGACCCGCTGGCCTCCTCCTATAGCCAGTCAAGATCATGGAACTGTCTGACATGGTTCTTCACTACAATAATACTTTTCCTCAGAATACTTGACTGATCTGATTACCAGTCCCACATCAACAAGGACTGAGCACCTTGTTCTTGTAGGTGTCTGTACGTGAGCCATTTAAGACAACACATTTGGGCCGTTTGGGCTTGAGTTGGACTGCAAATATGTGTGACTTACAGAAATGGCTGATGATTGCATTGCACTGAACGAAACATGAAACCTTGGTTTGATAATTTATCATTGTCATTCACTTTGCATTTATTTACATGTTAATTTTAAACATGCTAACGTTTATTAAGTGAGGAGACTGAGTGTAAACTTGCTACAAAGCATTTTCATTTTTGCTTTATAGCAAGCAGTACCATCTTTCTAAAAGATTTTCTATGTTTTCTGTTGCACTTCCCATTACATTATTTCAATAGTATATTTTTCTATATCATTCTATTTGTAATTCTTCTTATTTTATTATTATTATTATTATTATTACTATTATTGTTATTATCATAATATGTAATGCACTTTGTGTTTACAATCTCTCAATATCATAGATTTGTTTCCATATGGAAATACAAATATCATCAAGTCTGAAACTTATATGGTCTTCTTTCATACAAAAATGTTGAGAAATTCCACTTGCTAGTGAGGAAGCCCTGGCCTGTGTTCCTTGTGTGGTGGCCCAGTTCATACACCAGATAGCCAGAATGACTACTTTAAGTACAATTCTTCAATTATTCATCTGCAGATTTTAAAACATTTCTCTTTTCAACAATACGCACAATAGCTCTCCAGTAAAAAACAAACATACAGAAAATGATAAACCCCTTGAATATGATCAATGGCATCCACATTTACAACATATTTTCTGCTGAAAGTATCCCAACTGTAATTCTCATTATCTACAATCTGAATCTCTTACTTCATAGGGGAAGATTGAGAAAATAAATAAGAAAATAAATAAAAGTTTTTTGTCACAATTGTAACGTTTCGAAAGGAACCATTTGACACTCTACTTAAATAGGGTCGTATGAATCACCAAAAAAGGTCTGTGGTTTGTCAAGCTATCACTGATTAGAAAGTCCATAATATAAAAAACGTCGGATTTTTAGCCGAAATTTGACAAAACATTGTCTCATTTCCATACACTAGAAAGACCTTTTTTACTTTGTGTCGTCCACAATCCAATCCACGATGGATTGCCACAAATGTCCTTCCTTGGTAATTTCCTAAAACAGATAACAGTGGAAAGATTCCTTTTTTCCAAAATGATGCATGGGTGGAAAACAGCAATAGAGAGAGGAAGGAATGTGTTCCTCTGTGGGTAGCATCATGTCCCTCTCATTGGTCTGTGTTGCGATTGGTCAAGAGTAGATGGTGATGACCTCTCGTCCTCCCCCTCTAACCAGCAGGACTCTCTCCAGCCCCTCGGTCAACACCTCCAGGAATTCCATGTCTGAGGCAAAGGTTCAGGAAACACAAATGTAACCAAATGACTGCCCATGGCTGGTTTGAATGCTCACGCAAGCAGAAAGAGTAGGTTTAGAAAATGATCTCAGAATGACTCCTTAAATGGCCAAGAAAGGCCAGTTTCTTCATTCAGTGCTAAGCATGGATTTTAGGTGGACCAAGAATCATCTTATTTGACCAGATTTGACATGATATATTTGAAAAATAATTCTACACACACAGTTACTGGATTGCCACTGTTCATACTAAAGAAAGAAGAAGTATTGCATTGATATTTTTCACAAAATTGTTGGGCTGTGTAACAATATCTGGTGACAAATTGCGTTTAGACATCATGTGGTGAATACCACAGCCAAAATGTGGCCTGTGCACAGCAGACCCGTCCCATGTAGTAGCGAGCATGTAGCGAAAGGATACAGTTTTCATCCCCATCTGTGTTCCGCGGAGGCCCAGGCATGTTAAGCAGAACCAGACGAGCGTCATGAGATCTGTTTACGATTACTTCGTTAAGCTTCACAGCCGTATGCATTCGGCGGACGTTGGACTGGTCTCTACGATGCACACGTACACGCACAGGGACACATACAAACACACTTTTATTTGAGGCCTAATATTGATTGCAGAAATGAAACCACATATGGAAATGTGGCGAGCAGTGACGTACGGTTTCAGACTTATGAGTTCTCTGAAGTTCTCCGGGGCGTTGTTCCTGTTCCTCCTCTCAGCTTCACATTTCTCTCTCGTCCAGGTCATCTGAATTTTTTCTGGAATGGGCTCCACTACTTCCTCTTCCTCGTCTGAATACAAACTACCCATTCGCACCAGGGAGTGCCTGTCCTTCACCAGCTGAGCCTGTGGTGCGCAATCCATGGATCAAGGTCGGTCAAGGAAAAGAATGAATGGTATTTGTTTGTCTATTCGTTCAGTGACTCAGTTGTTATGGCTGTGAAACAGATTGCACCTCCAGGTGTGTGAAGCCTGTGCACGTACCTCTCGATCTCTCTCTGCGCTGGACAGTCTCATCTGTCTCAGCATCTGGGACCTCTGCTCCATCATCAGTGTGCGCTCGTACGTGTATGCTGAGATGTCACTGTCATGCTAACCAAAAAAACAAAAATGGTGTTTTGCTAGCTTGTCTGCCAAGAGTAACACGTACTGGCTCTGCCTGATCAATGCCCAACATGGGGTAAAAGTTATTGGGCCTTCCAGGTTCCTCACCATCTCCACCACCTCCACCTCTGCCTCGATCCTCAGCTGGTAAAGGAAGGTTGCCAAGTCCTTCTTCATCTGGATGCTGTTGTCCTCCATCTGAGCTACGGTGAAGATACGCATCTTGCATTTCTTCCAAACCTGAAAATGAAGTTAGGATGTATTTTTAAGCGTTGTAGGTTCGATTCCTTAAGTCTGTATGGTGAGGAGTGTTCCAGAAGGTTCAGAGGTGACAGGAAGTGCCTTGCCTTGTGTTGTTTGAGCAGAAATGGAAGCAGCATGAGCATGCCTCCGTCATGGACAATCCACCACACGTCGATGGTCCCATCGGTGAAGCGCTCGTGATTGCTGGGGTAGAAAGACACATTCTTGGGCACCATGAGGGCCAGGTGGGCAGCTGTGGTGCAACGGACAGTGTCTGCGTATGGTAAGGAGGGAAGACGCACAGAGAAACAAGGACAACAGACTCAGTAGGTCCACAGACAAAACCAGTTGAGAAATATGGTTTTTATGTTATAAGTGAGACATCAACATTAACATGTAGGACATCTAAGTCTTGTTGTCATTTAAGCACTACCTGGAAAAAGGAAACGCTTGTGCAGTGCATGACTGAGTGACTAAGTACTTACTGATGAAAGTCTTCCAGGCGCGTGGGTCCTCGCTCTGCCTCCAGCCATAGGGCCAGCCCATCACCACCGTGTTGTGTTTCATGCCCCCCAAGCCGCAGGACTGGATCAGGTGTGTGATGCCCTCCCGCACCTTGGATGCTACCACCACCTGGCAGAAGCCCTTGACTCTCTCGATCTCCATCATGTTCTTAATGGCCTGCTCCGAGGCCTGCGTCTCCCCATAGCTGTCCAGAAACTTGCCCTGGATGACGGATCCCACGATGGTTAATCCTTTGCCAGCCTTCAGCTGGGATGCAAAAGTAAGCAGGCGAGGGTACTTCACATGAAGGTCCTCATCTAGCTTTAGCAGAACAAGCAACTGGGGCCTGCAGTACAGAGGAAGTGGAGATAAGCTACTTGGAAACCTGCCAGAGAATAACACGAATCCACCAACGTGTTCATACTCCATCATAACTGACTGAGAGAAACAGCTGTGTGGAATGTACAGAAGGCGGATTTCAAAAGAACAAAAAGGGTGTGTGTGTGTGTGTGTGGGGGGGGGCTCACCTCCAGTTTTTAGTGTGCGGGGGGCCTGCTTCTAGCCGCAGAAGGGCGTAGCGTGCTCCACTCAGAGACAAGCCTCTAATACCATCTCCCCACTCTTTCTCAGCTCTGACAGAAGGAGGGGGAGAGAGAAAGACAGAGGTAATCACTATTTACCATTTCCCCCTGTGTCGAGACAGACTTGTTTGGAGATGGGAGTAAGGTGTTGAGCATGGTAAGAGTGTTGAGCATGGTAAGAGTGTTGAGTATGGTAAGAGTGTTGAGCGTGGCAAGAGTGTTGAGCGTGGTTGAGACACGAATCATACCCCTGGTACTCGATGTACTTGTAGATCATGCCAGCGATACCCATTGCCACAATTGCGTAGTACCAGGAAGAGATAAACATTAGCCCCAGACACATGCTCATGCCTAGAAAGGACAGGGCCCTGGGTGGAAAGCAGATAAGATCCCTCGTATTCACACTCAAATAAGCTAGAATCAGACAGACAGACAGACGGACCAACAGTCAATCGACCCAACTACAATACATATGCTTCTTGGAAAAGGTTCAATAGTGATTCAGAGTAGACGCACCATATGTTCACATTTCCCTTTAAAAGGCTATTCAAGTTGAACTGTTACCACAGTATTCAAATGTGTGCCTGACTTTCTCACGCACATACAAATGGGCCCTACAGTATGAAATAAACAGGTCTTAGTCCCATCTACAACAGATAGTACGCAAGTAGTGGGCACTCACCAGTGGTAATATCTAAACCTGGGCCTCCAGTTTGGTGTCCTTAGCAGGGTTTGAACTGCACAGGCTAAGTTCACGAACAGATAGCACATCAAGAAGAACCTGTTGGACAAATCCAGTAATTAAATCCAGATTTGCCTAATATAAAAATTGTGAATGTTTTTCCTGACCAAGTATTCTGAAAAGAGAAAGCTTACATTTAGTTTGATTGACAAAATATAATGGACTACCTCTACTTTTAGATGCACTAAAAGTTACCGTACTGTACCGTACAGTACTGCATACTGTTACCGTAACATGTTCCAAAGTGACCTGACTTCTACACACGTATCAAGTGAGGGTACTGAGTGCTGTTCACAGAGCTGTGAAATGTTAGTCTGAAAGTCAAAAATTTGAGTAGAGTATTCTTGGAGGTCTAACTCCTTCAAGCATGTCTGTGTATGGAATAGATCAATTCTCTGGGGAGAATGTGGTTTAGATTAGTGACAAAAATGCACTTAAGTGCTTTCTTTTCCTCTTAAGCTCATGGCAATTTAATCTTAACGTGTATTAAATGTGTGTGTGTGTGTTCTCAACTCACATGGAGAGGATTGGTGCTACCATGTCTAGCGATGCAATGAGGATGCCTAACTCAGCGATGAGCCCGGTCAGCAACAAAGCCCATGTGGGCTCCCCATTGGCCTTCCCATGCCCGAATACCTGCACAACCAATCAGATTACGAGTTGGTCACAATCAGCCAATCAGATCTGTTCGCCAATGTTTCGCATCCACTCAGGTCTATATCTGTCTCCACTGGATAGAGCTTCTGATGAACTTGTGTGACTGACATGTGTCGCGGCCTACCCTGAGAAAGGGGATGATGTTGTCCTTGGCGATAGCCTGTAATAGGCGTGGGGCACCTGTCAAGGACTGCAGCCCCGCGCCAACGGTGGAAAAGAAGGAACCAATGACTATGACCCAGGGAGAGGGCCAGGAGAGCGTGCCCACCACCAGGTTCTTGTTGACTGCGTCGCCAAACCTGCAGGACACAATAGGACACACACGCACTTCTTAGTGTGGCTCTGACTTTTATACATTTAAAAACGATGCAAATCTTATCCTTGCGTGTGTAGTGTTGCGTGTGTTCCATGTGTAGCCTTCGGATAAATTCTATCTATAGAAGACCACGTGATTTAGTGTTGTTTGCTTTGAAGGAGAGCTATAGTAATAAGCGCACACAGTCAAATGTGCAATGCACGTATGTTACAGTATGAAGTTCTCTCACTTGTCTCTCAGGACCACTCCTTCAATGCAGGCCCCAAACAGAACCACTGAGCTGAAATCTGAATGCAGGCAGTTAACGGAGAAAAACAGACCCACAAATGGGTCCCATCTATTTTGGTAGTAGTAGAGTGAACGCCTATTGAGCGAAGGATACAAACTAGGGAGGTGGTTGTAATGGCTAAGATTGTTCCCACAGGAATCGACTTCTGGGCATCCTTGAGATCTCCTGATCTATTAGAGCCTGCCATGATACCTGCAAGTATTCATAACAATTATTCAGTATTATTCACTACCTTGATTGTGTCATGATTACTGTGAATCCAGTCATCATGATTCTAGGAATTTTGGTTGCCAGGTTTGGATTGCCAGGTTTACCTGTAGCTGAGGGAAAGAAGATTCCCACCAGTAGGGTGAAAGATGTAGCGATGTCAGCAGACACGTACAGGCCAAAGCTCTCCATGGCGCCGTGTGCATCCACCGAGGGCAGACCTGCCTTCTCCAGAATCTGCCCTTTCTCCAGGTAGTCTCCCCACATGTTATCTGCACACACACATGCACGCATACTATGGTTTTTACAGAAAGGCTGGGAAAACACACATACAGATGATAATGATTCTCTTTGCCAGCCAAATTGTGGATGTTAGCTAGCCCACCCCTAATGATGCCACTGGCCATGCCAGGAATGCCCTGGATCTCTGTCACGTTGTTGAGGCTGAAGTAGTCATCACACTGAGAGCTGCTCAAATTTCCCATCCTGCAAAAGTTCCTCCACAGCTGAGTGGGCTCTGTCTCGTTGCCCACCAGGACCGTTTTGGCACACACGTCAAACAGATCTCTCACCAGCGTCCTGTTGCCCAGCATACAGATCCTGGACCAAAAAACTACAGTTTAACATGATGAAGTTTCAGCAAGTTCATAATAAATTAAATTATATAATAATTGCATCATAGGATGATAACAAATCTTTAAATTTATACTTTCAATTTATCGATATGCCTAATTTTGGGTTGTTCAAGTACATAGCCACGAAGGGTGGGTATTTCAGTCTGTACAAAATTTGAGTTTGTTTCCTCTTGACAAACAAGAGAATGATGAACTTCTTTCTTCTTGTTTAGACAAGAATAGATAACTGTCTGTCCCTCCCTTGTCACTGACTCACGGGAATTCTGGAGGGTGGAAGATGGATTTAATTGCCCCTGCATAGATAGATAGGATGGAGATGATGACGCAAGCCAGGAAGAGTGAGGCCAGCTTGTTGACATATTTGACCCCGACAAAGACCACCACTCCCATGAGACTGAGGCAGATGGTGCCATACACCCTCATGTTGTTGAGCATGGAGCTGTCGCCCCCATGAGGGTCAGTGGCATGGAAGATGGCCGCTTGAGGGACAAGATATTTCTGAAGAGAAAAAAATAACAACAATGGAAGGATTTTCATTCATGGCAGCTAAATGTTTGCCTATAATCATATATTTGACCGTATAACTTTGACCATATTATACATGTAGAATGTATGATAAGGAATATGTTCTGTGTTTTGAAATGAAGAGATGGTTACTAAATACAACTTACCAAGAAGATCTCGATGGCTCCCAGAATATACATGGCAGCTGCAAAGGTGGTTCCCAGGTAAAAACACAACCCCACAGCACCCCCAAACTCTGGACCCAGGGACCGTGAGATCATGAAGTAGGCCCCTCCAGCTATCCCACCCCGACAAAGACAGAAACGGTGATTATGGTTACCAGGACTGAAATGGATGATTGCATCATTTGACAGAATATATCCAAGAAGGTACAATATTTACCTGGCACAACTCCATTTGTGGCTATAGCACTCATAGATATTGCGGTGAGCATTGTCTGCAAACAAGCACATACATGTAAACTTTAAGCACTTTGTAAGCAATCTTATATTGGCAATGGTTGTGTGGGCTTGCTGTACTGTACATTTAGCTGCTTAAAACATTCCCAGCCATTGGAATTGTGGCTTTGTGGCTGTCCTGACATGTTCATTAAGGCTACAGGGCAATGACCTAGTTTCATGACGTTGTTTTGTGTTTCAACAAGAACTGATTGTGTAACTGTGTGTGTGTGTGTTGTACTAACGCAGGAGCAGCACATAAAGACAATGAGGAAAGACTGGACAATGCCAGCTGTCCCAACGATCCAGGTCAACCGAAGGAAAAGGATGACACCGAAGATGTTCTGTAGGCAGGGCAGGTAGACCCCCATCAGTGTGCCCATGTTGGGGGACTGCAAACGCACAGAGAAATCACATTGAATGTTACAGTGGGATAGGACTTCAACAAGCACTCCAAACATGGCCCACTGGACACAGCTTATTGACTATGTATTGATGTGGTGGATGGTGTCGGTCAGTGCTAATAGAAGCTTTTCTGTTTTTTTTTGCCTGGTGTTAGACTGTCTAAGTCTGTGGCCACCATCCACCATCAGCCCAAAACAGACTCACTAACACAGGCAGGCGTATGGAGGACGAGAGGAAGAGATACAATACAAAAAGAAAGACAACTAGGACAACTAGGAGAGAGAAGAGAGAAGAGAAAGACAAGAATGAAAGAACAGTTGGGTACATAGAAACTGCGCCCTCCATCGAACGAGCGTGACCTCTGACCTTAGGGGTCTTGTTGCGGGCTGTGCTGGCACTCTCAGCATCCTCGTGCTCCTTGGCCCCCTGGGTGATGCTGGTGTAGCTGACCAGGCGGCTGAGCAGCGAAGACACCTTCGGACGGATGTCCAACTCCTCCTACAGACGGGGAAGTAATACCCAAGGGAATTCATATTCCATTAGCTGATTTGAATAAGAACAGCTCTTTATTTGATGTTGTGCTGTTCATAGTGTGGAAAGCAGACCTGTGTTGAGGTGATGAATACCACTGGATTCCAAAAGATATAGAGTATAACAATAGTTTAACACCTTTAACATCCCGACTCGTGTCTTTCACACGTATATGAGGGTCTATGAAGACACGCACTTCCTTATTTTGAAAAACATGATCAAGATTCGAAGGTGCTTACTGACCTCAAACAGCGCCAGATTCCTGTCGTAAAAATCATTCTTCTTGGCTGCAGATTCTGCATTGTTGAGGAACGGGCTGTCCTCTTTATGATTCCCAAGTCCTAAGGGAAGGAAGAGACTGAGTTGAGGAGATGTAGAGGCAGAGGATGGCAGGATGGATGTCGTCTCTAAACCCCATCTAGTTAAGTCCTCTTTTGGGTTCTTTCGCTTTGGTTTGGTCCCATCTCTGATATAGAACATGACGTTGAACCTTTCGCTTTAGATATAAATTGTTCTGCCAAAGTTGAAGTTTATCAAACACATGTTGCAAAACCAAAATGGATCAAATGAATGTTTTAATCTGTACAGTTTCCAATATTCATATATTGTACAGTATGAATCCAGTATTAATTGATGATGACTGATATGAGGAAAAAACCCCTGTCCAAACTGAGCAAAACAGAGAAAAAAGTTGAGCAGAAAATCGCTAATTAGTTCCTGTCTCCCTTAGAGTCTTTTTCCAGGCAGTCAAGCAAAGACAAGGTCAAAGCCGTGAGGCTGTAACTGCACGCACAGAAGCAAAATAGGCACAGACGTGCAACAATAGACTCCATTAACTCCCATGAGCATTCAGAAAGGATGTGGAAATCACCAGAGCCTGTCAACTTGTTTTAATAGCATGTCCTTGCAGCCCAAATCAAACCAAACACACAGTTTGTGCCTATTCTGTGCCTCAAACAAATAAATAAAACTATGTATCTGCATTTAACACATTTCAACATGCCTAATGCTCTTCCCTGTGTCCTACCAGAATGGACTCCATCCCTGTTATCCTGCAGTTCTCTCACCTGTGTCCTGTCCCCCATTGCCAGCGGTAGTGCCAGGAGTGAGCATGCTTCCACACACGGTGCAAGCAGCGACACAATCTGTACTCTGGCTGGAAGCATGGTCCTAGCCAGGCATCATTGGGACACCCAGTTACCCAGGGCAAACTCTCACGGTGGGGCCCAATCCAGGGCAAGCATGCGTGCAGGTCACACACACACATGCACTGCACTGCACAGCACGCAGGTACACACGCTACAACACAACCCATAAACACCACACACACACACGGCAACAAGAGAGAGAACACGACACACACATGGGTGTACCACAACACACACACACACATGCACACTGTGAGCAACATTCCATGGCTTGTGTAAGGGCATTGGCTCGAACGCGACATAAATGGAGTCACGCATGGCACATAGACGAGACACAGGGGAGAGGTGAGGGTTCACATTCAGTTGAACCGAAGTAGCATCGTATACTTAAAGCGAGTTTCATAGTCTAAGGTTTTATTTGTACGAATTTAAGTTCAAATAGAAGTGAATAAATCCATATATTCGTGCCCAAGCCTGAACCCTATACTACCAATGGCAATTGTGATGTGTTTACGTTTTGCTCTAATGTTGCGCAATATTGCAGAGTCTTCTCCTTTTGTAACTCCACCACCATAACTACCATTGAGCATTGTGTAATTTTACACAGCAGCAGAATATCATCAGTGACCATGGAGCAGACAGGAAGCAGAGCAGAAACAGTATTAACGCTGACATCTAGTGTCAGTTTGATGTCAGTGCTATGAAAACATGCAGGTCATACCAGGTCAGAAATCTCATCTTCAGTTTTTAGCATCAACAGGATGTTCAAGGACTGGTCAACATCTAAGTTTATACATTATTCTTTCCTGAAACTGCCTTGAGACCATTGCAAAAATGGAGAATTAGGGTGTTGGAGTATGGGGTGAGTGGTGTGTGTGTGTGTGAGGGGGGGGGGTCATCTTTGTTAATGTCATCATCATGTTGGAAGTCTAATGAAAGGGATTAAAGATTAACCTGGCTGTTGTGAGCACAAAGGCTCCTGCCGTGCAACTAAGACTGGCTCAGAGGCTTTATGACAGCAAGTCCCTACAAGTCAGCTGGGCCTCAGCTGAAATACCTGGCAGCTACAAGATCAAAGAGTGGCAAAAAGCTCCTGCTGTAGTGCTGAGATGCCTGCTACAGACTGCTGAAGAACTTGTCACAAACTTTTAAGTCAGTTTCGCCTGTGAATAAACGTCATATTTACCTGCCATTTCTCATATGTTGACGACCGTATGGCAAAGTTGGACGAACGTTAGTGTGAAGCTTGAATAAGAAGTCACTTGGAGTTTTCAGTTGATGTAGAAACTTGAGTTTGACAATCTGTCCTAGTCTGCAGGCATCAAACAGATAAAAAGCTTGCTCATTTGGCAGCTAATCTATCCAATGTGGTTCTCTTTACACAAAGATTATCTAACGCAAATAAGCCGTTTGACCCTAATGTGAGAGTGAGATCGTGTTCTGTGTCCACTTCTTCCTTATATTAAAGTTCTACCAAAACAGTTTACCCAAAGAAGGCAATAGTAAAAGAAGGGGTCTGTCCCGTCTGTTCTGAGTGTATAACACCACAAAATCACCTCACTTCTTGTCTCACTGATGACAATTCCTTATTACCAGAGGTCAGAGACCTTCACAACATGGATGGATGTCCTCATGCTACCCTTAGGTTCAGTTCATTGACCCAGTGACCTGAAGTCTGACTGTCAAACACACATCTTCACATATGTCCAAATGGTCTACCTAACCAAGGAAAACGAGGCCTGATTTGTGTTGATTGACATGCACACATAGATGGCTTACTCATTCAACAAACCAATAACTCCTAAACTTTAATATCAGCAAGTGCTTAATCTGATTAGTTGTGGAAAACAATTTCTCCCTCTTTTAGCTTCTTAGGTTTGAAAGCCTCTTTGCTAAATAGCCCCTTTAATGAACATTTAATACGTCAATAAGATGGAGGAGTGTCAGTTTAGGCTACTGAGTGTAAGTGTGTGTGTGTGTAGAAGGGGGGAAGTTCATGTGTGGGGTCATCTGTGAGTGTGACTCATGATGGTACAAGGCAAGAGTGCATGTGCAATTATTTGTGTTTTTGGAGATTTACTGTAGGGTTGGCATTCAGTACTCTGCTGATGACCGCACAGAGGTACATGTGATCTACAGGGACCTGCTGCTAAGCTACTTCCTTCACAGCATTACCTGGGCATTCTTCACATGTTAGCTCAGCTCTCCAAAGCCAGCAGGCTTCCATTTCGCTCTGTTTGCAACCAAACCTAATGATGATACCATCCAGGTAGGCAACTCATTTACCTTAACTTAATAGACCTTTAGGGAAGGAAGTATAATGCTGATTTGACATGACATTTTCTACTGGGCCATAACTAATCAAGATTTATCGTTATTTTGAAGAAAAAACAAGTTAGATGCACATAAAGCAAGCCTATGGAAAGTAGACATTGGAGAAAGATGACGTAGCTGGTTGTATTCGATATACTCGTTAATTTCTGCCTTTAATCTAATAAACTAATGGGAAAATTAAGTATAAATAAATCTAGAACTGTATGGTGCACATGCTTATCCCTTATCCTATATCTGAAAGGGTTGGTGGTGTTCAAAGCACAGCTGTTGGAAACAGCTAGAGTGTTTTTGTACACAGCCTCACTCTTACTCTTACTCTTATCCTCCCAAATGAGAGGAAATAAGGTAGGTTGTGTCTAGTGGTCTAGCAAGACCAGCGACTGAAATGCACTTTACCAAGACTTCAACACGTGTCGTCAATCCGTCTCCAAAATATTTCACCATCTCATTAATTCACTTGACAGACAATCTTCAGTCAGGCTTCATGGTCCTTGGTTTTTAATATTAATAGGCCTACACGCTGTCCTTCCTTTTCTTGCCAAGAAGAAAAAACACTTGTTCCGCAGCATCGAAAACAACAAGCCATCATTAGCTAGAATGGGTCGTTTTTCAGTGAGAAGCCCCGTCTGAACAGGGCGAAGGAATGTTGGCCTGCTGTGTCGAGGCACTGTATGGTACTGTAGCTTTGATGTGCGCTAACGATGGACGCTGCTAGCGAGGGGTGGTAGAGTGGTGTGGGTGCAAAAAAGAACCGTGCATCCCGAAGAACAGATCAAGGCGAAGCAAACAAGTTCATGCGAGATTCCAACGTGACAACAAATCGTGGAAAAAAACGTTAGCATGACAGAGCATTCGTGATCAGCAAAACAAAATCACTCAAACGGTTCGTTCTCAGAACAGTTAGTTCTGGCGCGTTCTCCAATCGCATAAATAAAGGCACAAATACACCCAAAAGCTTTGAGGCGAGAAAAGTGATCTTTGCCAGTTCAGAGAGTTTCACAACACCCCACGTTAAGGGCCGACAACTCCCACTCTTAAATAGCTCCATATTGTTGTCACATGTTTCCATGGGCCCAAGTCTTAGTTAACAGCAACTAAATAAATCACTTCAAACTTGCAACTTTGTTACTCAGCAAGATACACTTGGACGAGGTCAGTTCACACCAACAGCCTTCCTTTGTATGTGGGTGTGGGTAAGGGTGAGGTCAAGTTGTTTCCGTAGTAAATCACTGCAACTCAATCAAAACAGAAATGTAATATCTCCCCTATGGGATAAGCATTCTTCAAACTTTTTAAGGTTTTGGGTGGCTGAGTCGACATGCAACAGGCCTTAAACACATTAACAACTCAAAGCAGCTGAGCATTCTTCAGACACGCTGCAGGCTAAACTCATTTCTCGTGGGTGCACTCCTCTTAAACAGTCTTTTTCTGTCACTGGTCTGTCAGAGACCAATTTAACTGTCCAGTTGTCCAGGATCACATCCCTCACACACACACACACACACACACACACACACACACACACACACACACACACACACACACACACACACACACACACACACACGCCAGACAGTTGATTGTTTGTGGTGTGTCTATGCGTATGTGTGTGTCTGTGTGTATGTCTGTGTGTTTGATGTATCTCTCAGCACCTGCACATTTCTTCCCAGCCAGTGTTTATCTCCACGCAGGGCTTATGAGCTATCAGGGGCATGTGGAAGAGAATGGCAGGAACGGGGCACCTCATTCACCTCAGACTGCCTGAGAATGAAAAACCATAACCAGCAGTCTCCTGTTGATACGCCACTTTAGGTAATGTACAGTATAGTACTGCTCAATGTACATTATCAATATAATTTACCATGTATTCTGGAGTTATGAATGTCAACAAAGTTAAATGCAAGTAGAAAGGAGGCATGACTTTGAAGTAATAATCATTCATTTGATGATAGTTTCTACACATATGCAACAAGTATACAGACTGACGCATGATGGTATGTAGGCAACAAGGCCCTGTTAAAGGGTGGATGTTCCGACTAACTGGCCTCTCTTGCTAACCCTCTATCGGAGCACCGCTCTTGTACAATGGCCGCAGTGTGCAATCCAATCCAGTCCAGAACACAGTCACAGTCTGGAACAGACTGAGCACTGTGACAGTCTCTCTCTCCTTCTCTCCACTCCCTTTCCAGACTCCAAACCAGGCCCACCACTCCCATGATGAAATCACCCATTACATACTCTTTCCCCTCAGCAGCCCCCTTTCCCATTCTGCCTCCTTCCTCCACATAAGCATTGCAGCACCCAACCCCAGAGTAATAACATATCCCTTGTCCTTCAGTATTCCTCTATATATATCACTTCCTCTCTCTCTCTCTCTCTCTCTCTCTCTCTCTCTCTCTTGCTTGCTCTTGCTCGCTCTTGTTCGCTCTTGCTCTCTCTCTCTCTCTCTCTCTCTCTCTCTCTCTCTCACTCTCTCTCTCTCTCTCTCTCTGTCTCTTGCTTGCTCTTGCTCGCTCTTGTTCGCTCTTGCTCTCTCTCTCTCCCGTTGTGTACACAAGGCCAGTGGAAGTGCTGTCATCATCCTTCCCTCCTTCAGGAAGCTTCTTTCCCATGCCCCGGAGCGAGAGCAGAACAAGAGAGGACATACGTTGCAGAGAACAGCCACGCTGAGAGACAGAGGGAGCGAAACATGCCTGGAGAACGTTCCAGGTCATTTCAGGCCATATGCTGTTCACTTCACTGGTGAAACTCCCTCAGAGAGCTTCGACAGGAACACATGGGGAAGGACTTTTCAGGAGGGTATTTCTGGACCTTTTTGAGAATCAGAGGACCTGAGGCCATCCGTTAAAAAAAACATGACCTCCATGCATTCCAAGCATACAGACAGACAACTAGGTCAAGATGTCCTCTGATTCCTGTGTGGGTTGTCTGTCGTCCGGAGCCCTCTTCCCCACTGGAGTGTGGACAATTTGTTGCACAGGACACCATGCACACATTCTCCAGCTCCAACACACACATTTATCCCTTTGAACGCAACACGGCAAGCTTGGACTATTGGATACTTGGAAATAACAGAAAAGATTGAGTGTTCAGTCTAGAACACTGTGAACCAACACGACCCACGACTTGTTGCTGGGGTGGTTCTGGACTCAGTTCAAGACAGTAGTGGATAAAGGGTGTGCTTAGCCAGGGTCTCTGTACCCACCCACTCACCCACTCATCCCCCTCACCCTGTGTGTGGGTGCTTAGTTTACAGGCTACTCCCTTTTAATAAAGGTCTCCTTTCAATCTCACACAACAGAACTGCGCCTGGTTGGTTCCCATGTCAGCTTTTTTGTAATCCTGCTCCTACATCCGGCTATAAACCCCCTCACTCATCACTCCTCTCCTGTCTTCTACTCCTCCCTTGCTAATACTTAGGAGGGGGAACCCTTTGCTTTCTCCCTCCTTGATACAGTGGCAGAATGGGAAGGATAGGGAGGAACCAGCTGAGACAGAGAGAGATAGGAGACGCTGTGGCAGGCTGCTTTCCCAGCCTACTTATTCTGTTTCTTGGGTGAAAAGGAGAGCGCCACGGAAACAAAGAGAGCTCCATCTTTTGTGGGTCTTTTTTTGTCTTACGACAGAGCTGCTGCTCAGTCTACCCCCTGCTTCCCCCCTCCCAGGCACAACTCCACCCTCCCGCTCCCCTTCACTTTGTTTTCCCTTTGTCACGGCCACTGAGAGGGTGGGTGTTGGGCTCTGGTGACAGGATAGTCATCTTTCGGAGATTCTCGGAGTCGACAAACACGCTCTAAACCACTACAGCAGTTCCTCAGTTCTCCAGGGGACTTCAAAAAGGAGTTGTCAAAAAAGCCCCGACTACTGGGAAACATGCCGGTTTGGAGGATTGCCATGGTTACCATACAACCAGCTGGTCCACTCAGGACAACTTAAGCATTCTTACGCCTTATAGGGTCAGAGCAATATATTTTCTTGCCCTCGAGAGAGTTCTTTGTGTTTTAAAAGAGTTGACTAAACCAAGAACACTTTCTCCTTTATGACAAAGTTGAGGCATAGTCGTTTATAAGTTGAGAGACTTACCATCAGAACTGACAGTGTCTAGGTTTCCTGGGTAGCTCTGCCCTGTGTCTCTATAATCCACCCAGTTTATTCCCTCCAGACTGTCATAGTTGGACTGAGCGCTGTCCTCAACCGGCACCACTGTAAAATGGGGCATGTTTTCATCCGCTAGCCCCTGCCGCCTGCGCTATCTCCAGTCAAGGTTCAGCTAGTCGTTAGCGATTCACAGCCTCAGCCTCTGCTCAACTCCTAAATGCATTCCTCTACACTGTGCTCACTTCCTCTAGTGGTCATTACCATAGTCCCACCCATGGGCCGGCCTCCAGGGCTTGTAGTTTGAAATGAAAGGAGCTGGTGGGACAAGGCAGTCAGTCAGGCAGGGAGAGGAGATTCCTGGGTTCCTGTGTCTTCCTGGGTGAGTCATCAGCACCGCTGATGAGCACACATGACACGAGGAGACAGAAGGGCTCTAGTACTGGTTCTCTGCGAGCTATGCTCAGAACCGATCCTGCCTGGACGAAACAACGTCACCTCAGAGTCTAGACAGGCAGCTCTCTGTTTGTGGACCTTTCTCGGAGAACACGCACACCGCAACGTGGCAGTTTGGAAAATAGTCAAGTCAAGTGAGTAAGAGTGGGATAGAGATACTGGAGAGAGAGGGAGAGAGAGAGGAGGACAGGAGTGAGGGAGAGAGTTTAAGAGAGGAGTAGAAAGAGGGAACAAGGTCATAAAAGGCCCAGTTAAGCATACGTAGAAGAAAAGCACAAACAATAAACCCACCCAACGTTCCCTCCCTCTACCAACAACAGCAGTTTGATATCACCTCAGACTCTGACCTCGAACACTCAACGAATCAGGGCAACCCGCTCGGATTCTGATCCAATCTTTTTTTTTGTTGCAATGTCACAGTGCACATTAATTGTCAAGTACATTCTTGACTATTTAGCCACTATTTAACCACTAGTTTGTCTCTGTTTACCTGCCTTGTTGTTTAAACAAGGCAAGTAAACAGAGACAAAGTAGTGGTTCTAGCTTTTTTATATTAATGCTGTATTCTCACAAGCGCCTAAGTCAAAGTTTCTGTACTCTTAACTGCTGCAGGATTACAGAATGCATGTGCTTTCATGTTTCGGGACATCTCAATATCTTAATAGAAATTCACAAATATTCTACATCTGAACTATGTTGACAGTATGATAACATCAAACTGATGGCACAATGTTGTGTCCGTGAACAGAGAGAGCATTTGGATTTTAAAGACTTTTTTGACCGTTTGTTGGAACTTAAACATCTGTTTAAGAAATCAGCATTTACTTCACGTAGTTTACTTTCTCATTTTCCAGAAACAGTAACTCGAAGTCCTGAAAACCAAGGATCAAAGAGTTAAGCCAAGACAGACCTGTCATTAGTGAGGTCCTACTGAAAGTGGTTTAAGGTCATTGGCTGCTCGCCTTGAACGTGAGGGAAGAAAACGACATCCTTTCTTCTCAATGTTCCCAGTGTACCCAACACTGTGAATGCAAAGTCAGGGATCTTTTTTTGACACTGTTTAGTGACCGTGTACAAACAGGATCAGGGCTTCATAATTCAAACAAAACTGGCACACTTTCCCCTCAGGCCTGCCTAGTGAAGGTGATAAAAACAGACCCAACCACTCAGAATACAACAGTGTCCTCTTGGTCCAAATATATTTCGCTAAGTACCTCTTATGCTCTCAGAGAGTTAGATAGATAGTAGCTTTAATGATTCATCTTTAACTTAACAAAATTCTCCGCATCTTCACAAACTAGACGTCTCCAGACCGTACTCCCACAGCCACATGTCTGACAGTTTGACAGTGTACCAAGGTCCTTTTGTTCCATGACTGGCTTGTATTTACTGGGCAGGATTGCTAGTGTAATTGTCATGGGGATGCCAGTAGCCATATAAGGCCTGCCCCGGCATCCCTGCCCAGTGCTGTGTGTCGTAACTAGGAGACAATGAGTTCCAGACGAGGCCTAGACGCACTCATTCTCTCCCACTCACTGTGACTCGGTCATGAGGCAAAGACAGGCAGGGAGCAACCATGGTTTCCTGTAAAGTGGAGGCCAGCTAGGCTAGCTCATACGCAGACATTTACAGTAAGAGACTTACAGCGGTTGGACCTTTTTGTGTATCAGACAATCACTTATGCGAAGGAAATCTTTGGGGTGGTATTTTCTTAGAGGGAAAGTAGACTACTTTATATGGCGTGTTCCAGAGTACGATTGACTAAGGTCATAGGCTGCCGTAGATTATGTTAAGTCAACAGAAGTAGCCAAAAATGAGCATGTAAAAAAGCGATCAGTGACAATTCAGTTCAAATCAACTCATTCGGAGGCATGGGATTACCTAAGATTTGTGGATATATTTATTGTAAAATAAATGTGTTGACATTGAACAAATTGAGTTTCTTTAATAATTACTCTACCCTACCTCCTTGACACATTGGACTAAAGTCATTCACAAAGAATGAGCTCCAACCTCCCTTTCTGAGAAATGACCTATTCTCTATGTATGCACAGCATGATCAAATTGCTCCCATCCGTCTACGTCTCTCGAAAAACTTTAAGAACTGAGCACATGTAAGGATTCAAATATTGTTGCATTTGCGAGTAAACAAAATATCCACTAGATGGCGGCATCCACATGTCTGACAAATGTGCTCTTCAAACTTTAGGTTGAGGACCTTAAAAGGTTAGACATGGAACCTATGCATCAAACTCTCATTTGCTGCCTGTTTAGGACAATATATTATTTTGAGTTAAGTTGAAAACATTGCCCAGATTTGCTTCATCCATCTGCTGTGGGTATTAAACTCAATAATAGAATTGGGCCTTCTAAAATGGATCAAATAAAAGAAGGTATCAATGTTTAAAGAAGGTATCATTTTGTTCCCACAGTTATTTGCTAATGGGCTTTTCTTTTCCAGTCTACGCTCTTCACATTTGACGTTGTAAGGTGGATTTGAAGAATGATCCTGTTAAAGAGGGAATTTCTGAATGAGTGGGATTTAGACGCACCAGAAATTCAAATCTTTTGTGAAAGCCAAGCGTCCCCTGTCTGTCTGCCAAATACATTGATTAGGATTTTCTAATACTGTGCCTGAGGAGGCTCAAGTCCATCTAATTACCTTTGGCTGCCGTCATTAACTTGAAGGACCCTCCAGCCCTTCTATATTGTCTCTAGCACTGAGATCAGGTTGAGAAACAATGGTTTCTTCATCGCTAGGCGATCCAAATGAGGGAATGCTGCCTGTATGGTAATAACCCTCATCTACTGTTGCTCCACCTCAATGCACAGTGGTTGACAGAGTGCTTCTCTTCAGACAGTGTCAGCTTGTCACGGCTGCTGGCTGGCTGAGTGGGCCTCGGTCCTTAGGCAAGATTACGTTTTAAAACCTCCAACCTGTTTAGTGGACCACTAGTTATGGTAGAGTTTGTTTTAGACCTTTGAGAAAATAGATTTGGACATACATGGTGATTGGGTGAAATAAGCCAGTGACCATTTTTCCCCCAGTTGTACCACGGAGACATCGGCTCTGTCACGGAGCCAAAATATTCCTTGAAATCTGGTCTTCACCTGCTGTATGTGGCAGTTGTAAGTGGATGTAAAACAATAAGCTATGCTGTGTTGGAATGTCTGTGTTTATGAGCGCACTAAATGCAGAACTCCTCCAAGATATAGTGAAAAGCTTTCAGACGTCATACCGATGTTGGAGTGATCACTGTACAGGAGAGTAAGTCCTGATAAGGAGCTACTATTTAAACACCATGACAGGTTAACATAATCAAATCAAATTCCATTTTCGGTTGCTCGGTGCAATACGTAAGGTGAATTTATAGGTCAGTTTTATTTTCGGCATGTCATAAAATGAGATCATGTATTTTATTTTCAAAATATGTATACAAAACTCAATCTTGAACCCTTGAAACAAACCAACTACAGTAGGTTCAAGTGTTGAAAAGTCTTAGTTGTACATCTGCTTTTTATGTTCAACTCTCCAACCCAATGTCCCATTTCCATCTCATCCCAGTAACACTTCACCATGAAGCCTGTTTGTAGCCAGAGTTTTGCCACAACATGGTTATCAGGAAAGGAAGGGTCACATGGTGAGAACAGTTTATTTTCCACTGAAGGATCCGACCTTTTCCCCCGACCGGTTACTGTGTTATTCTTTAGCATCTCCTGTTTTTGTTCAGTGTATGGCTTGTTTTGTTGATTACATAGGATTGTATATACTTTCCTCATGCTGTAGCCTTCATTTACCATATTGACGGTTTTCCTGTAGGTCTATGTGTGATTGACCAATCGAGCCTAACGATGCAATTTGATCCAACGCACAAACGCAGCAACAAGCACACACTCACACAGCATGACACGTACACACCCTAGCACACACACCCATACATACACACACACATGCACAGTGCCTCCCAGGAAATCCGCCGCAGATGGACAGGATAACATCAAGTCTACTTCCCCCTGTGACAGAGAGCAGAGAGTGGAAGGACTAGGAACCAACCCAAACAGGATTAGAGGCGAGGAGATGGCGATCTAGCCCACAGTCAGGGAAGCAAACACTCTCCAGGGGAGCTGTTTGTGTTTGTCCTGTCTGCTCTGTCTCAAGGAGTGACCTGTAGATCGCCATCATGCCGCGGGTCGGGCTGCTCGCGGCAGCGGGTCCACTCTGCAGGGGCCACGTCCGGCTCTGTCCCCTCGCCTGCCTTTGGCACGTTGGCAGCAATCCCACGGATGTTGTCGCATGGCTCTATGTGGGAAACCTTGGAGATCAGTTCCTGTTCCAGGTTCACAGTGTTCCAGTTGTTATTCGATAACATTTAGTCCAATGCAATTAAATGCAATCAATTAAATGCAATGTAATATAATTCCATTTACGTTCGATTCAGTTCAATTCAATGTAGTTTGTGAATCACATGGAAATCTAAGTGTTCAGGTAATTCTGTAGTGGACAGTTACAAAATAATGAATATATTAAGTTAAAAAAACTGATAACATCTCCCAAAATATGATATATACAGTTGCAGCAAATAGCAAATAAATGAAGCAACTGACTCTGCTTTGGAACATACTGTAATGCCTGAATAAAGCTGTCAATGGCTTTCGAACGGAGGTACAGTGAGAAAGACCCCACCACAGCTAGCATTTGCCAGCACGTTTATGAACCTGATCGATATCATACCTGATACACGTTTGCCCAACCAATGTAACTCAAGCTGCGAATACAACGTTGCTGTACCAGCCGCTCACAAATTCCTATTTGCGCCCCTCCCCCTCCACTCCCCCTCCACTCCCCCTCTCCCCCCTCCTCCCCCCTTCCCTGCCTCCCCCCTCCCCCTCTCATTGCACTGTCTTCCCCCAGCTCTATTCTACTCCAGCACCGAGATTGGCTGGCTCAGGTGAAACTCTCAAGACCCCACATCTCAATCCAGTTACCACTCACCTATCATCACATTCTCTCATCTCCGCAAATAAGAATAACTTGTACTCCTATAAAATTCCTTGCCGATGCAAACAATAGATATACTGCATACATAATATCTTTCACCCCTATAATCAGCAATAAAGTTGAACGTTACTAGAGCGCTCCCCATCATTAGGATTCCTCAACTTCTTATACTACGTGTTTGTTCCTTGATACCTTCATGACTGAATTCTTCATACAGACT